>VZSE01001754.1:96284-130449 GCA_013398275.1 Promerops cafer | reverse complement strand
TACAGTATTCTCCTCTCCTCTCCTCTCCTCTCCTCTCCTCTCCTCTCCTCTCCTTTCAGAGAAAGGTACACAGGTCCATACCTGCTGTGTGCAGGGTGTTTTCTGCCTGTGTGTCACCCTGCCCAGAGCCATCACACTGACATCTTGGAGCTGTAAGCCCTTAGGATGACACAGGAAGAAAAGAAAGATCCATGTCATACAGCTGCTTTGCTCTAAAATAATAACCTACCCTTGCTCCACACTGTACCCTGCAACCAGCTGTGAATTTGTGTGAAGCTTCTGGTGACCTTCAGGGTGTCGCTGGAAAGATTCCCTGCAATAAACTTCTGGCAATAAAACACTTTCTTTTGTCTCACCAAGATGAATCCCTTTGCATATGGAGCTTGGCCCCCTCCAGACATCCAGCTCATTCCAGCCAAGAAAATCTCCAGGTGCAGTTTGTCCTGCTCCTGTTTGAGGAGAACATCCTCATCTTCTCCAACTTCTGCTCTGAATCATCAGGTGTAAATCAGCAGTAATGATTCCCACCTGGAAGAGTCTGGGGGAAACATAGACTGGACAGATGTTCTGCTTTCAGAAGACAGCAAATTATATATCTGTAAGAGCAACAGGCATGGTGAGAGAAGTGAGGCTATTAGCAACCCTTGGAGGGAAGGGTCAGGACCAGCTACTGTCAATTTGATGCTGTCAAGCAATAGGGAGAAGCACGGGGAGATCTGAACCCCTGCTTCAAAAGTTCCCTCCTCTGGTATCACCTAACGTGACCCTTGCTGTATTAAAAATGTAATTTTTGCTCAATTCTTGAATTCCAAGGTCCCATCCATCGCTGAACACTGTGATGGGTGCCAGGACCATGTCCTGCACATGTGTCTCTCCTCTTTAGCAAACACCCAGAGTATCTCAGTGCATCTGGTGTTGACAAGATGGGCTTTAACTTTGGAGAGCTCTTGGGTGCCAGAATGACAGCACTGAAGAATGAGATCTTCTGCTGCCGGAATGGGCGCGTGTTCAACAATGACTCAGGACAGGAAAATGCCACTTACTGAAACTCCAATGCTTGTTTCTCAACCAGCCAAAGCTCTTGGAGGTCTCCCATCTAAATGCTAACCAGGCCTGGAGCTGCATGTCTTTTGAGACCTCACAAGAGCAGCTGCAGTATAAGGAGGACACTGCTATCCAGGGCAAACCAGGAGACAGTCAATTTGTAGCAAGACCCTCCTGGAACTTTTAATAGGTTAATATTGAATGTTTTATTTCAGCTCTCCTGCTTCAAATTTCGCTGATCAGTAGGTTGCTGGACAAAACACACAGGATCTGTTGGTGCATATTGGTGCCTGAGTTCAATGCCTTGAGGCACAGAGTCTGTGACCAGGGAATCTAAAGGGAGGAGGAGGTGGCTAGTCAAAGAAAAAAAAAATGTTATTACATTTATGCATATGGTAGAGTGGCAGTTTCCTCCTGGCATCATCTTCCAAGGTCTCAGTCTGCAATCTGCTCTCAGTGTACTTGTTGGGGCAAAAATCTATGGTCAGAATCTGGGATTTCTGTGTTCTCCCCCAGCCCACACTGAAACAGATTCAAAATAAATTATGCCAAGAAGATAAATCCTCCGTAAGAATTGTGCAAGGATTAGCATCGTGCAGGGATCTCTTTAAACCCTTCCCCCCTGACACCCCATCCCAGCAAAGACCCACATCAAGCTCAGGTTTTACGGGCTGGAGCCGCCGGCGCTGCCGTCAGCTGGGGAAACGGGAGACGGAGCCCTGAGCCCGCCAGCCCGGCCTCCTCCAGCCAAGCGCGGGGCTTATGCTCCAGCTTAACTGGCCCGCGATCCCGGCTAAAGAGCCCGGGAGAAGCGCATGAACAGCGCTTGGCGTAGGTCGCGCATCCATCCATCCATCCATCCATCCATCCATCCATCCTTCCACCCATCCGTCCGTCCGTCCGTCCGTCCGTCTGTCTGGCACTGCCCTCTGCCGGGGAGCGCCGCGGCCCCGCGTGTCCGGCGTGGTCACACAGACTGAGCGGCGTCAGTGTCAGGCGGCGGTGCTGGGGGTGCAGGGGGAGGACGCAAACCTGCTGCTGCTCTCAGGCAGGCTCTGGCTCCCTCCCGCAGCACGCAGAGATGATGAAACCCGAACCGGAGCAGTGAGAGATGCCGCGATGCCGAGGCACCCACACACAACAGCCTGCTCAGATGATGCGGATACCTATGGCACTCATGAATTATAAACACAGTGTAAAGCAGTAATAACTTCTCTTGAACCACAATATAAGCTTACTTAAACAGCACGGCAAGCAAGAGCATGAGGGTGCTTTCTAGCACTGATGACACAGCAGACACAATTTCACATATATCAGTGCTGTGATTACCAAAAAGGCAGACAGAAATTATGTAGGTGCACTTAGGAGGCATCCCGGTAACAAATGTTGCCAGAGGGAAGCCAAGATAAACACGAGGGGCTGCAAAAAGGCAGAGCATCCCCTCAAAACATAAGGAAGATGGCTGGTAAAACAATAAAAATTAGGTAAATGGTATTAGGAGCAGAGGAACACACCATCATCATCTCCCTTCCCCTTTATGGGACTGTGCAGTAGCAAATCATGCATAAATTGGAAAATAAAGGAAAAAAGAAAGCAAGCAGATTGGTTCTGACTTGCTCCCTCAAGCCTGGCCACCTTGACCTAGGTGACAGAGCCACCAAGCCTGCAGCCACCAGCAGTCACTGCAGAGCACTCACAGCTGTGTGGTTGTACACTGATGTGTATGGGATTGCTGGATACTGACCATTGGATGAATGGATGGATGGACAGATGGATGGATGGATGGATGGATGGATGGATGGATGGATGGATGGATGGACGGATGATGGATGGATGGATGGGTGGATGGACTGATTCATTCGCAACACAAGGCTCTGCTGGGGAAGGACTCCAACCTCTTGAACATGAGGGTCTCTTCCTAAACTCCAAGCACAAGAGAGCAGCTAAGGCCTGAAAGCTCTGTTCGGATCTGCTCCAAAACCTGTTAGCATAATCCCTTATGGGTCCGGACTAGTGCTGTGATCCATACAAATATCTGACCTCCCTCTGAATTTTGCTAAGTGCCTGGATTCAGAAATACTCTGCAGCAACACGTTCCAGAAGATGATAAAAAAACTCTGTGCAGATGCCCCTTGAATGAGGTGTGTGACATAAAAAAACCCCAATACAATCACATAAAACAGTGGGAGATCCTTACTTTGGAGAGCAGAGCAGCAGCTCATCTCAGAAAGGAAATCCTTGATGCTGGGGCCAGGTCCTCAGCCTGGATTTTTCCTAAGCCCTGCACTTCTCTAACCACATAGCCTGGGAAGCACTGTAATTGATAAAAAAAGTGAAACCCACTGCTTTTTGGCTCCTCACCCCTCCTTTTCATCTGGAAGGAGACTATTTCAGAGCCGAGCTCCAGGATCTAAAGGCCACAGATTTGGGCAGTGATCAATAGAAAGTCTGTCTGAGGGTGTGAAGGAAAACAAATGCATTCACACAGGGAAATCTGGCATGAGTAGAAGCAGCAAATGAGACAAAGGTTTCCTCTCGGGGGAAAAAGAACCAGAGCTATCCCAGGAACTTTTATGGACTATAGTCCTGTAGTCAGACCTGGAACCTCCTGGTTGCTGCAAAGGACTTTCTGATATTCCCCAGTACACAGTGAAACAGGCTGTTTCACACACTCCCCTTGTCCCTTTTGATTTATGTCCACCAAGCTTTGTCTGTTGGAAGAAAAACAGAGCCAATGGCAAGTGAGGTTCTCCAAGGAGAGTGCAACTGTCCACAGATTTCCCTTCAGGAAGAGCTTTGGAGGACCAGCACCACAAGCTGGATAACCACAGCAGTGAGAGCATTAGTGAGCATATACCCACTTCTGCTGATCCTTCCATTCCTTCCAGCTCAACCCAGAGATGAGCCTGGGTTGTGTTTCCTAACCCTAATATGATTCCTTGCTCATTGCTACCAAGGAAGCCATCAAATCCATCAGTTCCATCTGAGGATGAAACTTTTGCCTGCAAAGACTCCCTGTAGAAATTTCAAGCATCCTCTTTTCTAGCAAATTGAAAAACCCCATGGATCATGCTTCTGTAACCCTAAATTCGCTCCTAAAACTGCACCTGCAAAAGCCAAAGTTACAAGGTCTGTGAGCAGCAGGATTAAGCAAGCCTGGATTCCCACCAAGTATTGCAGCCAGAGCTGGCCGGCTGAAACTGGGTGGGAAATTATTTACCTTTATTTCTTCCCTGCCCAGGCAGAGATTTTTACATTGTTTATGAACTTGTAATACCTTTAACAACTCTCCCCATATGTAAAGTTTATTTTAAAATGGCCATGAGCTAGTTGGGAGACCAGCAGGCAGAGGTCACAGTATATAATCTTTATTTCTTCAGTAAACCTAATGAAAAAAAAAAAGAAATAAATACTTGTCATTCAACTTACCAATGACTTGTTCAAGGATAAAGTGAAAGCCAGATGTAGGCTACAGTGAAGGTAACATGCTGAGTGGCAGCCTCATCCCCTCTGACCTGCCCTGCCTGTTGTGGGCATCCCTGTCTGCAGGCACACCAGCAAAAATCAAACTGCTCTGATATTAGAATTGGAACCCAGCCCAAGAATCCCAACTCAAACTGGGCTCACAGATATCGACAAAAAAACAAACAAACAAGCAAAACAACAACAAATAACCCAAACAATAAAAGAAAAAAAAAAAAAAAAACACCAAAAAAGCAGAAACAACCAAAATTTGACCTGCTAAAATATCCATCAGTTTAAAACTTCCCCTAGTGTTCTTCAAAGGTTGGAGGTAGTCCATGCTTCTCCAACAGGAATACAGTGCTGGACCTGCAGGTCCTCCTGGAGCAGTCTGTACACATCAGCTGGGTAAAGGGCCTCAACACTCAGTTGCCTCCTTGTTTCTGCATGGGAACACACTTTCCTGTCCTCCCTCTTTCCAGGGTAACACAAGGGGTGACTGCAGGCTTGCAGTTTCACCTGCTGGGGTGACGTGCATGTTACACCTTCCTGTGATGTTCCTATTCAAAGGAATAGGTGTGAAGAAAGCTGCCACACTGCCCTTTTTTGAGATGATGAATTGAGCACCATTCAGTTCTTGCCTAACAGCTAGTACAGATGGGAAAAAAAAGTCAGAACCAGAATCAAATCACTCCAGGTGCATTTGCTTCATTCCTGGATTTTGCAGCCATGTTCCTAGCACCGCTGGTTGAGAAATGATATGTTTTTGGCTTACGTTTTCATGGCAGCTTTACACTGGGAAATATCTCTGTCAAAGGATTGAAAGCTGCACAGGAATGTATTTCATTTGGAACTCTGCATGTTGATGGTTGCCAGTTGCTGGGTCAAACATCAGGATCTCTTCACAGATACATCAGGAAGTTGTACTACCAGGTGTGATCATTTTATGGCAACTCTGTCTTTTTTGGACTGCAGAGGGAATTGACAGCAAAGCTCTGATCTGGAAACGCTGTTTGGACACAGAGCAGTGGTGTTCTCCCTGTCTGGCCTACATATGCTTAGGATTCAGCTTAGGGTTAGAAAGAATGGGACCTCCAAGCAATGTCAGCTGGAGTGGGGGCCCAAAAGACGTCATTGCACTGCCTTAACCCTGCAGCCGTCACCAGCAGCCAGCAAATCAGCCCAGAATGGGGGAGGAGACTTCACTGTCACATGGGCTGGATCAGGGACAGGCTACATCCCCTAATAAGAGTCAGAACAGGCTCACAAGACTGGCTAAGGGGCCAAGAACAAGTCATGATCGCAAGTATATCCCAAAACAAGAGCAGGAGTGGTATGCATACAATCCCTTTAGAGTCAAGGATTGGGCTGAGGGTCAGAGATAAGCAGAGCTTGGGAAAAATGCTTGAGATTTCTAGGCCAGTGTCCTAACCAGTTGTGTTTTACTTCTCTTTCTCTCTTCACTGACACAGTGATCAGAAAACTTGGAGTAGAGACAAAGTAGAGGCTCTTCAAACACAAGGAAGAGATTCCCCAGGGACATCAGACATGGCAGAAGCAGCTGCAGTGGATATTGATGGGTGAGCTCACACCCTGCTGGGGCATCAATCAGTGCAGCTCCCAGCTGTGCAAGTTTGTGCTTGCAAAGAAACCACCCTCCCCTCCCCCTTGGGTGGCTTCATCAGGTGTGTGCTGTGCACAGACTGAAACACATCTCCCCTGTGCCACCCCACCCCACCTGTGCTGTGGGTTTCACTGGCAGCTCCTCCCACTGCCACCAGTGCTGCAGGTGCAAGGAGCAGCTGAAGCCAAATGCCAGCTGAGAGTGCAATGAGCCACGGAGCAAATCCTCCCTGGACAGGCTGCAGGCAGGATTTCACAGGGAAGTGTTTTACAGTGTCAGGGTCGATTACATCCTTTGGCTCCAACTGGCTTCTCCAGATTTCACACATTATTTTCACAGGAGGAGAGAGAAATTAAATGGAAGTGCAGAGAACAGATTTCCTGCAACTTCTGAGCCTTCTCTTTATTTCTGCACAATGGGGAACCTCTTTTGTCTGAAGACATCCTCTCCTAAGCTGACATTCCCAATCACCACCCAATAAGATAGGTAAGTTCTAGCCCCAGTGCTCAAACATACCTGAAGACACATCTCCAACTAAATAACCACCCCTTCAAGCTGATATGGTGTTTTTTCCAAGATGGTACATTTTAAATCAGTCCAGGAGATGCTATAATTTCAGCCATGGTGGGGTTCAGCTCGCAGCTCCTTCTGAATCAAGGACTTGCATTCCCTCCCCTCTGCCCCAGCATCAGCTTTAGCTACAGGGAAGAGTCTGTCCCCAGTTCTATGACTTTTTCACAGCATGTCCTATAAGGAGAGAGCCAAAAATGCTTCAGGAGCAAGGGTGAGTAACCACAGCCCCAGTATCAGTGTCTAATATCATGCATCAAATCGAAAGGGCAAAAAGAGAGGCTGGAAAGAACACTCCCTTCCTCCCCCAGGGCAGCTAAATCCATCCCCTGCCCACAGTGGGATCAGCTGCAGCTGAAAAAGTCCTGGCTGGAGCTTATCCAATACAGTCTTCAAACTTTCCAGTGCTGGAAGGCCTCCCAGCACAATTCACACTAATGCTTCTCTAATCTCATGTTAGAAAAACCTCCTTATTGAACCTAAACCTCCCAGGATGCTTTTTTTGTCCGTCACTTCTTGTCTTTTCCCCAGAATGATGCAGAGAGAAGGTGATCACTGTCTCTGCTATTGACCCTTTGCATGGTCTTCTCTGGGCTAGCTGGTCTCTGCTTGTCCAAATGTCCTTGCCAGCCACGATTTCAGAGATCTCAGGATTTTTGTTGCCCTCCAAATTTCTCTGGTGACATAGAGGATTGAGTCAGGCTGGACAGAGCTCCGTGCATCCGCCCAGCTCCCTGGGAAATGGAACGACCAACAGCCCGTGTAGCAATGCTCCCTCTAGAGCTGAAGACTGCTCCCTTCCACAGAACTGTCCAAACCACGGGATAAAAGCCCTTATCTTGAGCTCCGCTTGTGTGTTAAGCAAGGAAAGCGACTCATTCCCATGCCCGTCACTTCAGGTTTACATTCCGGCACCAGCCTACGTGTGTTGCGTTTGTAGTTCAGGATTTTTCCTGTAGTGATGCCTCGAGCCGGGCAGAGCCTGCGCGCATCCCGGCGCGGCACTAGATGGGGCTGCGCGCCCGCTCCTCGCTCCGGTCCCACTGCGGACGGGGAATGTCCCCTAGAGCTTCAGCTGGGAGCAGAGCCCAAGCCGCATTTGCTAACCAAGGGGAGCCCTCCTTGGAGCTACTTTCATGGGCATTTCACCTCATCTGCTTTTATACCACCGTGAAATTCAGCATCTCTTACCTGCGAGCCCCCAGCTCTGCTGTCAGGCACGGGGACAGCTTTTAGTACCCACGTGTTTATACCCAGGTTGGTGTTTAGTACCAGGTGGTTTTACCCAGGTTGCATTTTCTAATGCAGCCTGAGCTGTCAGAAGCAGTGGCTGGAGATATCCGGTTGCAGCAGGAAGTTCCAGCCCAAACCATCCCCCAAGCGTCCCCCCAGGCTGCAGAGCTACAAACTCACATTCACCTCCTCTCATCTGTGCAGGCGTGAATGTAGCAAAACCTGTATCTAATAATAGTCCTAAATTCCCTTTCTTCTGAGACAAAGTCTCCCTTGATGGTCTGAGAGATGGACCGAGATACCTGAGAGCTGCTGAGGGACTTACTTGGGTGTCCAACTGCACCTGTGTCCCTTGCCTAGCACAAATCAATCTAAATCAGGTTTCCAAGAAGAGCTGAGAGCACAGGTTAGATGCTGGATGGGTCATCGAGTAGGCTTAGAAACTAAGCCTGATTAAACCAGGCAGCAGAAATGGTGACAGGGTTCAGACTCTCATGACCACGCAGAGGAAAACTCCTTGGGGTTTTGAGCTAAGCCATGATCTGACCCAATTATCTGCTTATAAATAGGAAAGGGCTTACTCAAAAATAACCCCTACCCCTCTCTACCCAGCCATAAAACTGAAAATGCTCGTAACCTTGTTACTTGACTGATAGAACAAACCAGCCCTTCTTTCTTTGTGAAGATTTTGCATTAAAAAGGCACAGTATGAACAACTGTGGTAACCTGTACACTTCTTTCTTGGACAGAGCAGTACAGTGAGGCCACAAAACTGCCCAGGACACATATCCTGATCTTCTCCTACAGGTACAGTAACACCAAGCCCTGAAAAGCCACACCAGCTGCTTTTCATGAGCTTCTGCTCACCTTGGTGGAAAGGAAAAGTTGGCCAGAAGTTTCTGTTGAGCTATTTTGTGGTCATTAATGTTACAGCAGCATGAGAGGTCCAAGCACACAGTGACACACAGGGTTGATCCTGGCAGCTACAGAACTGCTGCAAACCTTCCTAAGGCTGCACTCAGGTGGTCAAATGAGATGTGTGTATATTCCTGCCCCTCCACACCCGCTTATCTCAGACCTCCTCCCCACCATATCCCTTGTCCCTCCAAGTCCTTTTCTCAGGTTTCTCTGCTGCAGCCACTTAACCCAACAGCCAATGCCTTCACACCACTTGAACACAAAACTTCTCTATCTGCTCCACCAGGTCCTCACATCTCCTTAGCCTTAACTCAGCCTAAGGCAATGGGAAAGTAATTGCAGCTTCTGCAAAATGGGTTTGTTTGGGGTTTTATAAGCTCAGATCAGGTAGGAAAAGGCAGGGAAAAGGGGGAAATTTGCAAATAGCAGTGTTTCTGCTTCCCTCCAGACTGGCTTATATGCTGAAGACCCAAGCTAGGGCTCAAGACTTCCTTGAGCTACACAATAATTATTTTAGCTACACAGCAGGAACACAAAGATCACTGGGAAGGAAGTTTCTGATGCTCAGCACTGCCACAGCTGCTTGGATTTCCAATTTTCCTTTTTCAGAGAGATGACTCCACCTTGTAGAAAATGGGTTTTTCTGCAACTTGCCCACCACATTCTATCTGAGCCTTGGCAGCCCCTTCCAATGAGCAGCTTTGCCTGACCACTGCCAAAGCCATCCCCTGCAACTGGAAATGCCTTCTTGCAAAAGCCAGGGCTCCTCACTGCCCACGAGGAGGGAGCAGTAGTGGCTGCACAGAACAAGGCTTTGTTCTCCTCTATAGCATATGCAGGAACTTGGGAAGAAGTTGGTTTTGGCCCGAGCACAGGAGAGGGAGGCTGTGAAAACAAATGACCAGGCAGATGACCCCAAAGGGAGGTAAACTACGTATGTTCAGCCCTGCTCAACTCTCCAAGCGTGAGCAGCTTTAATTCCAGTTCACAGAACAGAAAACACAAGTGTTGACAGGCATCAGAATTTCAGTCAAGATTCAGTCACAGGTGTGTTTGGGGTTTTTTGTTGAACCATAAAGAGGTGATGCACAAGTGCCTGGACAAGGAAAAAAGGATAAATCTGCTGGAAAAAGCACTCCCCTACTTGAAAACCCAGTGCTGGCAATTCCTGGCTTTTCATATCCACATAAACCACAGGAGCAGTCATAGCAAAGTTGATTTAACTCCTGCCTCCTACCTTGGCCATCAGAGCAGCCACTGATGCTGTCATGTCCTTGAGAAAGTCAACCACATGGGATAGTTTAGACTGCAGCTTGTGAGGAACAGATACTAGACCCCCCTGCAAAAGATCCCTTGTCATCCTTCAAGGAAGGCATTTTATTGTATGCTTTTAAATTAAGAATTTTGTTGCTTTGAGCACACAAGTAGAATAAAGTGTACAGAGAGGAGGAAGGAATACAGGTAGAGCTGGAGCAGAAGGATTCCCTCATGGCAATGTACATGTACCAACACCAGCACAGAGCTATGAGCCTCTGCAATTGCTATTGCTTCCCAGGGAATGGTGGGGAGGATTATACATCTATAAAATGCAGGAAGTTCTGCAGCACCACCACCCCCCCCACCCCCCCATTTTGGCTGGGCACATGCTGAAATGCAACACTTGATACCCATTTGTAATTCACACCAGCTGTGGGACATGGATGGGTGCTTCAGTCCCTGCTCACAGGGTTGTTTTAAGAAAAATACAATGGTCATAGAGGTGGAGAAAGCACAGGACGGTTTGTGACAAGAAAAGCACCATTTGTGTAGCTCAAAAGGACAATTAGAGACATAAGGCATCAGGGGCATTAGCCCCTTAAGGGCTCTAGGGGTGGGTTATCTTCCAGCACCTCAGGAGATGTGGGACAAGGCCGATGCCAGATGGCTCAAAACTCTTGTGGGCACAATGTACATACATTTCATAGAATCACAGAACAAGCTGAGTTGGAAGGAACCCACAAGGATCATCCAGTCCAGCTCCTGGCCCTGCACAGCACCATCCCCAAGAGTCACAGCCTGTGCCCGAGAGCATTGTCCAAACATTCCTTGAGCTCTCTTGGGCTGGTGCTGTGACCACTGCCTGGGGGAGCCTGTTCAGTTCCCAGCCACCCTCTGGGGGAAGATCCTTTTCCTAAGCTGGTAAAATCAAGGATTTGTACAAAACCTTGCTGCTGGCAGTCTGGAGGAAGGCACAGCATCACATCTGAGCTGGTCTTAACAGAGGTGCTCTTCCTTCATCCTCCCTTGCACAGGCAAGAGGATCAGACTCATGCTACACAGCTGCCTCCCCTAGTGCCCTCCCATTTCCTGCAGGAATTCCAGCTGCAGCACAAGAGCTGGAGCTATCAACACACATCCATGCGCTGGAGAGGATGAGAACTCTTCAGTTCTTTATCAGCATCTCAACAGTCCCTAAGAGTTCAGTACCCAGTTTTCATACAACCCGTCACAGACTGCAGTCACCCTTTTTGGCATTTCCCCACTCCACAGTCAGGAGCTCTTCATGTTTCCTTGTGCAACTTCCTGCACAGGAACCATGAAAAAATTCAGCACCAGAATAGATAAGGCATATCCCTGGCTGTGATAGCTCCTACAAAGAGTTAAAGAGGAATTCAATGCAGAACACAGTGGCTTTATCACAGCTCCCAAACTCTCTGGCGACTTTTTAACCAAACAGTTTTAAGGCCTATTGACAAAGGATGATGCAGATGCTTTGCAATGCATAAATCTGTGAAACAGTAACAGAACACACAGAGCTTTTTTCTTATCCCACTTCCAGCAAGGCTGAGGCAGAGATCAGAAGCTGCAGTGTTTACACCATTGTAGGACACACACCCCTGATTTTAAGGCCAATGCTATAACCCAGTCCAAAATATTCTCATCCACATTAACTTCAAAATCTTAGAAGCCCGCAATTCGGTCAGTGTTGAGAAGGTTTCTCTCTTCCAAGCACCAGACAAAGAATTCCACTGACAGGCATTAAAAAGGCATAAATGAACAGAGAAAAAGTTACCAGCTATCATCTCCCCTGTTTTGGGGTATGTGGGATTGCATCAAGACTTTTATCTGGATCAGCAAGACATGTAAAATCCTTAATTAAGGAAGGAGAACAAACTGAGTGACAAATACATAAATAGAAAGTGGTTTCATCAGTTTATTGCTTTTTGCTGCCATTTCACGGAGTGTTGAGTCTGCACAGACTACCATGGAGAACAAGGTTTTATCACAAGCCATAAAACAGGTAGGAAATCTAATCCTACATCCACACAATTCAAATTTGACAGTAAATACAGCATCTCCAAAAAGCTACTGGCGTTTACATTAATCAACTGATTATTTTTAAGTTGCTGAACAAAAAGTGGTGAGGGACTAGGTGCTCAGAAACACTGACTTCTGGTATATTCAAGACATCCTCCCAACACACACATTCTGAAGTCTTCCAAAATTTCATTAATACTAAAGGAAATTAAGGTATTCTGCTTCCAGTTTAAATACCAGGAGAAAATAGTTACCACATTTTTATATATTAACTAAAGGACTATTTGTATAAAACTCTTCACACATGAAATATTTTTAAATTAAATAATATAATATACATACAAAAAAAACAGACTAGAAATTTTTTGCTAGTATAAAAATTAATGTTTTTCATGGAGGAGGAGGCTAGATTAATATTATTGCTATGAACACAGACAGTGCCAGAAACAAGAATTCCTGATTTTCAAATTTGTTCAGCCCCCACAACTGACTTTAAAGGACCTGTAGACATGTGGGACTTAGGAAAGATGAGGTTCACAACTTTCTTCAGTTATGCTTTATGATCTGATGTCCTTTTATTGCCTCTCAGTATAGCAGTGAGCAGTCTGCTGCTCCTACATTCTAACATTATCATTTATCATTCACTAGATCTTCTCTCCACAGAATAAAAACCCAGAACACAACCACCCTAATTATGCTGCATTTCCACATGGGTATTTTTTAAATTTGGAGCTACGACTTCATTCATATCTTTGTCCATAACAAAGAAAAGTGGGAACATTCACTATGTGAAGAGTCCATGACTATGAACATTTCTAAGCCAATGCTTGATTGATTTGCTGAGAAGCTTTCACTCCCAAACAAAGCTTTTTTTCACATACATTGAGTAACACCACTCCTCAGTGCAAACAGTCACACCTGATACTCTACCAACAACAAAAATATGAACATAAAAACTTGCTTACACACCTGCACAGCCCAGTGCCTTTGCAGTGCACTAATTTCCACCCCCAAGAACATACATCTATAGCTTTCTTTTCTCTTTTTGTTTTTTAAATTTGCTGTTTTCTGCAGTTATCCACCTTGTTACTAGATTATGCTACTTTCTTGAAGTGATTTTCTTCTTAACTTATACACTCACCCAATTACTGACTTGGGGGAAAACCAACAACTCTACCTCTCCAATTAAATAGTCAGTACTGGAGTTCATAAGGGTTATTAGCATTGCAAACTATTAGTAATTAATCTGTAATTAATTACTTAAGGATCATAAAATTAACCAGTGAAAACTGTAACCTAGTAATAGATTTTAGTATTGCTAAATGATTGATACAAACTAGTGTTTTATAGAACCAGCAATTCTCAAGTCACTCAAAAAATAAAGTTTAAAAAAGAGGCAGATTTTGAATTAATGCCACTTGGTAGCTGAACTCTGCTGCAAATCATCTACTTAGAAACATTTAGGCAGGAAAGGAAATGACAAATGACCTGGTTTGGGTTAAGGCCTCCTCCTGGCTAAATCCTCTTCTAGAGTGCCCTGGGCCCAAATGTGCTTCACAAAGCAGGATTCTAACCCAAAACATTAATACATCAATGGTTTTAATATCAACCATGAACATCAAAGTACTTACTACTGAGTTGTTGCCACAACAATTCCTTTTCCTTTAACTCCACCCCTGCGTTTGTCCTTCACCCCCCAAAAATGTATTAGCAAAAGAATATAAATACTTGAGGAGTAAATGCAATGCTCAAGTTCAAGACATGAAAGACTTGAGAAAGCATATGCCTTTCTTTTCATGGCATGCATGAAAAGGAGTCAGGATACCAAGAACTGGATCAACAAAGATAGCAGATCAGGGAAAAATAACTCTTGTACACTGTTAGACAATTCAGGCCAGCCATGTGCGTTCCATATACATTTGAAAACAAAAAACCTGCTTTTATTCAGACAACTTAAAATATTAAATATTTTAAATGGATGTCTTTCAACTCCAAGTCATATTTACATAGTTACTCACAGAAATGTGCAAAGTCTGACAGGAAAATTAATTTAAAAGTCTGTCAGCTTGAATGCGACATTAAAAAAGGCAGCAGGGACTCCACATGCATTTCATGTACACTTTAAAGAACTAAAGAGAGGGAAAGGGTTGATCCAGCTGAACCTCTGGAAATGTAACAAATTCTATTCATGCTGCAAGTCAGTCACTAGCTGTCTTTGCTGCAGAATTCACAGTGTATCCCCCCAGTGAGGTCCTTGATAACTTTTTCTTTGATCAGTTTTTGCAGGAATTTTGTTTCACTTGTCACATTGTGCATAGTTTGTTCTTTCATGGCAGCCATGCAGAGGTTGTTGTAATAGTGCAAAGGTGTGCTGGGCTGATCCAGGTCATATCCAAATCCTGCTAAGCTCACTTCATCACATAAATGTGTGGCCAGAACAACTGCTGTGACCCCAATTGTAGGTACATTCTAAAAAGGGAGAAAAATGAAATTTGCTCAGTTCAAACACATTGTCCTTTACCAGGTTTATAAACACTTTACACAATTTAATGACTTTGTCTATTCCCTCTCCTCATTTAAAACTGAAAACAATTAAAACTACAACTAAAAATCAATTCAATGATCAAGTAAAACTAAAAACTCCAGGGCAAAATACCGATACAATTTAAGTATTTGGCTTTTGGCTGTCAATGCTAATTTTTTTTCCCTGTGAAGGCAAGATACCCTATCACTGTGTAGTTAAACTGCAAGTGAACCTTCACTTCAAACAGTCAAACAACTCCTGACACAGAGTTAAACTTAACATTTCTTGATGTACACTTACTTAAGTCTTGAGCAACAACAGGCTCTCTAACAGTATTCTTCACAATATGACTTTTTACTGAACAACCTGTGAAAGAGGCAAATACACTACAGTTCCATTAAGATACTCAGCTTGGTATATTATGTTGCTTTGTTACATAAATGTGAGAAGATCCTTCAAATATTTGTGCAATAATCTTAAGTGCTTTCACATTTCGGTAAAAAGATGGTGGTTAGTCAGTACTTTCTGTAGTTCAAGAAAAGTAGTGACATCCAATTTCTCAAACATGCAATTAAAGTAACAAAAATGCAGTGTATAATTAAACCAGGCAATTCATCACTCTGTACCACTGTTGGACCAAAGGACATGGAGGGAAGAAATGTCCATCAGCTGCTACTGAGCATTCTCTGGCATACACAGCAATTCCAGCAGCTGGAAGGCTGCTTTACACTGGCCTGGTTTCCAGGCTCTCTCTGCTTTCCCTGCAGCTGGAGACACAACTGGTTTAGCTTAACAGGCTTAACATGCATCAAATGCATGTTTCTAAAAACTGGAATGAGTTTGTCTCACTGCATTTGAATGCCATTTCATGTCAGCATACCCAGGCAAAATACCTCACCTAAAAAGGTGAGTTGAAATGTTACTTTGATTTTCCACAAGAAAATACAAGAGTGTTTTGAAAGCACATTAATTTCCCTATTACCTGAGACCAGCTCTGAAACTGCATAGAGAAAGTAAAAAGCCCAAAACTTTTTTCAGTTTCTTACTTTATTTACCTTGTATTTTACTGTCTCCTTTTGGTGAAAGGAAACTTCTTACCTTATCCCAACCCCAGAATTTTGATCGAGGCTCAGGGAACTGTAAAATGTCCAAAGCTGTCTCTTTGATAATGACTGGATTCAGAATCCGAAACTGCTTTGATGTGAAAGGAATTTTCTCAGCAACCTCCTTCCAAAAGAAGAGTCGCACCCACAGAGGCTAAGAGAAATCAAAAATATAGTTCAGAGGGAAACTCTGAGACAAACACAGCATACAAGTTACAGAATTCACCAGTGACCCTGAAAAATTTAGGAAACAGTTTACAGCTAAGGTGTTTTGGAATTATCAGTGTACAGATCAAATGACTGACCCAAAAGAGGAAAAACCTTCAAAGTACCTGGAACTGAATTGCAGAGAGGACAGCAGAGGAAATAGTTGTTTATTCTGAATATTTGACTGCACTTTGTGTTAATCAGTCACAACATATTCATCAGCACCTATGGGTTCTTCAGGCTACCCCAGCACAGCTGAGCAGGCAACAGTATTTAAAGAAATGGGGAAGGGAACCACAGTTTCCCACAAACATTAACCAGGCATTCTGAAGCAAGCACTGGATTTAAAACAATTGTGCTCAAGCTCTGAAGGGAAGAGCTGCTGTTTGACAGCATCCACCTAGTGATAAATGCAACCCTTCAGAAGAGGATTTACACAGGACTCAGAAACCCAGATTCTGATCTCATGCCACTGCAGTCGGTTTGATGCCTGCTAATGAAAGGAAGAAAACTACATCACACTAATTCTACAAGTCTTTCCATTAAATAGGCAACATTAAGCACATGATAAAACTGAAACAGCTCCAACATAGACCTGTATTTTTTTGAACAGGCTGTAAGGAACAACAGCTTGAACTGATCAAATATATGTTGCAGTGCTCCCGTTTTCCCAGCATTGTTCTGGATCAGTTTACTTCAGTACCAGTGCTTGCACAGAGACCTGAGGCAACTGACAGCTGAGTACTTGAGAGAAGTAGGGTTGCAGTTCAGAGAATCACAGAGCCACTGAAGTTAGAGTGGGCGTCTGGAGATCCTCCCCTGGCTCAAGCAGACACTTTGAGCCAGATGCTCAGGACCATGTCTAGATGACTGTGAGAAAGATGTCCATGGATATTCAACTTGACAAGCTCCCTCTTGTCCTATCACTGGGCACCACCACAAAGAGCCTGGCTCCATCCTCCTTGCACTCTCCCCTCAGATATTTATTCACACTCATAAGATCCACTCCAAGCCTTCTCTTCTCCAGGCTAAACGCTCCTAGCTCTATCAGTCTTTCCTCATGGTAGAGATGCTCCAGTCCCTTAAGCATATTCCTGGCTCTCCAGTGTAGTAATAGATAGTCGTGGTCACGATTAAACAGACCTTCTCATATTGTAAAAATCACAGAATTAAGAAGGGAATTTGGAGTACCTAAACTAGCATAGATCAAACTGGTAAAAGACTTGACAGGCCGCCTTCTAAATCTCTCTCAGTGATTTTTGACTTGCTGAAATTAGCTGCCTGCAGAGGTAGAAGCCACCAATTCACATTAATTTGGAACCTCCATCAAACCCTTCCATCTTAGGAATCTCAGCACTTCTTTAAATGTTTAGTGAAAAAAAAGCAACCTCATAATTTAGGAACATCAGATAAATGTTCAATTACATGTCAATTCCATGTATGCCCATTGTAGCAGTACAGACTTTAGCTGCTAAATAATGGACTGGCATTCAGAAATCTCATTTCTATTTTGGGCTCTGCAGACTTGTTCAAGTCATTTAAACCAAACGTGAAATGAATTCCACTTCAGCAAATACTCAGTATGTCAGCCTGGTGCAAACCACCAATATGTCTACAAAAAAGTAGTGTTACTGTCAGCAAGGGGCTTCAACACAAATGCTGGTCCAAGGGTAACTAGGAGATGGAGCTAAAAAACCCCCACAAGGTTATATAAAAGATCCTCAGCACGATAAACTAGGAAGCAACAGATCAATCAGCTTCTTAAAGCATTAGAAAACAAAACAAACAAAAATACAGGTACGTGAGACTGTCACATTACATACCAAGGTCTCATTTTTTACCATGGCTTGAAGCCAATTGAAATCAACCCTTTTAAACAGAACAGCCACAAACAAGCTTGCAGGAGGATACTCGTGTTCAGAAAGGGGGGCTCCTTCAGGGTAAGTCAACCGTATTGTTGTTTTGTTACCAACATGATCCGTGTAGCCTTGAACTGGTGCATCATTTAACCTGGGGGAAAAGAAACCCACAATGGAGAGGTGTTAAATAAACAGGTTACAATCTCATTAAAATATCAGATACTAAGCAAAAACTTGTTATTTGGTCCATAGATTTTTAACAGAACAGACTAGGGTGTTTCTCACAACCCCCATGTTCTTGCCTCACACACTCTTCCAGCCCTTATCTTTGGGGGGAAGCCAATTCTATTTCTAGATTAAATGGCACAAGTGCAGAACTTGGGAAAGAAAAGCTTGAAGAGTAAAGTGACTTAAGACAGCACTGCAGAATTCCATATCTATTGCTTTGTGTCAACTCAAAGGGGCTTAAAAGTGGAAGAGGAAGAAAACACAAAGTTGCCTGTGTTATCTTTTTCATATATATATATAATATATATGTATATTTATATATATACACACACTCATGAGTATTCCACACAATAAAATCATTCAAATTATCCCTCCAATGCAATGTAATGCATCCTGTGGGTTTATATCATTTCCAGCTCACCAAAAACTTCAGATGCTGGCACACTGCTGACAAGAATGGCATCATCTCCCTCCATAAGTTCTGCAGAATAGCTCAAGTCCTGCAAACTTTTCTGCATCAACAGAAATACCACCTTCATCCTGCCAGCCCTAATTTCAGAGGACAGCTAATGCAAGTTCTCAGCCCCTCCACATGCTAACAAGGTTTGTTTACCTTGAATAAGGGCTATTAATTCAATTGAATATTCCCTTAATAAAATCAGCAAGCCTCAGTTTACAAAACAAGTTGGGAAAATGCTTGTATTAATTTTATTTGTGACTTTATGTGATTCAAAACAAGAAGAAGGTTCAAACTGTAATGTTCAGAAGGCAGAAATAAAGCATGTAAATCAGATGTCAGAAATCATGGCAATCACAGAAAGCAGTCACTGACCTTGTAAAGATAAGGGAAGATAACTGTGCTATAAAGTGTGTGAGCAAACTGTGTACTGAAACACCAATTAATTTTTATTGTGTTTGAATTAGCTGTCATAAAAAAATCTTTCACAAAGCATCCAAACTAGCCATGAGGAAAAAAGCAGAGGTGAGTCCTTAAGTCCTGAAGTTTAAGATTTGAAAGCTTTAAAATGTGAAGGGATAAACCAAGTACTGTCTACTTGTCTATGATGTCACTAGTTTCTATCTAGTTTCTGCCCATGTGATTTTTGTACCTGAAGTCCACAAATAATTACACTGAATTCCTTTCCTGTAAACGTGACAGTTTATTTTGCTCCTAAGACTTCAAATTCCACCAAGTCACGTGTAAGCTTCTCAAAAGCACTTTCAGAAACAGTCTTATAAGTGCATCAGTGTTGGAGATATTTTCCCCTTAAAAAACAATGCTGGCTCATAAAGTAATGATGGAGCAGCTGGAGTCCTTAAATGGAAAGGACATACCTTATAACAATATCAAACTGATTCAGTAAGTGACCCATCTCTGATCCATGAAGAATTCCACCACTGCCAACAACAACACAGCGCTTACAGTGCTTTGACTTCAAATCTTCTGGTAAATCATGCTCAGGTAAGAGCTCAAGGAGATCTTTGAGTTTATCAAAGAACTTGTGAAATCCAAATGGAGGTTCATATTGAAATAAATCTTCATCTTCATTTATATTTTTCCTTACAAAGGGAGATATGTTCATGCTGTATTTCTCTGCAAACAACTTCCCCATCTCTTTCTTCGCGTGAGAAGGTCGGCACTGCTCCTGCAGCGCGGCTCTGGCGAATTGCTGCGCCCTCTGAAACAAAACACACGGATTTCAGCCAGGAGAGCCAGCTGCAGGAATGCACAGAGCCCTCGGAATGTGGGCCACCAGCTGGCCACCAGCAGTTTAGCAAACACAGGGGTTATAAAGCAAGTGTGGAAGTTATACTCCAGTGTGGAAGTACAACAATTTTAAAGCATTTACTCAAATGTAGGTATGAGCCAGTGCACAGTGAAAACCTGCAGAGAAATTCCTCTCCACTCAATCCCTCAAATCTAGATATGAGATTTTCTGAAGAATAGATTAGGCTAGTAGAAGTACTATGTGAAAATGAGCCGTTTGTACTTCCATTTGCAACACCAAATAAAAAAATCTAGACATACCTCTACCTGTCTAATTTAGCAGCAAGTGGAATTCCACTCTGCTCAACTGCATGACCTGAGCTCTGCTCTGAGATTCCACCAGAGACACATCCATTGGGTAAAAGTTCTGTGCAACAGCAGCTGGACTCGCTTACTCATCAGAATGAAGCAACACTTCTTCCATAAATATTGCTAAAGTGCTAATGACTAGAACATGACTTTAAAAGGAATGCCAGGTGAGGGTCTTTTGGGCTTTCTCTCAAAGACTAGCCACCAAAATAAGATACTACAGTTCCATACTGCATAAAAAGATTAAAGTGACAGACAAAACTACACATTGATCCATCTCATAATAAAAACAAAACACTATTAGTGTACATTTTCAGAAATCTGTAGTGGCAAGCTGGTAAGGTTCCTTCACTGTAATTAAAAAAAAAACCATGAGCAAACACAGGGGTCAGAGACACAAGATTCAAATCTACTGCTAATTTAGTTCTCCTCTACTGTTAAGGAACAATAGTGTGTATCTGAGGGAACAGGGAGGGAAGTTCTGCTGCTGGTTTTTTGGTGGGGGGGGCGGGTTTAACCAAGATTGAGCTACAGAACTTCCTCTACCACCATTATGAAGGTTTCTGCATAAACACCACACTGGGCAAAGCACAACTGAGCAAGTTCATGATGTACTTTTTGAGACACCAATAAACAGTCCATGAAGTCTTCGGGTTTTGCTTTTGCTTTTGTTCTTCAGAATCAAGAATGTTATTGAAAAAATAACTAAGTCAAATGAGAAAAAAGGGTAGGCAAAGAGGCTCAGAAGGGGAAAGATACGCACTGAAGATGATTGCACGTGCAGTAATGCTAAGATGAGACTGTCTTAAGCCAGGGTTTCTGCTGGAAGTTGCCTTTCAGCATTGAGACATTCAAAGACAGAAATGTAACAGCCCTAAGCCAGGTAAGTTCTGTCAAAGTGCAAACAGGGTAAGTAGCAAAGGCTTTAGCGGTGTCTGTAACACCTCTTTAAAAGCTGCATGCAAAACTGTAACTAAAGGAAGTAGCTGCTACTTTGAATGAATAAATGAAATAATAGCTGTACCCTCCTGGACATTTGCCCTGTGATTCCAAAAACATCTGAGCAATTATAAGGCAAAGACTGGGAAACTGGCTCAGGTTAAAAAAAAAAAAAAAGCCCTTTGGTTTAGTATGTTAGGTTTGGGTTGTTTTGGGGTTTTTTTTTAATATGTTACTTTTTATTTGCATCAATCTTCTGATCACCAGTGTCATCTGCACTGACAAAATGGGATGATGACATGTCCACTTCAAATTTTAAAGTCACAGTTATCTAATTTCACCCCTAAAAACTCAGTTTCTCTATGTGCTTCTATTGTCATTTAACAAAAACCAGAATGTCTATGGCATGAAATTAAGTAAAATATACTTCTGCTCAATAGATAATTTCAGCATTCTAGTTCTTTGTTGTCGAGCCCCATAAGTCTTGTATTGTCAAGTAATAACTTTTTTTTTAAGCCAAGTGAAAAAAAAGCCAAAAAATACCAACCCTTACACGATCGAGGTCCACATGGGGCATTTTGGTTCTGTCACATTCCTCAGGGCCAAAACGTAATTTGAGGATATAAAGGAAGCACCCTCCAACCACAAACAGTGCAAGAATTCTAAAAACAAGCAGGACAGTGAGGGGTAGGAGAGAGAAACAAAAAAATATTTTTTCTGATGTTCAATCAACTATTAAATCAATATTTTTAAGCAAACTTAAGACAGTTGAACTTCATGTAAATACTTGCATTTGAATCAAACAAAAAATTCCCTATTGCTTTGTTCACTTCAAGTCTTGTATAACTCTTCAAAGTTATCTGCAGGAAAGTATACACAGAGATGCCTAGATAAGGAAAATGCCTGCATCATATACTTTAAATGCATCTCTGATGAGTCAAACAGTTCTCCCAACATAATGAAACCAAGAGTGACTTTTTTTTCTTCTTTAGAGGTCATATCTTAGAAAACATATTTCCATGCAAGCTGAAAAATGGGCTGGAACTTCAAACTGCATGATTTTGGGCCAATGGCCACCACTGAAACAAAACTTTCAACTCACTGGTAGGCCAGAATGCAGAACATAGATGCTCATGCTGAAAAGCCTTAGTTACTCACACCCCCAAAACATGCAGCAGAAAAAGTCCAACCAACTTTAAAATTGAAAAACAGACTATTCATATTTTTGATCTTCTAATTTCTCATTCCTAAAGAATACCACTGTTGATATCCAAAAAGTCACTTAGCTCATGTTTACACCCATCTGTAGAATACTTACATCATTATTTACTTTAAGTTGTGGTTGTTGCTCAAGAATATAGCTTGAGCTTTCTTATTGATTTTCACTTCCTATTGTTTCCTAAGGACTGTACATTTGTTTAAATGTCTTTAAAAAATGTACAAGTCATTAAGTGCCCAGTTCTTGAAACTCAGATGAAGTTAATACAGATTTCCAATTTTTTTTTTAAAGCTTGTAATATATAAACTAATAGATGCAATCCCAGCACTCAGTGTGCAGTACAGGCTGCAAACAAAGTGACCACTGGAAAAGCAGGACTGTTCTCACATCTCACTTCACTAAATTACATTTTTCACTAATAGGTGATCTAAGAGCTTCATTAGCATGTTAGGCAGCAACCCCTGGAGATCAGCCAACAGGCAGAAAGCAGGAGATGCACAGCTGACAAATGAGGTTGGTTTTCCTCCAGAAGTTTATCAAGTATCCTCAGATTCAGCTGGGGTTGCACCATTCAGGTTATATCCACCTGTGTATGTAACAGTTTGTCTTTGGGTTTTTTAGCTTCAAGACCTAAAAATTCATGTGGCATCACAGTAGTGAACGTTTTAGGTATAAAATATGGTCCTGGATCTACGTGTGCACGCACCCTTTAATTCTAATTTTATGTCAAGCTATAAACAATGGAGTAAGGTTTTTGATGTAGCATTCCAAAAGTCTTCATAACAAAATAACTATATGAAAACACCTCCCCAGGATACCCACTCAACATCCACTGGGCTTCCATTCCCTCAGTTATCAGACTGTACAGAAATCTCAGCATTGTTATTTATCTGCACACAAAAAGATGGGAAATACTTGTGAGTGAAGTACTAGGATCTCACTTTGCCTTGGGAAAACAGGTACTGCAATAAGTTATCCTGGGCTCCACAAAGTGTTTTCAGTGTCCCACGGAAAGCTGTGTGCTTAACCCTCCACTCACAGCCTGTGGTAATCCCATGCCTTGATTTCTGCATCCATTTTGTAATTGCCCAGGCTGGAGGGAGAGCAACTGTCCTCTGTGTAGCTATGGCAATGACACTTACTTGCGAGTACCTTTTAAAAACCAGCTTGGTCTTCTCATCTTCATGTGCAGCCACCTTACACCATTGCACAGGAGGTGAATGATCGCTTTTCAGCTTCACAAAGTTATTGTCACTCAGCATTGCTGTAAAAAATAAAGAAAAAGTTATCATAGCTTTTGCTGAATTGAAGAAAAGTTCACAGGACACCCATGGAGTGACAATTTTGTTTCCCAGAGAAGACTGTGATTCTTAGTTGTGGTGCCAGGAATACCGAACTGCTCCTGAGCTCCTTGTGATCAAGAACTCACTCATTTCAGCTTCATCACCAAAACATGATTCTAAAAATGTTGCCAAGTCTTTGCATTCTTCATAAGCCTGAAGTCTAATAATTGCCAATTACATCGGTTACTGTCAAACACTTTTGTCTGGTCTGATCTGATCAAATAATCTAAACAATATGCTCAGGGTATTCAGGATCCCTGAATCAAAACCAAATCCCTGTGCTGTGCCTCCCACTAGGCTTCAAGGATGCTCTCAGCATGCAAAACTCATACAAGCCATCCTCAAAACAGGAGCCCATGTTTCAAATCATCTCCCCAGTTTCCCCAAGGCCAAGCATCATCACTGGTCTGAATCTACCACTGACTGCTTCAGCAGCCCCAATAACATGGCCCACAGCTTCAACAGCAGGCACCAGAGAGGGTGTGGAGAGAATTTCTTCCTGGCACACTGCAGGACCAGGAGGCTGCCAGCACCAGGGAAGCACAGCAGCAGCTCCCTGCACAGAACGTGGGAGAACCCAGCAGGACAGCACAGTGCTCCCTCACAGATGGGCAGGGCACTGATCATTAGCTGACAAGAAGCAATCTTTCTGCTCCCACCGTTTCTATCAGCATGCTCCAATATTGATTTTGGGAGGAAAAATGCAGGCTGGCACATCATCTTTTCCCAGGCAGCTGCCAGTAACCAAAGATGTGAGAATGGAATCCCCATTAAGAGCCCACCTGTATGAGCCTGCTGATTTTCCCAGGGAGAAGGAACACAGGCAAGGGTTTTTCCTGTCCTACCCACCCAAAGCAGCACTCCCTTTGATCAGCCAACCATGGAAAGGTGCAGCCTGCTCCTCCACAGGGGAGGATTTCAGCTCTGCTCCTTCCTTTGATCTCAGTGCTTGAGCCTTTCTGCTCTCCACTGCAAAGGTGTTCACCTCTTCTGTTTTCCTGCCAAGAGTTCTGTCACAAGAACTTCTAAAGACTGAGGGAAGGCTTTTCTCTAGGGATGATCTTCCTCATTCTCTTTTCCACCTCTTTTTATTGTTTATGGTGATATGACCCATTTGAACCAGACTGTACTGCCACTTGAAAACACTGTTTGATTGGACAAACAACTGATGTTCTTAAACACCAGGATGAAGGAGCTGAGGAGACAGAAGTACCCCCTCCAGATATCAAATCCAGACCACTGAAATTTCAAGGATATCTAATGCAGAAGATGACTCAGTCTCTTTGAACAATCATCATTTCTCAGTAACAAATTTGATAATCACAGTAGAAGGTCAAATGCCAAAAAGCACTGTGAGGGTGGGAAAAGGAGAGACAAAGATCAACAATAGCATCTGAAGCCCTGGCAACCATCTGAAGAGCAGGCAACAGTCAAGTCATGCTTTCAAGGTCACAGGCAAATGATCACAACCCACAAAACAGAGCAAGGCAGGAAAACCCTAATGGTTTTTGCCAGCAGGAAACTTGACCACTTACCTCAAACGCAAGTAATTTGGTTATTATGGCATCACTAAGAACCTCAATTTCCCCACCTGACTAATTGCATAGACTCTGAGCTGTCACACCCATTTGCAGGCCTTTTTTACAGCCCCTTTGAGATCTGAAAGCACTATAAAATCAAAGTCAGTACCATCATGGTTGTCTTGAAACAGGGTAAGCTGAAATTTAAAGGTTAAGTGACATTCCCCAGTCCCCCAGAATTCTAGTAGTTAAGCTGGAAATCAAATCCAGCTCTCATCTACCACACAGCCTGTCAGGACACAGGACCAAACAGCAGGACACAGGGAACCTATAAACCTTAATAGCTCCTCATTTTCTCAGAGCAACAGCTCATCTTTCCTGGCTGCATCTGTACCGCTGCACTGGGGTGCAAAACTGGGTATTGACACCACCACCCCAGTCATCCACATCAGTTTGCTCTCAGCTAGTATTGGCAGCAAATCATTCAAGTTCACATGGGTAAAGATGTCAAAAAATTTGGTACAAGGACCATATCCCAGGGTCAGTTATGGATCACCAAGGTGAACTGCTCTACCCTGAGATGTTCCATGCCAACCCAGCAGGACTGGTACCATCACCTTTACAACAATCATCCTTCCTGCCACACTACACAGAGAAGTCAACCCAGCAGGTCTCATCCAGTACCTTGACACTAACACAGCTTAGAGGGGACAGGCATCCACAGAGATCACACTGTCAGGATGCACAGGGAGCAGCCCCAGGTCATGGAGCAAGATCACACCAGCACACAACAGGAGCTGTGACCAGAGGATGCTGCAGAGAGTGAACACAGCCTGCAGACTATGTGGAAGCTCCAGGGCTGCTCCACATAGAACAGAGAGGACGTCCCATCAGATCACCTCAGAGGAGACTGCCTCACACCAGCACAAACAAGAAGCATTCAGCACTGTTTGGGAAAGGGATGGGATCACTCACCAACACCCATAGTTCACAGCAGGGACGTGACCACTGAAAGCTGCTACAGCACAAAACAAGGCAGCAATTACATTTGTCAGCCCCAGAGATCTCCACAAACACAGCTGGGGAGAAGCATAAAATGGGACTTTTTTAAAAAAGAAAAAGCAGGAAACAAGCTTCACCTATTTTCACTAGAGAACAATGCAGGTATTAATCCTCTCTCGGGTAAACATAAAGAGGTAACTTGATCACAGTCCATAGGAACCTAGGTCAGAATGAATTTTGCACAAAAGAATCAGTCAAACTTGGTACCAGGCTGCAAGACATCTGAAAGACAGAGAAGGAGCTGAAGAGGGATGAAGACAGAAGGGAATCAAACAGGAATATGCAAAAAGCTAGTGTTATCAGAAAATGATCCCTGCCTCTGAGCAAAATAAATTCCAGTTGTTCCCTGCTTCACTCATCCTGGATGTGCAAAAAGAAACAATGAAACAGAGAATTTAATTAATCACGTCAACACATCCTTTCCAAGTCCAACTCTTAGCATGCACAATGATTTTTTTTTTTGTTATATAAACAAGTGACAATGTCAGTTTTCATTTCCTTTGAAACAGTTTACTTCAGTTTGACTTTTGTCAGTTATGATCATGACAGATGATTCCTTTCTCAAACAAGTCAATATATATAGACCAACACATAAGTCAAAATGCATCTATCCAGCACAGAAATTTTTAAATTACTCAGGATTGGATCCTGCACTCTTATTCAAGCCAATGAGCCCTTCCACTGGCTGGAATGGTGTAAGCTCTCAGAAGAGCAAGGTGGCAGTAACAAGCACCTTAGAGTGCACCTTTCCCACAGTCTTCTTGAATTAAAAAAAAAAAAAATCTCAGCATTTGCAGAGAGAACCAGAGCAGCCAAGATCCCAGGAGGACCAAAGAGATGTTGCTTACAAACCCCATTACATTCTTTCAGGAAGGGGCCCTGCTACAGTTGTTTCGAGAGCCACAAATGCAAATGCCTCAATTTGTGTACAAAACACAGCTCAGAAGTATTGCAGTATTACAACCACATTTTGCATTGATGTTTCTATAGCTACTCATTGTGGTGTAATTAGTGAGGACTCAGGAGATTTAAATTTGTTTCATCTACTGAACTAAAGTGATCTGTGCAACGCTGCTACTAAGGCTAAATTGTCCATTAATACAATATACTCCAAAGCTTTTTGTGTTGTTATTCTTTTCATCATGATTTACTTTTGTCTCATTGTTATTCTTAAGTAGACAACATTTCCGCACTTGGAGTATTTCAGAAGCAATTCATTTAAGCCTTCAGGAAGTCTTTTCATGTGGGAATGCTAAAAGCTAAAAAGCAGCATGTATCAAGTTGTACATAACCACTGCCACACCCTAGAAAATGTATTTGGTTACGTTCAGCACCTGGATTTACCCAAAGACAAAGCCAAGGTCTCTCAGCAGGGGCAGGGGGAGACAGCCTGTACATGAGTGCAGGATGATGCACACAGCTGCATCCTCACCATGCTCCCATCAAGCCCCCAAAACCACAGGCAATGCTTCCAGTTAAACTTTCCCTTCTCACAGTACCACCAGAAGCAGTGGAAACACCCAGCTTTACAAGGCAGTCAACAGCAAGATCTTGCTGCACAAAGCAGCCTTTGAAGTTTGTATAACAAGATGAAGAAGCTTGCAGGCCAAAGATCCCAGAAAATGAAACCGAAAAGTCACACTCACAGAGGAATTATGAATCGTGAATGGTTGAGCTCCAGCAGGCATTGAAACAGAAGCTAAAACTAATGCAAAAATACCCAAAAGCCACCTGCTCACTTCATGCCTCTTCCCCTAAATTAGATACACATAAGTTACTTGAACATATTTCCAAAATCAGTAAAAGATAAGACAAAAGCCACTTGGTTTTGAGCAACATTTGTTTCAAAAGAGAAAGACAAAGTTGAAAAGCAGAGAGGGTGTTTTCACACAAATTTGAGCTAGGCACTCTTTGAGATGTGGTCATTATTCAGTAATGAATTCTGTATGAATTTCCTGTTCTATAGCTTTTAAACAAAAGAAAAAAAAATCCTACATACAGGTATACTGCAAAACTTTATGTAAGAAGTTAGAAGAAAATAATTAAGAAAACTTAAATCGACTACACATTGGTTTTGGACACATTTGGAGAAAACAGATGGCAAAAAACTGACAACTACAACATTAATGTCTGTGACTACTCGCAAGAGTTGGGCCCATGAAAAAACTACACATTTCAATCTATCCTCATTATTGACCAAATAGACAAGTTATTAATTTTAATAAAGGTTTTCAAAATTGAGACAATATTTTAAGAGAATGTTATTAATTTATGTCAAAACATGAAAAACAGTTTGGTGACATTTACAGTTAGGATTGATTTTGTTTGCTTCTGCAGGACTGAAATCCACAGCAATCAAAGAGTAAGGCCTGAGATTTAAAAAGGGAATGAAAGGAATGACTAATTAGGTGGTAGCTTTTCTGGTTTATGCTTCAAAGCCAGTCACTAAGCAGAGACTCTCAGATGATACCTAAGAATATGAAAAAATTAAAATTCTTCATCTTCTGTTCTACTTTAAGACCACCATTACAGAACTGTTTCAAAAATCACTATAAAATTCTCCCAATTCCTTCCTACATCCATCCCACAATCTGTTCAATTCTCTTTAATGGGCAAACCAGTCTTGATTCAGGGAATTTTGAAGTAATAGGATTTTTGTCAATGAATACAACTGCTAATCGTCAATTCTAATATTGGAAAGAACAAAATAACTGATGAGTAAACACTGATTCTTACCAGCTTATCTACTATGGCATAGGAGGCCCACAAATCCCCCAAGGTGTCCCTACTCAGGGACCCTCCCTCCCAAGTCTCCTTATCAAAACATGACACCTTCAGATCCTTCCCATGCTTTCAAAGATCATCACCTCTTCACTGGAAACAATAAACCATAAAAAAGAAATTTTGCAAATAACCTCTATCTGTTTGTATAAAACATGACAGACAAATCTACTCAAACCAACAGCGGATCAAGCCCCATCCCAATAACAATTATGGGGGAAAATGGTAATGCAAAGACAAAAATGCTGAAGCTAAGGAGAGTTAGTCGTGCACCCCATTGTACACAAAGGACTCCACAGCTACAAGTGTTGTACTGTCAAACTGCTGCCTTACAACTGCAATCCAAGGTATTTTTATCCATCCAAAACACAGAGTATTTCTCAATACAAGACCAATTTGGAAACATATTTTCTTGGGCCATGAAGAATTTGTTATTACAAAACAACCCATCTGGAAAGTATAGGAACATCCTCTAGCAAGAGGCACGCCAGAAACCGCAGCGTAGTAAAGGACTGCCTGGCTTTCATGGAATCACAGGATCATCCAGTTCCAACCCCCTGCCACAGGCAGGGACACCTTCCAATATCCCAGGTTGCTCCAAGCCCCATCCAACCTGGCCTTGAGAACTTTCAGGGAAGGGGCAGCAACAGCTTCTCTGGGCAATCTGTGTCAGGGCCTCACCACTCTCACAGTGTTAATATTTCTTCCTAATATCCAGCCTAAACGTGCCCTCCGTCAGTTTGAAGTCATTCCCACTTGCCCTGTCACTCTGTGTCCTTGTCAAAAGACCAGGTCATGTCCAGCCTCTCATCCACCAGCACCCCCAAATCCTCCTCAGGGCTAATCTCAATCCATTCTCTGCTCAGTCTGGATTTGTGCTTGGTTATTGCCCTGACACAGGTGCAGAAAACCTTGATGCACTTCATGAGGTTAACTTTCCAATGACTTCTGCAGAAGTGAATCCAAATTTTTCAGCTGAATTTTAAACACAGGTTTAACAGATCAGGAAAGCTAACAACCTGCCCAGATGTTGAAATTGGACTTAAAATCTATAGAAGGAAAGTAAAAAGCCTTTCATCTGGATGGCCCCATTTGCCTATATTGACAAAATACTCAGGAAAAGTGGGGAAAGAAGAAAAACAGGTTATCCCAAAGAAACTGTGTCTGATTGGAAAATCTCCTTCTATGACACAATGAACGTTGAAATACCTTCTTAAAAGATTTTTGTTCAATGGTGCATGACAAAAATCCTTTAAAACCACAAGGATGAGGAAAAATTGCAGTCATATTAATGATCTGAGGGAGACTTACTAGGAAGATGCTCAAGCATGAGAGACTTGTATTATGATTTGTAGCAATACAATTACTCTTGGATGTTTATCTTCAAATAATTTCCTGATCACCATCCTACCACTTCCTATCACAAGACAATGAGACAGCATCCAGGAAGCTGTAGCAGATAGGGACTGACATCTTCTCACCAGAGGAAAAACATGAAGTTAAATTTAAAAATTAGAGACTTCTGCCAATTATTTCTTCATCTACCACTATATAAATCCCCCAGTAAAGTTGGCACTTGAACATATTTAGACACTTGAGAAACCTTCCTTGAATATTATCTCAGTTCCTATTACTATTGAATGAAAAAAGCATTTGACATCTGTTTTAATGATCAGAGTCAGTTGTTTGGGCTAAGTGAAGAATTCATCTGTGGTGGCAGAAGAAAGTTTAGCCTATAATATGGTTATAAGCACCTACAAGATGCATCTTACAAAATGAACTTTGGCCGGAAAGGCTTTTTTATCAGACAATAAAAATATAAAACAATGCTGTCTGTACACTCTGCAGTTCATTTGGTCAAGATCCATCTCCGGAGAAAATGAGAACTTATTACTGAACCCTATTTATGTGGACACAATTGGTAAAAAGTGAAACAAGGAGCAAATGAGAATTTCAGAGCAGTTGACAGAAACTCTCAAAGGCACCAACAGGATGACAGGTGAAAATTATTTTTCCTGAAGCCAGGAATACCACCAAGCAACATTAGTGTCCTAGAGACATTATGATCTTTCTATTCTTGCCTTGTGACACTCTACTTGTGTTTTCTTCTAATTGTTTAATGGGTCACTCCTACATCCTCTTTACAACATCAACCAGCAACTGAAAATCATTAACAACCTTACATAATTGTGTCTACTTGAGCACTCTTTTCCTTTAGGAATGATTCACATAGTTAGGCTACAATTTGCTGTTAACCTTGGCTCTTCCAGACAGAACATAAAAAATGGTTTCAGTTCAAATACGGTCCAATTATCAGCTTAACTAGAGATACTCAGAGTGAAACACCATCACTTACTCTCAGCATCATTCACAGGAAGCTTTTTGGACATTAATGGTGCCTGCTAAAATAATATTATAGGGAAAGAACACTTACTGAGGTTCTAAATGACAGCTCAATGTTCAAAACAGGGATACTCTTAACTTCACATCCACTTTAGCACCCTTTTTTCTAGACAAACTTTGCAGGCTCTTCTGTGAAACCTCCTTCAGGTGCTCTCAAGTGAGTAACAGCAAAAAAACCATAAATAAAACATAAACACAAGAAACATCAACAAGATGTGCTTCAACACTTAACTGGGCTGCTGATGCTTTGTGACAGACAAAAGCAGCATCTGAATATGGAATTTTTCTGATTCACAAGTGAGCCACAGAAAGTTAGTGTCCTAGCCCAGAAGGAAGAAATGGGTAACTTAAAGTATTGCTGTTATGAACAGTGTGCTATTAAAAAGTTTATTTCTTACAAGGGAAGCTTTTAGACCCTCTTGTCCCTTTTCCCTTTGGAGCAAATCCCAGTTTTCCCTTCCATGCTATTTGTGTAAGAAACAGTGGCCTGCCTGCTCCAGATGTTCAGAGCCTGATGTCAGCCACTCCTCAGCATCTGCTGAAGCGCACAAACATGCAGTGAATGAGCTGCAGCATAACAGCAGGCAGCTGCAACTCAAAATCCCCCACTTTGCACATCTTTCCCTTCTCATCCTCCTCTCCAGGCCCACAGATCCACACTTGAGGAGCACTGCACCACTCCAGCACTCAGAGGAAGAGCCACGCCAGCCAGGAAGGGAGGAAGGAAGCACAGTGCACTAGGACATCACCCATTACCAGCTGGGTGAGCTCATCTAGCACAAGTGGAAGAGACTTCTGAGCCCCTGTAAGGAAGCCAAAACAAATTAGGTCTTTCCTCTTACATGGGAAGTTTGAGGACAAAATCTTCCCTAAAAGAAATGATTTGAAAAGGCAGGGCATAGCATTAATCTTTACTGGGCTAAGGAAACAGCAGACTTACACAGCCAAGATGTTTCATATTTTATCGGAATGATGCAGCAGAATAGCACCAAACAACTGGTAATTATGGAAAAATGTTAATAGTACAGCAGCATTTTTACTACACTATAATCCAACATTCCAAGACATCATGGTAAAATCACACTTGAGCCTAAAGAAGCAAGAGAAAAGATGCCAAAAGCCTCCCATAAAGAAAAGGCAAAAAATAAAATTGCAATACAGCAAAAAAACATTGCTGCAATTCTAATGCTTAAGTTTTGAACCTAAGACTTCAGGACCTAACAGGCTGCAGAGAGTGCTGATGGGATGGGTAAAGGAAGAGCCTCTCCCAAGGAGAACAGAGAGCTTGGCTTGTCCAGCTCTGCAAAACAAGAATTGAGAGTTTTTCTTTACATACACCAAACATGTAAACACCAAAGCCAAAACCAAAGCTTTCAAACAAAAGCGTAATGTTAGCACACAGGAAAAAGTGGACATAAACAAAGAGGAACTATGGGCAAAAGATTCCTGAGCAGCAAAGGAATAGCCTTCCCATAGGAGTAATGGAAAATAACACACTACACAAGTTTTAAGGAAGTCTTTAATAATTTATGAATGACATTATCAGTGAGAGCTGTTTGTGACAGCGAAGACTCCTCCATGATCCTGAAGTCCTATGTCCAGTTACAGTTGTGTGGTTTTGAAGCACTGGACATGCCTGCTGGGAATGCTTCAACCTGTTCTGTTACAGCAAGTTTCATTCAGACCTGCACATAATTTGAAAATTACACCATGACAAGTTTGAATCATTGTCTGGGTCTTTTTCAGTTATTTAGTCTTTATTATAACTCAGGAACTACTGAAGTCTTCCAGGGTCTCTTAATCCTAAGAAACAACCTGCCCATCTAATGCTCCAACTCTGTAGCAGTCTTGGCATATTTCGCATCTGATATATGCAAAGCAAGCAAATTTAAACATTTTTAGCCCATTCTCCACAGTAAAAGGAAGTTTCTGCTACCACACTTTGTCTTCCTACATCCTCCTCCTAACTGCCTGTCAATCATTTGGCCAAACTGCTGGAACTTTAAGGAAGGAAGGATGCTAAACCTCAAAAAAGCAGCAGGAAACCAGAGAAGGGATGAGCTCATTTATCATCAACCCCATGGAAACATACAATGCACCAAAATGTTTTTGTGCCCTAACTCTCCAGCTGCATTTTGACCTCTTAAAAGAAATTCCCTGAGTTTGGCTAGCAGAGAGCTTGGGAGATAGCTCAAGGTTTCCTGCTGCATGATCCAAAAGCAAGATAGTAACCTTACTGCAGCATAAACAGATAGAATAACACAGTCTGCATGGAAAACACCCCCTCTAAACTGAATCTGCACAGTTCCATTGTAAGCTGCAGTTTAAAAACATGTATCCACTTCAGAAGCATAAAAGAGCACTTATTTCAAGGAGTTTTCCTTAGAGAAATAATGAATATACATCTTTATCTACCCGTTTCCCTAGAATGAGACAAAGCCAGTCACTTTCCACCGCAGAGCTGTTTACATCCAGTAATTTTAAGAACATTTCCTAATCTTTTCCCTAACTAAAGAGAGCTACAAAATAAACATCCCTCCTCCAGCAGCCTTATATTTTGATCTTACCTACTGAAATACAAAAAATAAANGGGGGCGCGGGGAAGAAAACTCTTTTTAGTGAGTAGTGCTGAAGAAAATAGAAAGGCTTTGGCAGTAACAGCAGAAGCCGTATCTGGTTTGTGTACATATCACTCCAAGCATGAAAAGACAGAATCCCTCACAAAACGCCTATCGGAACCCGCAGAGAAGCA
>VZSE01001754.1:78122-95593 GCA_013398275.1 Promerops cafer | reverse complement strand
AAAAAAAAAGTCTAATTTAGTTTTAGATTCGTGTAAGCGGCTGCTTGACTTGCAAGGGAGGGGAAACGACCTTGCAAACCCATCTGACCATAGCCCTAGAAGTCATAAGTTGCACCACCAAATACAGAGCTGGAAAACCACTGGGGAGAGCGCGGAAGCCTTGGCGCCGGATGTGGGAAAGCTGATGAAGCAGGAAAATGGATTAAGTCATTACAGAATGTGTGATGCTAAGTTGGTTTTGGTTTTTTTTTTTAATATTTGACTTTTTGCTATGGTATCTACAAATTGTTCCCTAACGTAGATGATTGATGGAAAACAATCAGCGATTCCAGGCACAGCAGCTGCTAATTATTAATGCTGGTGGCACAGTGCTTAACACACTGCAGAGGCCATGTCAGGAGAGACAGAGGAAAAGCTTGCCCTTAAAGAAGGTGGGATAAAACTGTCTCTGAGGTGCCATTCTCAATTTAAAAGGAGTGATATGGTTCAGTGAGAAGAACTACTGCACAAGGAGATCTGAAAAACCACCTGACCATTTTATTTTCTGTTCCCTCATTGTAAGGGATGGATGAGCGCATGTCCTGAAGCAGGATAGTTTAGATGCTTTCAAATTTTATACAAGATAAACATAGATATGTTTTCTATTCTTATAATGGTCGTTTCTTCACCGTTCCGGTTAAACTACACCTTTTGTTTTCTACAGTGAATGAGATATTGCTTCTCTGTTCTGTCAGCTGTTTGATGGTTTGAGTTGTAGTCAGGGCAGATCCTTGATCACTTTCGGTATGATTCAAGAGCAAACATACAAATCAGAAACAAAATCTTCCCTGCTCTGTTATTTCAGCTGTTGGCAAAATTGAGGATTACCTCTTATCTTTAGTCCTCTTCCATAATTGCAAGCAACTGTTCATTAGTTTGGACTCTCAGATGAAGCCAGATGTAAATAAAGACCCTGACTGTACAGCCAGGCACGCACAAGGGTGTCACAGGGCTCGTCACACTGGGCTTTGGCCAGGAGACAACCACGCTTTGCAAGCAGCTGCAGCAAAGTTGCACTATGTTCATGCTTTGACAGCTGATAGGAAAAGTGAAATCTATCAGTTTAGATACGTATTTTTGAGGCAGGACGAAGCATGACAGTGGATGAGTGATGCTGTATTTTAAAGAAAGATTTGAGGATTCTCCAGTTAGCAGTTAATTGTGTCAATAAATAAGATCTCAGTGGATTGAAGTCCCAGAAATAAATACAAAAAATGCAGTACTAGGAGTGCATCACCAGTCCAGCTAACAAGGCAGGGAGATCAGAGCCTGAGAGGCAGAAAACACAATCATAAGTGACTTCAATAACTCAAATTACGTTGGATAAATATCACAGGAGGGGGTAGGGCTGGAGCTAACATTTTAGAAAGTATCTGTGACTGCTTGTTGGGAAGCCAGAAGAGGAAAAGCAATCCCTGGTCCTAAAGAATGTCATATTATTGACAAAGACCCACACTGTAGGAGGAACTGTAGCATCCTTGGTTTCAACACCCTTGTAGTGCCATGATAAAGAAAATCAGTAGTATTCTGCTTTCTTTTCAAAAACAGAGGAACAATATAAAGCAAGACACCTTTCATTAAAAGGAGGTAAAAGAAAGGACTTGTAACCTCTGATGGTTTAGGTACAAAATTATGAGAAGGATACAGAAGGAAGTTTCAGGGTCAGCTTGCAAAAGTTATAAGAAATAATAGCAAGTCTTTCTAGAACAAATCAGGGAGCTCGCTGGAGTTTGACAGCTCTGTAAGGCAAATAGATTGTTTCGTATACAGAAGAAACATCTGGAGAAGATACAGCCTTGAAAGAAAAGCTGAATTTATTTTTGCATCTGTGAATGGGATAGATGAGCATGGGTAAAGTCCAATAATGGGAAGCTTCTTTAAGGGGAATAATTAGGAAAACGTCTTGGATTACAGTGCAAGTATAAAAGATGAAGGAACACATTAACAAGTGAGCAGCAGCCAAGTGCTGAGACCAGATGGTGCTCAACCATGAGCTGCCAAGCAGCGCACAGACAAAGTGGTTCAGGTACTAACTGCTGTCTCTGACTTCTCACTTAAAGTTTCCTCAGCATCAGAGGGGTTTAAAGAGTTGCTCACGTGACACCAGATTTTTTAAAGGATTTTGGAGAAGATTGTGGGAGATGTAGACCTGGAAGCCCAATCTCCTTGATAGACAAATAAGTAGAAATTATGCTGAAGAACAAAAAAGACAGAAGAAAAAGACATCTTTTCCACATAGAAAAGATGACACATTAGGGAAAGTCATTATGGTTTTTTTAAAGCAAATTAGTGTCTCAGGAAAGCTTTCTTCGAAGAAGTCAAGAAGTCATGGACCACTAAGATTCAATTAACTGTATATGATGGTTTCCAAAAGCAATCAGTAAGATTCCTCCCCCAAAGGAAGTAAAAAACAAGGCTGCTAATGGATATGAAACTTGGACAAATAACTGATAGAAATGGAGGTCAGTAGTGATTTACAAAATGTATTGCTTATAATGAGCTATTCAGGGTAGGGCTAATTGAGAAAAACTAAATGACTTTGTTACTAATAGAGTTGGTGGCAAAATAGCAGATGAAATTAAATCATGAAATGATAAATATGAAAGACTGACATATGAGAAAAAAAAAAAAACAATCCTGAATTTCACATATGTACTGAGGAACTTGGAGTTTATTTTTACCAGTGAGAAGAAAGGCCTTGAGGTTGTGATAGGTAGTTCTGTGAGAACATCAACTCAGGGCTCAGCAGTGATCAAAATGGAAATTGAGAACTGTTAGGATTATTGTTAAAATTTATTAAGAGAGAAAAAGAGATAAAAAGTGCCATTGTATCAATCCCTATTTGCACCTGCATCTTTAATTGCCTGTGCGGTTCTAGTTCAAAAATAGTATGGTAGAACTAGAATAGATTAAATTAAAATCAATACAATTATCAGAAATAGTAGGAGGGCTTTGAAAGGGATCATGGTTGACTCAGCTGGGTTTCTTCAGTCTGCAGGGAAGGGGAGATAATATCAAAGTCTATGTAAAACCTTCAGAGATCCAAATAAGAACCAGGAATCCAGACTGTTCACTGACTTATCAGACAGGAGAACTGAGCTACAGCAAATGAAAGGAGAACTTGGAAGGTTCAAAACAAACAAGGGGAGATAGTGCTTCATTCAGTCTATAGTTAAGCCAGAAGTCTTTGCTTCAGGGTATACTGGATACCAAAACTTTGCATGGGCTTAAAAAGCAACTGGAAAATCATCAAAGACTCTTGATCTAACTCAGGAAGTTTTGGACTTGTAAGTTGCTGGAGCTGGAAAGACATTTTGGGGAAGCACAGAACATGTTTTCCCAGTTCTTTCTGTCTTCCTATTCACGTCTTATCCACCTCTGTCTGAAACAGCTGGGCTGGGTGGAGCTTTCAGCCAACCCAATATCAGTTTTTATAGATTTAGGATTATTTTTACCTCCCAACCCCAGATCATCCAGCTGTTATAATCTCCCCAAACTATTTCTGGTCATTAAGTAATTGCGTAGGGGTTTTGCACTGCCTTTTTGTTTTGCCTTTCACTGTATTCACTGCTTTTAGTACTATATTTAAGGCCACATGGATTTTGGCACTGCCTAGAATTTTGAGAAAAAAAAATCTCATTGAACTCTTTAATGTGTTCTTCCCAGAAGCATTAAAAACAAATTATCACTTATAAGTGTAGTGCCTTTCTCATTTCTGGGAGAATACAAGTTGTCAACGCAATCCTAAATACAACCTACATGGAAGGGGTGATGTTGTAGGTAGTGTGCTGCTCTGGAGAAAAACAATACATTGTACGGTGGAGAAGTCAGTGGTCTAAAGGGATGGATGCAAAGCAGTCTGTTATTCCTCAACCATCTAAGTTGGCTTTGTGAATTAATGTGAAACAGAATAGAAATATTCATACTTCCCATTTCAACTGGTGCAGAAGGATTAGGACTGTTGGAATGTAGAAGTATCAATACAAATACTTAATTTGTAATGATGGTAGACCAGGTATGATTTGTGTCCCTTTGAGTTTCTTTTTCCTAGCAGAAAATATTTTCATGCAGCTCAGTGTTTTAAGTCTATTAATAATTGTACAAAGCCTTAACAGCAGAGATTGTAATGTAAATATTAATAATGCATTTGCAGAGAAAAATATATTAATGCTTTTCTAAATGCTCAACTAAGCAATTACCCAATGCCACAAAGCATTAGTAACAGAGAGCAAGTATAACCTTAAATCATTTTATGATCCTGTAGATGTCTAAGTGTTTTTCTAAGAAATCTAAGAGAGGAGCACATGGAGTGAAGCAGTCTTTGAGGGGAGAAGCATCCAGCCCACTGTGACAAACAGCTTTGGGAGGTTGTCACAGCTCTTCCTCTGTGGCTTAGCTGGCCAGGGAGCATTCTGTGGCCGCAAGACTATCTGTGGTCTGCCACTTCCAGAAATATTAAATACAATCACAGCAGCCTGAGTCAAAAAGACTTTTCTAGCTTCTTTCTTCTCCTTCTTTGTCCCTCGCCCCAGTCCTTCCTGGAAATGTCCACATTAAAATAGAAAACTAAATCAATCTAAAACATCAAGTAAAAAGGACAGTCTGTAGATTTGTTTAGCAAGCCTTCTTTTGTATTTAGGAGAATTTTAGCTTTCTTGTTCTAGAACATTACTAATTCCCGTGCAGTTTCTGTAGCATTTATCTTAAAAATGCAATAAAAATCACTGATAGAGTTTGTCAGTTTGTTCCTGAATTTGGTTTAGGCAAATCAGTAGATTTCTTCAGAGTGAAGTGTAAGAACTTATCGCCTGCTGGTTTAAATTTCAACACTGTGGTTTTGATCACCCTGTTTGCTTAGTACATCCTCTGTAACCTTTGGTATATATGAAGCAGGGACCTAAAAAAAGAATTGTTGAATAGGAAGTATGTACACACCGCAGACCACTCTCTGTTTGGTGCCATTCTTTATCAGTTAAGCAAACTTTCAAGGCACGTTGTCTACCATTTTGTAGATAAGCTACTCTGCAGAGAGATGAGGCACTTTAGAAACATATGGTAATTTGGGTTAGAATGGATTTCAGGAGGTCTCCTTAAAGCAGGGCTGGCTCTGAGGTCAGACCAAGTTACTCAAGATCTTATCCAGCTGGGACTTGAAAATATCCGAGGTTGGAGTTTGCACAACCTCCCTGGGCAAGCTGCCCCACTGCCTGACTGTTGTCAGAGTAAAAAAGCTTTTCTTTATACCTGATCAGAATCTCTTGAGTTTCAGCTGATGCCCATTGTTTCCCCATCCTCCCACCATGGACCCCCAGAAGAACCTCCTTCTTTTCAATGACCTCCTCACAGGTGGGCTGCAATCTGATCTCTCAAGCAATCCCTTACTTTCATCTTCATCCTTTCCTTTCCTGGGTACATTTAAATGTCATAGGTTTGTATCTTGCAGCTAAGTCGTGGCAAGCCTGTGTTCATCCATGCCCATGCTCAGACACACAAAACACAGCCAGTCTGGCGTACCAACTTCACAAGGCAGAACCAGTGTCTTCACTGATTCAGCCTGCTGTGAACGGCTGAAAAGCACTGGTTGGAAAACCATCACTCCAGTCTTCACAGCAGCTTTGCAGTTGATTGGAGCAGTGAAGAGTCTAAGGAGGCTGTGATTGAAGGAAACTTCCTCTCCCTTCCTCTTGGCAGCCTCCAAGAGCACTGCTGCTGCCTGAGCTGGGTTCCAGATGAGCCAGAGGCAAAAGATACTTCCTTAGTGTGAGGAGCAGATTGGAAAGTTGCTGTGAGTATGGCTGAGCTGCCACAGACAGTGAATGAATAAAATAGAGAACTGCACTGGGGCTATAGCTGCCTGCACAAACACAGTCACACTGATGTGGACATAAAGCTGTTGTAGAAGAGGAAATTGCTTTATTAGCTCTGCTTCAGGGCTGGAGGGGCTTCTTTTCAGGCAGTGGTAAGATCTGGAAAACTGAGCAGATGTGCAAACTGTTGACTGCGTTAGTGTATGCTCTCTCAAAAATGTTTTTACCCAATATGAAGTCTAAGTTAACTCTGTCTGAGCATAACATACATAATGCATAACTGGGCATCGATGCTACAACTGCTGAACTGCAGGTACATCTGCAAGGCAGCTCCCAGGAGATGTCCTGAGATCAAAGTCTGTGTCTTTGCTTTGGGAAGGAGGGGATTTTTGCTTATGTGAAACACTGAAGGGTGACCATTGACCTCCGACCAACCGAACACACCCTAACATGTCTGTTTCTGTTGCCATGTGTTGCATTTTCTCTGCTTTCTGTAAACCCAAAGGAGTAATGAGGAGGAGGAAAGAGCTGAATTAGCATTGCCTGACAGATGCAAGAGCAATTACCGGAACACATCAAGGCTTTTTTCAGCTGCAGAAAGTGTGAAGAGCGTATTTTGACAATGTGCCACAGGCAGACAGGGTCCTGCTTTGTGTTATGTTGTGAATAAATAGTGCCTGGCCGTGTCAAGAGTTTATGCAGGGTTTTCAGGATCTGCTGAGGATCTGTAATTGAAGAGTTTCTTTTACTTCTCTGAACTGCATAACAAATTAAATATAGCATGCTCTGCACAGCACACAGTTTTACTGTGCCATAATAGGAATCAGAGCAGGACAAAACAATTAAAAGGCTTGAAAAAGAACAGGCAAAATGGAGACTGTGTGAGGGACAAATCAGATCAGTCCTTTTCATACTGTGGAAATGTGAGGCTGCTCTCTGGTGTCCAGAGGGGAAGGACACAAGCTCTGAGAGCATGGGGTTATTGGTGCAGCACTGGGCACTTCTCATATACCAGCCATAGAAATGCTGTAAGTGATCCCTCTTCTCCAGAAACAAGGCTATTATCTCAACGACTTGCCCTAGCAATGTCTCCATTCCCCCACCTGTGCCAAGCCCAGCAAGGGCAGCGTGGTCTGGGACCTACCTGTCTGCCATCATATGGTCAGATGTGTAGATCACACATGACGAGATCATCTTCTGCACAGGTCCAAACCATCTTCTTCATTATTTCTTTCTTTTTTCCCATTCTCAGGCTCAGGTTTGGTTTTGAGCAGTGCTTATCAAGACAGGCCACTCCAAGTCATTGTTAAATCAGATTTTGGTTCAACATCTCTGGGGAAAAGAATGTCCGTCCACTTTTTCTCTGTAAATCTGGGGAGATGTTACAGCAAAGACCAGTGGGTGCCCATGTCTTGCCCTAAAAATACAGAGGTAGGAAGTAAGGTGTGCATTTAGAGTTGGGGGCTCATCTGTGCTTCTAGGATCCCCATTCAGAGGGTGGACTCACCTGCCATCCTCTCCACTGCAGTAAGACCAACAACAATTCCTGCGTGTGGAAGATATCCTGAGAGCAGAAATGAAACTGCTCTTCCTAGAAAATTACAAATGTTAAATCACACTCGCTCACTAAAAACACTGAAGTTGTGCCAGAGTTGTGCCTGCGCCAGGATAAATCAGCACTGAAAGCTGAGAGGAGCATTGCTTGCCAGCTAGGCTGGTGAGCCAGTCCAAAACCAAGTGCCTTGAGCCAGCACATGCCAGTTTTACCCTTCCCAGTGCTGCCAAGTGACTTGCTTAAGATGTGGCATTTCAGATGGAGAAGCAGACTTATGTGTTTTTGATGCTGTAATAGATTTATGAAGAATTCTTCCTGCAAAAGCATGTAACCTGAAAACCCAGTTGCAGGATTGCTTGGAGGCATCTTTGGACCTTCTCCATGCTTTGGATGTTCCATCTGTGTGTTTTTACTTTGACTTAAATTTGCATTGTCTATTCTTTCTATTTTTGTTTCCCTTTTGTTTTAATTTCTGTTATTAAAAAAAAAGCATCTTTGGAATGTGTGTTGTTTTTGAATACTCTCTGCTGCAAGGTTTGTTGCTGAGAGATTGTGGCTAAAGGCTGTGAGGTCCTGGGTGTTTAGATACTGCCTCAGTGAAGCAGCAATACAAATACAGGTCTGTGGCCAGACCAGGAGAAAATATTGCAGGTTTAGTCTTTGCTTTCAAGGGTAGGCTGGGTGAGAAACCATGAAAATAACTTGTGGGAAGCATGCTGTGTTTTAAAAGACAAGCAGAAACACATTTTGTTGGTTTTGCACTGTTTGTTATCAGGAAAAAAGCTGTCATTCACCTCTCTTGAATATTCTTTTTAAGCCTTGCACGGTAGCACGTGATCTCCATGAGCTGACAACTACAGGACACCAGTTCTACAGGAGCATGGGGAATACTTAGGATGGGCTGACGTACTCTGGAGCAGGTGAATGTGGCAGCAGTTCACATTGCCTTGCTTTGCTGAGAGCTCTCTGCCTTGCAGATACAGAAGGATGTCACGGAGTCTCTTGTAATGTACCCCAAGGGCTGCCCATCCCTGCCCTGCATCGCAGCACCAAGTGTGAGAGAGGGGTCAGGGCTTTTCCTGGCTTTTCCTTTTCCCCCAGCAGTGCTGCAGTACCATCCCCTCCACCAGCATTGCTGTTTCCCTGCTGTATTCCCTTTTTGCCCATTATCCCTTCTATCCAAACAGCAATTCCTATCTCTCCGATAGTGCCCGCAGTGCTTCCTTCCGTGGCAATCTGAGCTGAGCCAAGAAATTTCCTTCTCTGGGATGCAACCCGAGGTCAACCCAAGCCTTTTTTATTTTGAGCTGAGACTTTAACTGGCCAGGAATCTGTTTGCTGAGAATGGTAGCAGAAAGAGAAGTCTTTCCAAGACGTGTGGAAAATATTAATGCAGAAGAGATACTGGTTGCTAAAATGCCCTTTTACAGATTTTTTTTCTTTCTTCTGATTAGAGACCAGTGAGCCCTTTCTTATCCCTAAAGTTAGTTTTTATAAAGAATTCCTTTTGTAGACCTAGGGTGGTGTTTAACACTTCAAGCAGAGCAGAGCTAAGGCATGGCAGCATCGCTGCGGTGGTGCCGGTACCGCAGCACGACAGGCACCAGAGCAGCTGAATGACACTGCGGTTGTGCCTCTGAAAGTGCTTCCAGTTCACTTGTCAGGAGGTTTTCTGGCACAGCTGAAAGCCAGGCAACAGGCAGCAAGCTTTATCAGTAGGACTTCAGGGATGTCAGCCTGGCCTTTGGTGTTATAATCCCTTGTAAAGATTATTACTGCTTTAATTAGGGGTATGAACTTTTCTGTTTGCATGAGGTTTTCTTTTGCAGAGGCATCCTACCAGGAAAAGCCACAAGTATTTTAGTATAAACATCCTGACATCATTATAGTTTATTTCCCTCCCCAAATAGAAATGCACTTATGTCACTATTAAATACTTACTGTTCTGAAGTTTACTAGTTTAAAAGCATTAGAGAGAAAGCAATGTATTAACAAGCACAAGGGTGAAGTGGCTTTAGGGGAAATCCAGAATTGCTTTTTATCCTAATTTTCTGTTCCATAATCAACAACAAGCACTAAAGACATTCACCACCACTGTGGCCACAGGGGCCAGGCTCTGTCTTCAAATGAAAAGATGTTTTCTGTGAATTGAGTGAAATATTTGTGGGACATGCTCCAAGAGCATTTGCTGTCCCCCAGCAGACTGCACTCACTGTAGTTACGTTGACAAACATGTCTACCATAGCCAGTAATGAGAAGACATTATAAAGTTCATTGCAAATGTCCCCCTTGATTTTAGGAGATGTTTGATGCAACACATGTGATTGTGGGGATCCTAATAATAATGTGGGATCTTACCACCCTGCTGCAGACCTTGCTACGTGGAGGAGAGTCAATCCCACCTTAAACATGCCTAGTGCTCCTGGCTGCTGCCAAAGGAAGCCCAGAATGCCTGCTTCAAATATTCACATCACTGTGGGAGGCCTGGAGGCTGGGTCAGATAAACCTCAAGGGAAACCAGCATCAAATTTCAGATAAACAAGGTCAGGCAAGCAGATACACAGACCTTGTCTTAAGCCTTGAGCAAGGCTGAACAGTATAAAAAGACTAGAATGGAAAAGAAAACTGGAAAAAAAAAGTCTCCTTTAATTAGTCATTACAGGAACAGGGATCTGCAGAACTGGAGATTAAAACTGTGATGTTTCAGATGGCTCATACATGAGTGTGGCAGTGAGTCACCTCATCACAGCTTTTCTTCAGCAGCAGCAGCAAGCAGAGATGTAAAAATTCATCTGAGTTCACAGGGAGTCACCAGTTTGCAAACCACACAGAAAAGCCACAGAATACAGCTATTTAAATCAGATTAGATTTATAAAGGTCGCTGATAAAGTAATTGTATTCTCTAGTAATTATATTCATATCTATTTACTGCTGATCACTTACCCTATGTTGGGGAAGGTGTTTCTTGCTTCTGATGAAATATATGAAGAGTAAGATGGATAACTCTCTTGGAAAAGGAGGTATTTGGCTTTCTTTCAATCAATATTGCTACTATTTAATTAGTGGTAAGAAGACAGAGCTCAGTTTACTTACCAGCCACTTTGCTTATCCCTACTACAAAAAGTGGAGGTTTAATACAGCAGAAACTCTTATAAAAGATCTGGTGAAGATATAATCTAATTTAATGTAAGCACCCTTGGTGCTTCCTGTCTTTGCAGATGACACAGTTTGACATGGCTTGTGTCATCCCATCCTTCACTGAGGATGAAGCTGGGACAAAGAGCACTTCCATTAAAGTCCCAGAAGTCTCAAACTATGAAAACTTCTCAGCACCAGCTTCATAACGCCCCAGAAGGGCTGGGTAAAGACGATGGCTGTTGGTATAGGTCTTGTTTTAGCACCTGAGAGCAGCAACTCCATTTTCTTTTTAACTTCTAATGACTACAATTTGCTTTGCAGTAAATGTGCCATTGGTTTTCATTAAACAAAGGTCATCTAAAAAAAAAACCCAAAACTTAAAAATTTTATGACTCTTTGTCACCAGTAACACACTAAAAATGGTATTGCACATGTCTCTTTAAGGGACAATTGTCCAGCTATCCTGTAGCAAATTGAGACAAACCAGTGCCTTGCTCCTCTGGCTGTCCGCTTAAAATGACACTGCCAAAAATATCTGCAACAACAAGACTGAGCTGGGAGACCGGTTTGTCATCTAATACCAACAATCATGTCATTGTTTTACACTTGCTTTTACCTGATGCTCTGCATACAGGTGGCCAGATCCTTCTCTGTTCCCCATTTTGAGGGCAAGTTATGGCATCTCTTGGCATCAGTGATGGTCCTTGTGAAATACAGTTGTTCCCCACTAGTTATTGCGGCTTCTGTGGTAATAAAAATAATTCATAAATAAGCTTTATCTTTAAGGATAGAGTTTACTTTGTTCAGACCTTCTGGGTAGGGCACATGCAGTTCTCTGATGTGCAATTTTGACTCATCTACAGCTACTTTTTGTCTCTGCGAGCACTGGAAGAATGTATGAGGAGATTTCAGTTTACAACTGGAACAAAAAAATCTCACCTGATGTGATTTAGTTTCTCCTCACAGCTTGGCAGCATCCCTCTGGTTTGACTGCCATGTGAGTGTCTCCTACATTAATCACACTTCTTCCCAGCCTGCACAGTGCAGCCAGCTCTGTTCTGTTTAGACCACCGTGTGTGCCTGGCCCTGCTTCCAGCAGCTTTCTGGACATGTCTTCTGCTGGCCCTCAGCCTGCTTGGTGTGTCACACTGTACAGTGGATGCAGCATGCAGGTGAAGCAGAAAGTGTTTACTTTCTCCTTCCACATTTTGGCCATCAGCCAGGTCTATTGAGCAACCAGACTTGCAGCAAACACCTTGCTCCTTAAATCCCCCTTTCCTGGCCATTTCTGGGACTATCACAGCAGCAGTGACTCACTGCCACCTTCTTGTCCCTCAGTTCCCTTTATTCATGAACAAAAATTTTTCACCAGAACCTGTTTTCTCTTTAGCAGGACCTTGTTCATCTGACTGCACTGTGATCTAGCAGTGCTTCTGATAACAGCACAAACAGACATGTGCCCTCATCTCCCCAGCAGTGTTGGGTCTCTAAAAGGCTCTGCTGACTCCTATCCTCCCTTAATGGCATTTCCCAGGTGACGTCTCCCCACGTGGTTTCACAAGGATGAGGTTTTCTCTCTGCACCTGGAGATGCTCTGCCTGCCATACCACTGGTTCATCACCATGGGCGTGGTCTGCAGGCTTGTGCTGGCTGTGGTTCCTGCCCAGGTGCTTTCCTGCCCAGAGCAGTGGCAGATACTTGTCTGTTTGGTGTCCAGATAGAGTGGCCCAGTGGCTGTTCCCATCTCCTCCTCACTCATTGCCTGTTTCTATTTCTCCTGGGGCTTTATTTCCACATGCTTGACTTCTTAGTCAATTCTTGCTTGCTTTTCTACTTCTCCCTCTCATTTGGGTTTACGTTTAGCTTCCTGATTTCTGGAAGAGAGAGTTGATACTTGGCTGGAAAGAGGCCAGGAGGGAACTGGAGGTGGTGCCTTTATGGACCAGTTGGAGAAGAATTCAGTTCATCAAAGGAACGAGGAGGCAATGAGTGACAGAGTTGCCTCTTCCAGAGGGGTAGAGCAACACAAGGATTTCCCCGTCCTTTCAACCTAATCTTCTGTAACTCTGATGATCCCTCAGAAAATGTACTTATTAAACCCTAATTAATGATGTCTTGGTGGTTTGGAGGGCACTCTCCCATCTAGCCTACTCACTGCCATGTAATAATAATTTTGACTTTACCGATTATCTTTAACAGCACCACTTACTAGTCAGGGATGGCAGCATTGCTTAAAATGATAAAAAAAGTTGACATACCTTCACTCCTTCTCTCCTTTCAGGGAGAAGAGAAAAGCAAGCCCTTCATTAACGTGCTAAAGACCACTTTAATGGTAAAGAAAGAGCAGTAGAAGAAAGGGGGTGAGCTGAATCTGGACTAACTCAGATGGGAAGCTCAGGTGGTATTTGCAGCTATAGCCATAGGTACTTTGCACCTATGTGTGTGTGTTCCCCATTCCTCTGAGGTCTTCAGTGTACCTGCACTACAAGGGTTCTTGAACTGTCCCAACCTTTTCTTAAATTGTTTTAGCTTCTACCTGCAAATTACTGAATTCTAGTGTAATTGATTTAAGGAAGGGTTAAATTGGGTTAAGTACATCTCCATTATGTACTCTTACTGCTTTAATTAGGTCAATTTAAAATCAATTTAGAAAAGTTGCACCGACTGGTTTAATTAATGTAGATCAGAGTCCAGATAGGATGAAAGGGCAAAATAATTCATTCAGTCATCAATATATTATTTTTTATGGCCAGATATCAGATGGTCTAAATTTATGGTTTCGTTAAGCCCAGCTGTGCTGGAGCATACATGTGTGCTGGGAATTTAATGAGCTGAATTTGAAAACAGCTTTTTCCACCATGCTGCCTTAGACTCCAGCCTGGCTGGGTTTGGTCTCCTTTTTTCTGAGGGGAAGCTTGCTAGAGGTGTTGCCAGCAGCCACAGAGTCAGCAGCCTTAGCACCAGCCTGTGACTCTGCACAGCCCTCACCTGGCTCCACCAGGACACTTGTTGAAGCAAGAACCACCCTGCTTCGTACACTGCCAACAGCCTGATGGCACAGTTAGTTGGTGAGGGTCAGACCTGAAGCCCAAAGCAGCCTTATGGCCTCTAAGAAGGGGACATAGAGGAAAGAACTTCCAGAATCACCTGCACTGCGCTGGATGCTGGTGGATCCAGAGGCAGGGAGGACCATCACATAGTGCTTACTCTAAATTCAGCTCTCCACTGCAAGGGATAAGCCAGCATCCCAACCACAAAACCTAAATGGGAAGGATAATAGTTCAGACTGAAGGAAAGGGAGAAACCATTTGTTCTACCTCCTGCCTCAAGCCAGGACTGACTACAGCAATGGCATTTCTGAGTAGGTAACCTGCCAGAAAGGAGATGAAGGTGATGGAAAAGAGAAGCTGTGAGGACCACTGGGCAGAAACTCTGGGGCTCTTATCTCTCAACCCAGCAGTCTGGACAAAGAAATCAGTGAAATAACAGGCTGCACTGAACACTGGGGCAAGGCAAAATCAGAGTGGTCATTAAGGGGCAGGCTCAGCCAGCCAGGAAAACCCCATGGCTGGCTACAAGGGTCTGTAGCATGGTCACATTCCCCAGAAACAGAAAGGGAGACCAAGGCTGTGCATCACAGCACAGAGACATCCTTCTGAAAGGCTATCTTCCCCCAGAGCTGTAGCAATTGGGGAAGCAAAACCACCGAGCAAAGATACCGTTCCTTGTGTTTCAACACTGTCAGTGTCAATGGCCAAGGACTAAATAAAGATAAAGAAAATATTGAAACAACCTCTTGACTTAAAAGATATGGGGTTTTGTGGTGGTGCAAGGCATAGGGACTGCATTTGGCTTGGTTAGGGTGTGGCAGGAGCAGCTCCCTCACACCACTGTTGTGCAGATGAGCAGTGTTATAAAATGGAACCTCTTGTTGCTGTAGATTGGGTGAAATTACATTGCCCTGAACCAGTTAACTGTGCCAATATCAAACAATTGTAAAATGCCACCATAAAATCAGCCTGATGTCTCCTCACCATGGCTTCAAACAGCCACACACAACCGGCTCAGGCACAGGGTTTCATCTGGCAACCTCAGAAAAATACCTACACTGGGTCTAGTCAAAAATGTCCATAGCCCAGTATAACTTTCCAACAGTGCCACTAAAAAACAGGGCAGGAAGAGGGTGGTCCTTCCTTTGTTATTATTTCACAGACCTTGGCCATAAGTGATGGAAGGATTTCCTGAAGCAGAGGCTGAGGTGACCAGGCCTGCGGGCCGCAGAACTCCTGAGGGCCCTGCCCTCTATGAACTGGCCTAATCTCTTCTTAAACCCCTTCAGAATTTGCATCGCTGACAGATCTCGTGGCAAAGATTTCCTTGGTTTAATGGTTGCCGGGTGTGAAATGGTTTCCTTTTATGCGGTTAAAGCTGTTTCTTGTCAACGTCCTCCAAAGGCAAAGCCTGGAGTGTCTGGGTGAGAGCCCTGGTGCTGCTGCTGGGGTGGAGGATGTTCAAACAGCAAGGATCGAGTTCCATGTGCTCAGCAGCTGTTAAAAAATCTGTGTGGGAAAGGAATGGGAATTTGGGAAATCATTCACCTGACACTTGGGCCAAAGTATGAAGGAGCTGCAGGGGAAGTGAGAGATTGCTGCCATGGTGTACCCATCTGCCTCAGGCTGGATATCAAATCTGGAATTGGGGAGGGAAGCCACAATATCCCAGGTCAAATTTTGCATGATTTTTCAGGTGTGTTTCTCCACTGAATGCAGATACACCAGAGAAGTAGCCTTTCCTTATAGATAGTCAATAATTAAACATTAACCAGTTAATTAACATTAACTCGTGATTTGAAATTCTCAGCCAAATAAGTGTTTGGGGAAAATACTCTGGGTGATTTTTATCTCTCCTCTCTTGGTGGTTGGATCAACTTGTCCTCCACACCCAGCCAAACTTTCCAGCTGCAACATTTAAAACTCATCATGAATCACATTTTCCGTAGCTTTCCATCACTCAGATGTCTCTTTTCCAATGCAAAGCTCTGGTTTTCCGTCCTTAGCAGAGCCAGAAAAGCCACAGCATTAGTCCCTCCAAGGAAATTCCTCCTTTGCCCCTTGGTCAAACTGGATTTAAAGGCATCCACACGTGCACTGCCATGAGGACATCGGTCTCAGGTGCTTCACAACTGCTCATTCCCAGACTTGCAAAGGCACCATGAATAAACTGTCTTGTTGCACAGTGTCAAAACAATGGAGCTGACAGGTGTTCAGGCAAATTTCAAGATTATTTGCATAGAGTTATTGCTCTGCAAAGAAATCACTGTGATTAACTTCTTCATTACTGGGAAGACTTATTTATTTGTATGTATATGCATAATTGTATGCATGCTCAGAGCTGCACAGTTTGTTTAAAGCTGGATTGCTGGGTCCAATGCTTATATTCTGATTTCCTCAGGAATATTATTTGCATCTCAGTCTTTCATGAAAAGTTGAAGTGATGCATCCAAAAATACGTATATTGATGTACATATATATGCACACATGCATACATTTAGACCATAGTTTGGAGATAACCTGTTATGCTTTTGCTAACAAAAACAGACCACATTGAGAATTTAGAAAGAATTAATTTTAAAAAGAGGAAGGATCCATGAGAAGACAGTGTGTGTCTCTTTTAAGAGGCATAACCAAGGGTTTGTGTCTCAGCTTAGGGGCAGGGCTTTTAAAAATAGCACGGTGCAGTACAAATAGCCCATCATAGTCCTCACTATATTCCTAAGCCTGAGTGCAAACTGCCTGATGTTTCAGAGCTGGCACCTGGCAGAATCCAGCCATAAAGTGTCCCTAGAGAAATTCTCAACTGCTTCCTATCTCTCCTAGCTGCTGCCTGGATCAAATCATGGGAGCACAGCATGATGGAGAGCAAGTAAACAGGTTGGAATAGGAAGGGGAAGCAAAGTGTTAGCTCTGTGCAATTAGGGACTTTTCCTGAGAAGTGAGAAGATCTCCAAATTTTGCCTGCTCATTTGTAATTTGTTGTTAGCTTTGCATACAATATTTAACTGAATGTCAGCTACTGGCAGTGTCCCCATTGATAGGACAACGGGTAATGGTAATAATTTTAAACTAAAAGAGGGTCAATTTGCATTAGATAATAGGAAGAAGTTTTTTACAATGAAGGTGGTAAAACCCTGGCACAGGTTGCCAAGAAAGGTGGTGGATGCCCTATTCTCAGAAACATTCAAGGCCAGGTGGGACTGGGCTCTGAGCAACCTGATCTGGTTGAGAATGTCCCTGCTTATTGTGGGGTTTGGACTAGGTAACCTTTAACAGTCCCTTCCAACCCAAATCTTTCCATGACTGGGATTCTTTTTCATAAGCTGTGCTGGGAAGGAGTAGGTTTTATTTAAAACTGTGGAGCCCCTCTCCAAGGAAGCCTGCCACACATGGGGACATCTCTGAGGGTGTGAGCAGCACACACCTCCGCAGAGGGGAAGAGAAGAAGCAGCTCTGCTGCCCTCCTGCCCTTTGCTCTGCTCACTTGGCACACACTGCTTGCAAAGCAAGGTGGTGGGTTTGGGCTGGCTCTGATCAACCCCCTGCTCACTGCAGCTGGGTTTAGCAGGGTGAAATCCTGCCTAAAGCACAACTGAAAGAATATTTTTGAATCATATACATATATATGTACAAATAACATATATATATATTATAAGTACAAAGGTTAACACAGCTGCTTGTATCAGGATCCAGACCAGCAGTGAGGAAGTGAGAGGAGAAAGCCCTTTCTAAAGGTACTCTCCTGCCCTTCAGCTTCCACTTCCTCCTCCCTGCTGAGCACCACCCATCCTGTGCCCTAACTCAGCACTGGCATTTAAGCCCTGGCTTAAGCTAGTATCAAATCCTCATCACATCTTTCTTTTTTTTTTTTTTTTTTTT
>VZSE01001754.1:1913-78116 GCA_013398275.1 Promerops cafer | reverse complement strand
AATGCTTTTTTTTTTTTTTTTTAAAGTCTTGATTTGTCTTCAAAAACAGCCTCTGCAAGCCCTGTCCTCTCCCCAGTCCTGGCACATTTTAGGCCTAGACAGCTCTGACAAAGGAGTGGAGATTTCGGGGTTTAATTAATGAAAAGCAGTGAGGGCCAAATCAGCAGCAGATGATTCAGCTGCACATCTGTGATATCCTCAGCACGTGTTGACTCACAGCCCAGAAAAGGCAGACAGGCACCATTGAGGGTGATGCCTGAGTCATGGGTAACGTGCTGAGAGGTGGTGGGAAGGATGGGGATGCAGCCAGAAATGTTTCAAGGGGGACACTAAAGAAGGCGCAGAGGCAGCAGGACTGAAGGTCATTGGGAATTCAGGACGTCTCAGCTGGGGTCCTCCAGCCTTTGCTGTCCCCTCTCTGGCCAGTGCTGTGGACAGCTGTGTTGACTACCAGCCCTCTCTGATGTTACCAAAGTAAATTCCATGTATTGATTTATCCCAGACAGTAAAACCTCACCTCCGGGTCTCTCATTTTGTTCTAGAAAATAATAATTAACTCTCTCACCTCACACTGGGTGCAAAGGCCTGGCCACTTTTTGAGGGCCGGGTGGAGCCAGGCCCACCCAGCAAGTGCAGGGGAGTTTGGAGAGGATGGACATTGACCTTCTTCACCACGATGGGCCTGCATTTGCCATTCTCATTTTCCAAGCAGGAAAAAAAGTAATCCTTAACCTGGGAAAGGCACCTTCCTGGCAGCTCCCACCAAGCCAGAAGAGTGGTGGACAGGGTAGGGTGGCTTAGGAAGGCAATGGGTGGCAAAACCTCTGTCAAAACTGTCAGCAGGAGGTTGTTGGCCACAAAAGTGGCTCAGGACACAGTCTACCTCTGCTGTACCCATGGGTACAAAACCACTTGATGGTTTGATCTTTTGTGTTTTGAAAGCCTATGGTATCTGGATTTCCATCTTTCCATTGAAAAGAGGTTTTCTGATTTGCTTATCAGAAACTCAGATCATTAGTTCTTCTGTTCATTCACCTGTGTCCTTTTCAATCTTCCAAGGTCTTTACTACCAATTAAGTGAGGTATTTCATTCTTTTTATTATTAATAATCCCAGATATTCTTATTTTGAGGCTACCTGATACCATAATATTTCTTAAAGGTAACATCTTTTGAGTTTACTTTGTTTTCTGCCTTTAATGATCTGAGTTCTTACGAACTCAGTGAAGTCCTTGATGATAACCATCACAGTATGAAACTTCTTTCCAAAAAAAAAAAATCCCAAATGTTTTCAAGGAATTAAAACTGTGAGAGAATTCCCCCCAACACCACATAACATAAATTCATGACTGTTACCACCACAGGGGTCATCAGTTTAAGCTGAGAAAAAATAGAGAAGGCCAAGGGCTGCACTCAATGATCTCCGAGGTCTTTTCCAACCTAAATGATTCTTATGATTCATTTTAAACATTTCCTTTGAAAGAATACACATGAATCCCAGGAAGATAAAATATTTGCCTTGCATGGCTTTGTAGGACTGTGTGGAATTAAGCCCAGCTGCTAACTTAGAGTCACAGTCAGAGGGGCCCTGGGAAATACAGACCCCTGTGGCACAGCCCCAGGGCTGTAATGCTGGGATTAGCTGCAATGGATGAATCCCAGCCTGGCTTTACACTCCGTGGCCTGACCAGGTGCATGTGCCAGTGGTCATTCACTCTCCATGCAGGTCTCCCATTTCATCCCCAAAATGAACGAACAGAGTCATTCTTGTAAATAGCTTAGTGTGGAAACAGTTGGCAGGATGTTGGCAGGAAAGAGAAAAAAGAAAAACCAAGCAAGCCAAACTAATTTCAGTTCCTTGAATTTGAAACAAAGGAAGGGAGGGACAGGTTTCAGTGTTGATAAGAGAGGGGGAAGCTTTTGGGCAGCAGGAGGGGAAGGCTGCAGTGACCCGTGCCCATCCCCTGCCTCCCTGGCAGCAGCACGGGGCCAAATGCTCTCCCTCCCCAGAGCACCAGCCCCACCAGCAGCTTGGACAGGCCAACATGAATCACAGGAGTGGTAACCCTGCCATGGCCTTCTGGAAAGGATGATCCCACCAAGCAAGGGCAGGGCTCTTGGGAAACTGGGGTGCCAGGAACACAGCAGGGCAATGCAGTTAAGCTGGACACGGTAAAGTTTGACCTGGCTGGAGACTGAGCTGCAAGAGCTGTTTGTACAAGCCAAAGCCACACCTATGAAACCTCTGGAAGTGGAAGGTAATGCTGAGAGAGAGACTGTAAAAGCACTGCCTGGGAAGGACTTGGCTTCAAGGGGCTAACAGAGACACCTGAAGGCACTTGGTGGCAGAGTTGGGTCAATGAGAGCCCTGTGATGAAGGTAAAGTGGTAGGTCCTGTCTGTGCTCCCGCCACATGCTTTGTGTCACCCAGTTGCTGCTGGCCTGTTCAGCTGGAGCACATCCATGGGCATGATCTCAGTCTCTGATGGAGGAAGATGAGTTTGTCGTGATCTGGCTGTACCAGAAATAACTGAGCAGATCTGCAGCATGGTGGGTAGAGGTGTAAAAGCATCAGCACCTTAAAAGAGCTGTTTCAGCAGCTCTTTCCTTCCCAGAGGCCTGGACCAGCCCCAAAACATGAGGCAAAGCCAAAAGCTTCTGCCTGAGCTTCAATTACTGTAAAATTACATTAATTTGTCTCCAGTGCTGGTGTTTATGCAAAGAGGGGATGAAATGGGTCCTTCCTGCTGCTGTCCCTCTTGGTATCAGTCTGGGTCCAGCCTCAAACTCCTGCCTGACCATTGCAAAAGCACTAATTCAGACTCTGCTGTCTTTCTACTCCTGTAAAATCCAGTTCTGTAGCTTAACCCAAAATTAAAGATCCATTAAGTCACAGTTGATTTCTGTGGCAGGCTGAGGGCACTGCCCTGGTTTGTAGCCTTAATTACACTCAGGAGGTTACTGGGGCTAAAATGCATGTGAAATTCTGCATCTTCCAGAAATAACCCAGGCTTCCAGGCAGAACAAATACAGTACAGCAGAAAGCAGAAGAATCCTGTATCGAAATGTTGCACAAAGCATTGATTTTTTTTTTTTTTTTTTTTCAAGGGATAGCCCTGGGATTTTTCTGCAGAGCTGTTGTGCTGCCAGCATACAATTTGCTCTACTTGCCCTTTTGGTTTTAATGTTCCATTAATAATGCATCTCTGTATTTATTGCAGTTTGCGTTACTGTTCCACTGTTACTTCTTGATCACTCGTTATTCTGTCTGTAGTGCCAGGCAGGGCTCCAAAACCCAAACAACGGCAGCAGTGTTACTACAGACCAAGCCACAAGCCCCACCAGACTCAAAGCAGCTCCACCGAGGGGGGTCATTTATCTTCCCAAAGCTGTCAGGGCATGCTGCACCTAGGAAAACAGGAACAGCTCTACATCCTCTCCATCTCTGTGATCAGACCTAGAAGTTTTCCAGGGCAGTTTGGACAGTCAGCTCTGTCGAGGGATCTAAGCCAGGAAACTGTAAAACATCATTAATGAGCAGCTTGCTTAATCCTGGCTGTGTGGCACCCACTGTAACAGGAGCAGGAACAGACTGTGGGGATGGCTCTGGCTGACAGCTCAGCTCAGCAGTGCAGGCCTCTGTGCAGAATGCTCTAATGATGCCTCCCTGATCAATTTTGCATTCTGAAAAACACTGCTTAGCTGCCCTTTGACCTTGCAGCCAGCAGGGCTCCGCAGGTACCTTCATTTCCCACCCTACAGCCCTCTGAGCACCCCATTGCACCCCCGTGGATCTCCAGCTCAGCATCCAGGACTGGGTATCGCAGTACTGATGTTCAGTTCCCACTGGGAGCATCTTCAGGACTCATCAAACCTGTATTGCACTGTAAATCAGAATTAATATAGAAAGGCAATGCTGAAGGAGCTGGGGGGTTCCCTCACAGGGGAGTTGCAATGCTCACAGGGCTTCATAACTCTCATTTCCCTGAGGACTTACAACCCCTGTCTTTCTCATGACAGGAAAATGCCTTAAATCCTGGGAAAGACCTAATTGCAATACTGTTTTGAGGCAGGTTTTCTCTCTGCCCTTTTGGACGAGGCTGCAGAAACACAAGGAGAAAGATTTCTGTGGTCTTCCAAGAAAGCCCTAGCTTCCACTCTCTTCCTCTGGGAATGGAGCTGACCTCCTTCTGCCCTTGTCCCTGTGAACAGCATGTTATTTCCAGCAGCAGCAAGGAGTCTTGGAGCAAGAAAATTGAAATTTTCCTGTACTGGTGGTAAGTGCACTCAAGAGGGGGGGCTTTGAAGCCCCTCAGGGCACTGCAGAGAGCCTGCAGAGGGCTCCTCTGTCCACAGTGACTACCTGGGCTCATGGGCACAGCCAGACACCTCTTCCCTGGGTGCACTGTCAAAGAACTCACCTTTGCTCTTAGTTCTATTATCTACAAAACAAAGCAAAACTCAGGGGTCTTTAGGTTGAAGCATCATCCATGCTATATAAAACAGCAGAGCAAAGCAGGGACTGACGAGGCACAAAGTTCCTGCTGTTCCCCTCTGGCTGAGGGAGTTGGTTGCCATGCAGGAAGCTGTGGGAAACAGAGCTCATTCTCCCTCACCCCACAGGAGTCTTCACACCTTCACATCCACCCCAAATATCAAGACTGCCACATTCAGCACCAAAACCTTCAAAACACTTTTTGGATCTCAGTCCTTATAGGCAGTCCTCACAAGTTCTCCCATCTGACCTAATCCCAGAGATATTTTTGTTCTGGCTTCATCTGCCTGCCGCCAGGCACGTCCTGGAGCATGGCCTGGTCACCACAATCTGACCTTGTGGGAAGTGTCCCTGAGGTGCCACATGCTCTCCCACTTGCCAAATTCCTCAGCAGATGAGGCTGCTTCCAGATTCCAGCACTTACTGGCAAGCCTCAAGTGGTTTGTCCAGAAAGGCTCCGAGTGATTAAAGATCTCTGGGAGCTGTGTTGTGGCCACTGCCTGGTTACTGACCTACACAAGCATAGCGACATGGGAGCCAGTGACCTGGGAAAACAAACTTTTCTGCTCCCTGTCTTCTATAATTTAGCTTTGCTTTTTGAGATGAAAGAAGAACTAATTCCTATTCATATCCATTCTCACTGCCCAATTTAGGATTTACTGAGAAAAACAAGCCTTCTATTATGATTTATAGGACTTGAACGTAGCTTGCATTCCAACTCCTGAGCAAATAGAAGTTGATCCACTGTTACCAACACACTGAAAACATTTGTTATCTCTGTCTTAAAGGTAACAAATCTGCATCAGCAAGTGGGTGTGAACCATAGAATTGTTTGGGTTGGAAGGAACCTTAAAGCTCAGGTCTCTCCAAGGCAGGGACACCTTCCACTACCCCAGGTTGCTCAGAGCCCCACCCAGCCTGGCCGTGAGCATTTCCAGGGATGGGGCAGCCACAGCTTCTCTGGACAGCCTGGTCCAGTGTCTCACCACCTTCACAGGGAATTTCTCCCTTACATTTAATGTAAATGTCTTTTAGTTTAAAACTGTGCCCTCTCATCCCATCTCCAGTTGCCCATGTACAACATCATTCTCCCTTATTTATACCCCCTGTTAAGTACTGGAAGGCTCCTACAAGGTCTCCCCAAAGCTACCTCCTTTACAGACTAACAGTCCCAGCTCTCTCAGCCTGTCCTCATAGGACACACAGCACATCTGTACAAGCAGGACAGAACCCACTGCCCTGCTTGCCAAAGCACATGGGGCCAGATGAGGATTACTGCTTCCTCTTTCTGGCTGAGTAACTCCAAGTTCTCTGAATTACAGCTTTCAAAAATCCTCTTCCCCAGCTTTCATCTCTTTATACACTCACCAGCCCATCCCTGGAGTGCAAATCCAGTCAAGCTTATACCCTTTACTTTTCCTGACAGATCAATCACTATTATTAATGGACATAAAGAAAGGGAGAAAAATTTGGAAGTTACTTTTTCTTCTCTCATTCCTCCCATGTTTTCACAGCCTTGGGATATCCTGGCACCCTGAAGTGCAGCAGACAGCTTAAGAGAAGGGATGGTTCCATTCTTCCTGCCTTTCCATCATGATCTCCCCCTCTCTATGAAATCACATCTACCGCTCACTCTTTGGGGTCTTTTATGCCAAAAGTGACTCTCATTTGTCTGTTGCAAATAATCACAAAGCAGCAAGAGCCCCACCCATTACTGCAGCCTTTTTCTACGCTGTGTTTGGGGGTAGGTAGCTCACACTTCCTCAGAAAGCACTGTACAGTGAGAGCAGTGAGTGCAAGGAGAAAAACAGACACTTTAAAATAAAAGACCTAGATGCATAGAGGTTCATGGGATGTGAAAAGAAAGTAAAGTTTCCTAACCACATGAAGCAGGGTTTTTTCCTAACTGTTTTCTGCACACACATGAATTCTAAGCAAACCAAAATTCCTTTCTTGGAAAGGGCAGTTTAGATGATCCCCAAGCCAACCTGCTTGCACCAGAGATTAAGAGCAATTGCTACCTCAGCTGTTTCTCCTTCACAGTATAAAACAAGCCCATTTATATGCCAAAATATGTACCTTTCTCCAGCCTTGGAGATATGGCCTCTCATCTGAGGTTGTGTTTCTCCCCTATCACTTTTGTCCATGAACAAGGACAGCCACCTACTTCCTTTTCTAAGATACTGTGTTTGAGACTTTCCTACAGTGCCAATTCTTTCAGTACAATCAGAATCAGGTCTTGGATCCTGCTCTATGCCAGTATTTTAAAGGCAACTCAACACTGAAAAGGAAAGTTGGATCATCCTCAGGCCATAGCCTGAGCCCATTTTCCAAATGGCTCTAGCTAAAGAATCATCAGTGTTACTGGGAGCAGCACTGACTACCACTTAACTTGAATGAATGAGTTATTTAGATCAAACTGTTTTGAGCACCAAGGGATGCCACACCTCCACATAGGAAATGTGGCATAGATGCTCTTCACTGCAGGACTGTGAACACATCTTGGGGCTCCCTCAACAAACAGTCTGTATCAGTACAGATGTAACCTGGAAGTAAAAGCCTTTTTGTACAATGTTTGTTCTTTCCCATCTGTTTGCTAAACTGTACCCAACTGAGTCTCTCATGATTCTTTGCTGAATGACATTTTTGACAACGACAAAGCAGATGCTAAGGCTGGAGAAAGACACAAGGAAATCTTTTACAGAGATTTATAAACTGCAACTGGACACCTGCTGAGTTAACGCATTTGTTAAGCTTCAGTGCAATTGGCAGGACGTGTGACACAGTTCTAAGGGGCTGAGGCAGAACAGAGTCAATCAAGAGACTCCACAGAGGCTCTTTCACAATCCTAAATCAACCTCTCACTATCTGATCTGATCCCCTTCAGTGCAGCCCCAGTGGAAGTGGCCTTCCTCTGCTGTGGCACTCCCACTGGTGCAGAGGTACCAGTAAGAATAATCAGGCACTGAGATCTGTTAGAAAACTTGCCTAGATGGCAGTGAGCAAACTCCAAAGAGCTTTAACTACTTGTGTGCAGTGCATCCTGATTAAAACAGAATCTATAAATGAGTCTGATTTCTGAGGAGTGGCAAACAGCGCTGGGCCACATGATTTCAACAGCCAGCAGAGTCAAAAGTGAACTCCCCTTGGAAACACAACACATAATAGGGCATTCAGAATATTTCTTTGCAACTTCTTTTATTAAATATTCTCTTTGATACAGAATATTTAAGCAAAAATAGTTTACAATCTCTGTTTTGGTAATTCTTACAGGAGTCTTTTGCATAGTCACTCCCACAGCAGCTTGTGTTGGCATTTAAGGAATAAATCTTTAGCAAAGGTCAAGTCTCTCACTGTGTGAGATCTGTTCTACCCAAAGAAGTTAAAAGAGCATTGTAAAATGCCTACAGAAACTGTGAAAATTCTGAATTTCACTCTTCAGCTAAAATAACTTTAACAACTGTGTCACAGACACATTCTTCTTAACAAATGAAGCAGCAGAATAGGAAACTGCGTCCTCTAAAAGTTTATAAAAGTTCATGTCAGTGCACCCAAGTGCAGCAGAAGAGGAAATGCCTCGAGCACAGATGCTCCAATGCAGTGTTGAGGTCCAGCACAGCAGTGCCCAGCTACACCTGCCAGTTTAGAATGCTATTACCAGTCCTGGAAATGTCATGTTAATGACCACATGGCAACTGGCAGTACCCACCCTGGGGAGATTCTGCCCCACAAAAGTCAGACAGCATAAACAGATTCTGCTTTCACTTCTGCCTGCCAGAATTGCTGCACAGACTGAGACCCAGACCAACTCCTGCATTTTATTCTTTTCTATGTAAACAAATAACCTCATTTTTTACATTGATGAACAGTAAATAAGTGTTTCTTTGGATCAAAAGATAGCTCCTACACTGATTAAATAGGTAAGGCTCATTGGGTATCCAGATAAAGAAACCTATTGGCACAGGAAAGACATCTGCAGACACATCACAGGCCCTCACTGCGTAGCTGTAGAGCACATGCAGCTCTCATGATGAACATTTCAATCAGGTCCTTAGGTTACCACCAAACACTATGTCAGGGGCTGCTTGAGGTCAAACAAGCCAGTCCCTCCTTTGACAACTTTTCCAACCACCAGGCAGGCTGAAGGGGATCGCAGTTCATCACAGGCACCTGCAACAGAATTCAAAGAAAATCCCATCAGGAGGTTCCCAAAGGTTTCTCCAAGGTCAGTGCTGGAAAGAAACCATTTTGGTTTATGTGCAAGACACCATCTGGTTCAGCACCTCCAGGTTCACAAAGGTTCTGCCACCTGCTGTTCACACTGAATTGGGATTTCTGGGACTTAAGAGTCCAAAACTCTTCCTAACCCTCCTACAACAACTATTATCTCATCTCAATCTTTGGTCCAAGCAAATAATTGGGCCACGCATTACTAAAATCTCCTGATTCCACATGGAAAGACAAAACAGTCTGAATTCTAAGAGAACACAGATTTGACCTTCCAGTGAACACATACTAGTGACTAAATAGATCACTAAAAAATACATGTGAGGCAAAACCAGAAAGATTCCCTTGTCATTGCTGCCTTTTTCTTTTGTTAGAGTGAATCCTTTTGATGTGTATTTTAAATCCCTCTGGCTAGATATGAAGAGAACTTTTCACTGGAGAGACATTCCATGAATTCCTCTGATTTTGTGGTTACTCACTGTAGCGAAATAGTGTCACAGAAATTTGGAAGCACTCCAGATGACATGTCTGGCTGGGATTGTTTTGCTTCCACTGTTTTTGTAAGCATTCAGGCTGTTTTTCATTCATCCTAACTACAGCAAGTTGAAAGTCTATCATTAGAGCAGTAGGAAATTGGAAATAAAATTGTTAAACTTCTGCTAAGTTTGGTTATCTTTATTCCACGGAGCAAAATGTACTCAACTTTCCATCATGCAGAGGGTGGGGGCAGGAGCATACACAGCACTGTGTATTGGCATGTGCTCACTGCTCTGATCTCAGCCACAGCTGGACAATTAAATAGCTGCTCCTAAATGTGTGTCAGCTGAAGAAAAAAAAGCCCCTTTGTTAGATCGTTAAACAGGACAGTCGTGCTGCCCTGTTTGCTCATGTGATGTTAACAAAGAGCCATTCTCTGAGCAAACAGCCCAGGGGATCTCACTGCTGATGCAGTTTGCTCCCTGCCCAAGGAGCCCTGCTGAGCAGCCTGTGCTCCAACAGCCCCGCTCACCTCAGCTGTGCACGTCCTCACAAACCTCCTCCTTTCCTTCCTACTGCTCAGGGCACCAGCCCCAGGCACCCTCACAGCGTCTTTTGAACTGTACAGTCAAGTTATCAGTTACATTAAAGCAAATTAGATCCAGGCTGCTGCAATCCCCATTATGACTGATTTCCAGCGTGGTGAAATCATTAACTGCCTCTGCTTGTAATCAGTGCAGTTCCTGCCAAGCCACCCTGCCCTTCTGTCAGCGTGCACTGAATGTCTTTATTCATAATATTATCCATACATTACATTTCACTTGGCAAAAACCTCTGATTTAATTTCTAAGTCAGTATGTGATACAACATAAATCCAGAGGGTGCAACTGAGCGAGAAACATCCTCTTCTCTTTAATTTCACCCTGGATTTACACTTTTCCTTTACAATTTTCAGATTAATTAAGTCAATTGTAACCAATGCTATCAATTAAAACCCAATCTTTCTTCCCAGAAAAGGTATAAAACAGCATTAGCAAAAAGGAATTCAGTGGTAGAAGCATTTCTGATGTCAGTGCAAGGCAGTTTAAGACAGGAGCTGAAGAGATCATGTTGAGAGCTCTCCCCATTCGTAACTGAAGGACACAGCACAGCAGCATCTGCAAAGCAAGCATCTGACTGGCAAGTGACAGAAACCAAGTTTATTTGCAAAAGAGAGATGTAATCAGTATCCAAAGGCTGAGATCATAGAAGCTTTTAAATGACAGACTTAAAGCATAAGGTCTTTTTGATAGAAGGCCTTAAATGTAGATGGCTAGTGCTGCTCCAAACGTCCTAAATGATCCACACAGCCATGGGATCTCTACACCTTTCCAGAGCGGCAACTAGAGGGCAGAAGGACACTCCTTGGGAATCTCAAATGGCACCAGAAACCTACCATTAGACAAATGAGTCTGACTCTTTGTCCGTGTTTGAGGGAAAAAAGCAAAGATAAAGTGCTAAATCTGAGTAACAGCCAGGTCTGTTCTCAAAATAAAATGCTGAATAGCAAGGCTGGAAAAGTTATGGAAGTTATAACACAGGCACAAAAACAAAGCAGAGAAGACAATTTTAATAGTAGAGACAGAAAAAGGCAAATTTAGTAGTCTGTTATAAAGCTTAGCTACAACACATCTTAACAACTTTAAGGTTTGCTGTAAAAATGCCTATCTAATTCTTAAAGAAAGGAGTCTCAGACCCCACAGATTACATGTGGGAGCTGGCTTTATTTAAGCTGACAGAATTTTAATAAAAACATCTGGAACATTTTCCTAGGCGAGGGCTTATTTAAAATTTCTGTCTTAGGCATTTTTTTCTAATGCCATTATGCATTACTCAAAATACTGTAAAGTTATGACAGAAACCAAGCATATGTGAAATGCTGCAGCAAGAGATCTCAAACTAAACCATTTACCCATCATCGTGGCTTCCTTCAAGAATTTGTAGCTGGTTTCAAACGTCATCTGCTGCAGAGGGGAGGAGTTGGACTGAATTCCAATGCGATTCAGTGGTTTATAAATCCCTTCAAAACACATGTAATCTGCCACAAGTGAAAGGTGTCGAGGGTCTACCACAATTCCTTAAAACACAAGAAAGACCAATCATCAGAGCATTCAAGGGCTAAGTCTGTGGGGATTTTTAAACAAATCAGGTCTAAAACAAACCCCTTGAATCCAACCAGCTTAAAGAAGATCTCTATTAACATTCTTCTGGCAGTGTGTCTCTGGCTTAACTGCTCCCCTCAAATATCCAAGAGAGGCAGACCTCACTCTAATACAAAACACTATCTCTCCAAATTGAAATGAAAAGAATTGGAAACTGCAATGTCAAGAATGCTGTAAGGCAGCAGAGTTTCTCTACATAAAATCAGCAAACGTCTGCACCATCTTTGTTTCCACAGAAGGGGATCACACATCCATCCACCTGGGAGGGACAGAGCTCTTGCCTCTCACCTGGTGGCCTGGATTAGCTGGCCCCCAGAGTCAGAAAGGTTCTGATGTCCTCTGGCATCAGGCATTCACAGAAAACCCCGTTTAGGCTAAAAAAAAAATGCACTTATTCCTAAATAACACTTGTGGACTCAGTGTAATGGGGGTCATTAACAGCTCTGTCAACATTTACTGAGCAGTTCTTGAACAACTTGAAGGTCAGACCATTCTGGGCTGCCAGCTGGCAAATCTGTTGGGATAATTGCTTGCTAAAATTCCCACTGTATTAATCTTGCCTATTTTCAATAGTTTATTTCATAGCAAGACTCCACTCCAGAGAGTGAGTGCCTATGAAGTCATGCAGCCTCCCCAGGCTGGGCTCTCTGAATCATCTGTCTGAGAGTAGAACATTGAGAAAATGCAGTGCAGCTATTTTAGGAAAGATATAAAAACCCAGGAACCTAGATTCCCATCATTAAAAAGGCAAAGTGAGGCAAGATTGATCCTGTTCTCAGGGCCACTGGTACAAGTCTAACAGCTGGCTTCCTCAGACATTAATAATTAATTGGTCTGAAACTTGCAGCTTGCAAAAAAATATACCAGAACGGAAGAACTCTGTGAAGAGGGAATAAATTCAACCTCACCTATTTTCTACTGATTAAAAGAAACCTAATAATTAACTAACAAGGTCTTCACAGAAGACTCTAAAATCATTAAAACGATGAAAACCTGCAACCTAAAAATAGGCATGTAAATGAAAAGATCATGCAAAACCATAACTGAAAGCATGTGGCTGCATTTTCCTATCTTAATGGTATTAAAGACTATAAAAATACAAAGAAATCCTACCATATACAGCAAATACATCTTTTATTTCCTTTATAATCACCCTCAGGGCTGATTCAATTCCGTAGTTCTTAGCCATGGCATGGATATCATTGCAATAAAGTCTGTTCAGGTCCAAAATCTGAAAGCACAAAAAACAAGAGATACAAGTTAGGACAACAGTTGCTCTGTATTTCTAAATAACTTAAGCTAAGCTAAGATAGATTTTTTTTCCTCCATTTTTCATGAGCTTAAGCAGTGCCAACAAAGTTGTTTACAGAACAACTAGGCAGCAGCCTAGCTGTCAAACACAGACAAAAATTATTCTGAGGATTTGTGTTAAGCAGCATTAAATAGATGAATAGGAGCACTGGAGTCAAAACTCACCACAGGAGAAAATTAACTGAAATCACAGGAAGTAAACTAACAAAATACACTAGAAAAACACATTAAAGTCTGCCAAACAGCACAATGCAATGCCTAGTGTGTCTCAGACAGCCAGAACTTTTAGCAAAAGAGAAGATGCAGTTTAAAACAATCCTGTATTTGGAGAGCTATGGGCTAGATGGGATAACAGAACTATTCATCTCCAAGCACTGCAATTCATTGAGATAGAAAAACTCCCTCAAGTAACATTTAGAGAGACATGAGAGAGAAGAATGGTGTGAAATCATCTGTCATTAGGCTCTGGCTGCTGCACAAACACTGATTTGCAAGCTACCCTTGAGAAAAGGCTCCACTGAGCTCTGAACACATCTGGGGATAAAAAGGAGGAGGCAGACAGTTAAAGAGCTGAAAAGGCTACACATCACCCCTGAGAAATTGAAATGACATCCATCATCCACTGTCTGCCCCAGAACACAAAAGAGCACTGAAGTCTGGGATTAGAAACAGATTACACACATCAGAGTATCTGAAGAGCTCTGCCAGGTTTATCCCTTCTGTCTGGAGAACTAATTCTTTCTCTCCCTCCTTGTTGGTACTTTCGTTCAGCAGGCAGCGTGTGATGCCCTTCACCTCGTGGATCACCGTGCTGCGCGCCAGGGTCGCCAGCAGGGAGGAGAGGTCGAAGTACACCTTGGTCAGTGGCAGGGACAAGGAAACCTAATGGGAAAAAACCAACACAGTGTAAGGAGGCTTGAACACCAGGCTCAATAACCAGCACGCCTCTTTTCAGGCAAAAAGCAGACAAATGGAATTACCCTCATCTGTTAAGGAACATAAATGTCTGCCTGGAATTAGAGCTGAATGATGGTAATGTGAACTCCCCATCCCAGGATTGTTCATCCACATTACTTTTGAGGTCTCTGAACTTACAAGGACAGCTTTTTGGGATGGCTCTCCTTTTTTTTTTTTTTTTTTGTGTGGGACAGGTATATACTTGTTGAGGTTTCTATTTGTTTTTTAAATGTTTATATTTTTTTCAACAGTCCAGCCATCGCTTTTATTCATCAAGGGCTACACAGCAGACCATCATATACTAAAAGATTAAAACACAATAAACCTGTCAAAAAATTGTTTTTAGAAAAAGTTACATGAGGTGTTCTGAAAATGAGAAATTACTAAAAATGACATCAAAAAATACATTTGTAGCACCACTTTCTGCATTCATATGGGATTGCTGAGACAAAACAGCAGCAGTGCACTGAAAAGATCCATTTGTTATGGGAGCTACATGCAACCACTGTGCAAGCACCCACAGATGTTCCACCTTACCTCACACCAAAGCTCATTTTCAGTGTCAAACGTGTAATCCTGTATGGATGGGTGGCTCTCCACAACAGCGCTCACTCGCACGTCTGCTGACTGAAGCAATCCATCTTTCCCTTTTTTAGTCTGAGACACAAAGGGAAGATGCTGAGAATCTTCACCCTCTGCTCTGTTCTGATCCTCTCCAGCACCAGGAGTCCCTTCTTCTTTTTCAGATTCAGCCTCTTCATCTTCGGGATTCTCATTAACATTTTCTTCCCCGTTCTCTTCTTCACTCTCATAATCAACCTGGAAAGAAATAAAATTGTGTTTATCTGAGCCAGAACCTGTACAAAGACAGAGCACACCATGAACAGTTTAATTCTGGAATGTTCTTCACTGCCGAGTTGCAAAAATCTTGCCTCTACGGCACAAAGAAAATGCAATTTTGTTGTAAAGAAAATAATACAACAGATTCAGTTCAGTCTTTATTTCTTTATAATTTTACTATTATTTCTCAGCACACTCCAGGATGCTACAGGATGTTGAGACTGTAGCAGTCTGCTCTCCCTGAGAAAGTCCAATTTCTTCCCATAACCCAACTCTGATGATGGGATTCCCTCAGGATTTTCAATTACCCCACCCTCTTACTGAAATTACAGCACTCCATCTTTTAAGATCTAATTATGAAATACTGAACACAGAGAAATATGCAGGGAGACTATTTTTTAAGAACCACAGTAAAGTTTTAAAAACAATTAATGGCATGAAATTAGCAAAAGGTAAAGTTAAGGTGAACTTCAGCACAGACAGGCTGATTGCCAGACACATCCACCCAAATGCCTGAAGAACAAGGCTTCAGAATAGAGTCAAATGAAAACTCTTCAGCCCAAAGCTGACACCTTCCTACCTCCTCTCAAGTGGGGTTTGGTTTTTTTCAGCATTTTGTTTCAGTGGAAGTTTTCCTCCCCAAGTCAAACACAGAAGAAATAGGGAATTAAAGAGCAGTGCTGAGCACCTATAAAGTCATTACCTCTTCTTCCTGGTTCTTCCTCCTTTTTCTTTCTGTAGCATCACCATCCCCTTCATCAGCTTCTGCATCAATAATGTTCTCTTCTTCCTCTGCTACAGCTTCCAGACTATTCAGTGTCTAAAAATCCGTGACAGATAATCAGGCTGACTGCTAGTAAGTATCAATAGCATCCAAAGGCTTCAGCCAAACATCTGGAATTTAACAATCTCTTGTTCAATGTTCTACCTTTACAGACAAATTAATTTCTATATGTCCACTACTATAAAGAAATGAACTCACACTCCTGATAACTTCAACATTTAACAAGATGAAATGTCTACAAGATGGATAAGCTGTCACTCTGCTTTGACAGTCATTGATGGGAGAGGAGTGGCAGAAGGAACATGAAAAAGCATTTCAATGAACAAAAGACCTTCCCCAAAGTTTTGACAACTACTACTCCAACAGGACTGATCTGGGAGCAAGCAGAATATGCTTTTGTCTCAAAGAAGCTAAAATGAACAGGCATTTTTGGAGTACAGTCTTAAGCAAATCAGGATTCAATACACAAAAACTTCAATTTCCTTGTTAATTTTATGAGAATGCAAAGACGGTTGATGTATGAAGTATTTAAGTAGCAATTTAGTTCACTGAAACATGCTACACTTTTCCAATTCTGGTTCTCAACAACAGTGAAAGGAAGCGAGGTGTTTTTCAGGTGACTTTTTTTGTACCTTGTCTTGGTCATCATCTAAATCCTTCCGAGTTGTCTTTCGAGTGCTGACTTCATTGAAAGATGCCATCTTTGTAGTCTTCCTTTTAATTGCTTCCAGAAGAACTTTAAAGAACCTGACAGAAGAAGCAACTCAGAATGTCAAAGCTCAGCAGTGCCACAGAAAATCTGAAGTTGTCAAAAAATTTATTTAATTTGGTTAACAAGCCAGTCAATTCATAACAGGACATTATTCCCTGCTAGATGCAAAAGTACTTCTAGGATAACGCAAATAATTTTTCTCAGCCCTTTCTCATTCATTTAGGAATCAAAAGGTTGGTAGGAGCTCTGTTACTGTCACAGATGTAGCCATGCATCCAATGCATAAAATTGTACACTCATCTGGACATAAAATCTGCACATCAAATTGACCTTCAGAAGAGACGGTTCATTACTGGACTTGAATAATAAAATTGCCAATTTTATTCAAGACATAAAAGCAACTGTGTAAATTTTTTTCTGCACATCTGCTGGAGCTGTTGCTCTAAGAAACACACCAGCTGAAATCAACCACATGCAAAGCCTATAAGAAGCCAAAAGAAGAGCAAATATTAAAGTATCTGAAAGCAAACTCACCTTGTTTCCATGAAGTACAAGATCTGCCTGGGCTTCACACACTTCTCCTCTCGGTAATATTCATGGGGCAAGAAATGGAATTTGATTTTGTAGAGGCGATGCTTGTTCAGCTTGTGCTTCACATGCAGGGACTCCTCGATGTCCACTTTCTGCAAGACCTACAAAACATTCCCAAGTAGGACTGTTACTCCTTTGATGAAGACATTTCATTTATTTCCTGCAGTTCCAGTGCTTTCCACAGGAAACCAGAATTACACAAAGCTAACTGGCAAACTTTTCTGGAGGCTTTGCTCCTGGGCAAAAGGACTGTACCCTACTGCACTTTTTGACTTAGTCTTCCCAACAATTAACTCAGACAATACTGGAAGAACAGCCTCACCTCCCACCCAACTCCTTCACAAGAGATTATCCTTCTCAGGGGGCCTACAGCTTCATTTTACTGACCATGCTCACAGAGCAGGACAGTATTCCAGCATACAGCTACGTCTTAACCTGATTCTTGCTGCTTTCAACTCACAAGAGTTGAAAAAATAGAAGGGGGAGGGCATGTGGGAGAGCACAAGGGTGCACTCCTAGGAAAAGAGGGAACACAGAACACATCCCAGTGTATTGAATGTCCACAAAGACACAGGTTTTACTTCTATTGAGGACAGCCATTTGTGTGAGATCTCTCCTTTGTGGGGGACAGATAAAGAGGTATCTATCTGAGCTCTACGTCAATCACAGCCAGATTAGCTTGTCTCAAAGACAAAACAGAATTCCTCCAATTCTACAGACTGAGGAAAATGTGCTAGAGAAAAAGCCAAATACTATGGCATAGCAACTGATGAGCTCAAAGAGGAGAGCTTGTTTTGCTGACTCTCAAAGGATGCACTGAAAAGGAGGCTCACCTCAGCTAAGCACACTCTTGTGAGCTGTTTCTTGAGCTGTTTCACCTTTTTGAGAGCCTTCTTGGTATTGAACACAGGAACACTCATCATTGGTGTTTTAATGTTTGAGCTGGCCACCATCAGTATTTCCCGCAACCTTTAAACAAAGAATAATCATTCAAATTAAGCCACAAAAGCACTATGCAAATCAAGTCATTATCTAGGTAATTTCATTAGGCAGAATGCAGCAACTGGCAACTCCACCAAAGCCATGTGCATCAAGAGCTGTGGTTACACTGCACTGCTCCTTTTCTCTGATCTGATTCCCCACCAGGCACAGCAGCCCCACTGCCTCAACTGGATTATTCCCCCAGTTATGAGAAGAGAATAGATGATAATAAATTGTTCCAAGAACAGAAAGACTAATGAGGTCTGTTTCCTACAGATGCATGATGGATGCTTCCTTGTAGGTTCTTCCTCTCCTCTGCTTCTCTGAAGCAACACAGTCCCCTCCCACCTAAGGCATCCCACACTCCCACATGAGTCCAGGTCAGGACCCACATTATTCCAAATAAACTGATGATTTGCTGTATATCAGATTAGAGTAAGGGGCCTTCACAGATATTTAGTATCTGGAAAATTAACCAAAATGACTGGAAAATTGTAAAACATTAAAATAGTTCTGAACAGGCAAAATTTACAAGTACACTGAAGGACCATTCACCCTCAATAGTCACACATATACCTGCTAGTGAACCTAGCACAATTATATACCTAAGTGCCTAAGATGAAGGGCCCATTGAGGACACAGCTTTCTCACCTTGGAATACCCAATGTGACATTCATTTCACCTCTGCCAGCAAAGTGAAAGGTGTTCAGAGTCATCTGTGTTGAAGGTTCCCCAATACTCTGAGCGGCAAGAAGCCCCACAGCTTCTCCTGGGTCACAAAGAGAACGCTGCCACTTTAAATACAACAGATCCTTTAGTCTGGAGATGGGAAATGAGATGTTTAGCTCAACATACAAAATAAAAATCTCAGAAAAGAATGAATCATTGCTCAGTCCAATGAAGTTACATCTTTGAGACAATTTCTCCTGGTAGCTGACAGATAAATATGCTCCAGAAACTGTAAAATTGTCTATCCCCATCTGATCTGACAAACACAGCCCATTAACACTGAACTGGGGCCTTGGCCAAACTGTATTTTATTTCTGCTGCCAATTCCCAGAATGTCAAAAGAGAGTCCATTTACTCCAATTACACTTCCTAACTGCCTTGCTAACTCCAAGGTGCATCAAGAGCACTTTGTTTTTTAAGGTCACTATAAAGTATTATTTTATATGTATGGAGACAGCAATACATTGCTGTTGTTCCAGAGAGGCTCAGCAGCTTAGAAAATTCAGGTTTGGAAGGAACAGATAACCAGAGCCTCTCCACTGCACACTGAGCATGTTTGGCTTTCAAGAACCATTTTGAAACCCACTGCTTAGTTTCACAAAGGCCACAACAGAAACAAGGCTTGGTAAAGGCTTTTCAGTTTTAGCAAACTCACTCCAGAAAGGTATTCTGGGTTTTGGCTCAGTGCAAAGAAGAAGACAGTCAGAGGTTTTTACCTATCAGAAGAAAGTGCTGGGTGTGTGTAACTCCTGCTGTTCTCAGATTCCCATTTATTGATATAGCCTTCCACTCCATTTTCAAATGTTTCTGAAACAGATGCAAAATAAGTATCTGGACGCCAAACCCCAAGGCTTGGGTCAGGGCACTTATTTGTCTTCTTCAGATACTTCCTTTGTTTCTTCTCATCAAGCTCATACCACATCTTCAACAACTGAAAATAAGAAGAGGTTTTTAAGCTGGCTTGTTCATCCACAGTAAGACCACAAGCAATCGAGCAGCAGTGAAGGAGGAAAAGCTAACCTGAGTAGAATGTAAGGGTGTACACAGCACAGCAAACAGCTCAGCTACAAATACAGTGTTCTCCTTTTTCTGGTATTTAACACTTTTGAAGACAAATGATTTCAAGATTCTTTACATGCCTAAAAATACCCCAACTTATGTATCCATAGTTACTACTCCAGAAAGCAGTGAAATACGGCCTCAAAGAATAATTTTAACTGGGAGTGAACACCTTCAATACACTTAAACCTTTGCTTGTAGCTGACTCTCATCTCACCTGTCCAAAGCTGGCATGAAAAAGGAGCTTATTATCAAAAAGTGTCAAGAGCAACACAAATTCAGCATAGCTCAATAAATGAACCTCTTATTAGGAAAAACAGCTTTTGCAGACAAGCTCACTGAGTCATCTGTCTACACCTTCAACCTGGAGTTTCATGCTAACTGCCCAAGTTCCACCAGGATAAATTCCTTGTGACAGCAAGGCTGTGAAGCAGGACCTGCCTGCATTTTGTGTCCATACACACCATCTTCATTAGAAGCCTTGTCACAGAGACCAGTGCTGTGATGGACAAGAGGCTTAAGCAACAGTATTTTCTGGAAAAACTAGGCAGGGCTGGCTCAGCTCTCTGATCTTTGGTATTCTAAAAGGCTCTCATCCAGCTAGCAGACAGCTGTCCATGCAAGAGATTTACTTTGTGTACATGAAAAAAAACAAATAACCCACCAATAAACAGAAACAACCTCCCCAAACCATTCACAAACATGACCTGTTTTCTAACAACACATTTATCTCCATTTTTAGCCCCTTCCCTAGCACTAGGGCCCACAGACTTTAATACATCTCAGCTTATCACCCACATAGTTGAATGATTCCTTTAAAAGGCAACTTGTTTAGTTAGACTGTGAAACACTTCGGGATTCACAGAGCAATTAAACAAAAGATACTGAGTTCTGTTAACTTCTTTTGAAGGGTTTGGTCAGTTCAACTGCTTCTGTGTTACCTGTAAAGTAGCAGGATCCCTTCCATTCTTTATTTCACCTCCTGGAAGCTGTGCTTTCAAACTTGCCAGTTTCTTTTGGGAAAACAACAGAAAGCCTCCTCCTCTTTGCACAGAGTTTTGGTGTCTGGCTCGCCACTTTTTGATGGCTTTGAACTGCTGGTTAGCTTGGTAAGACTCCATCTTTGCTAAAGCTTCATCCAGATGGTTTGTCTTCTGGATCACCTGTAAGAAAGTAATTTGTGTGATTATTCTTCTCTCTGTCCTCACTGTACCAGAAAAGGCAAAGCAAACTGAAAACGTCATCTGCTGTCACTGCTGTAAAATAATTTTCAAATTTGGTTTTCAACCCCACTGAGACAAAATTCCTTATAACTTTGTTATTATCACCACTCTCTAATAAGAAGTGGTGATACTGGTAGAACTTAATCAAACTTGACAGACTGAAAAGCGAAGTCATCTTTGTTGAATTCTAGTGCAGAGTTAGAACAGACAGTGCTTGATGCTCTGCTGAAATTGAGACTGCTTAAATCATACTGCAGACTTCAAATTGATTCCATATTTTGAGTACAATGGCAAATAAAATTGTACATTAGTCTGAAAGTAACTGAGACAAACAAGTGTTGCCACTGGTTCCCTGACAGATATGCCAGATGTTAACCATGTGTTTGTATCTCCCCCTCACCCCTCATCCTTCATCAATACTTAAGATTTAGGTGTTCTACCTCATAGTTTTCTGCAATGAAAGGAAACTGCTCAGGTTGCAAGAACTGAGTTTTAGGGATATCAAGCCCATCTTCTCCATACAGAAACTGCACCACGCTGCCATCACTGTCTCGTACAGTCAGGTCATACTGAACTACCAGTCCTTCCAAATGTTTTATGATACACCTATTCCAGAGGGAAAAAAATGGGAAAAAAGAGAAGAAAAATGCTATTAAGAGGCTACAAAGCAACAAGAATGATACAACTCTAACACAAAACCCATTGTTTTCAGCACTATCTTCAGTGTACTTAAGGGCTGATCAGGAATTCTGGAAGTCAAAATCCTACAGACACTCATATGAAATGCTTAATTTGCAAAGCTTTCAGCATGTTTCTTCCTCCAGCTTCCTTGGACTGATCTGACTTAAAATTAAACAGTAAATTACTCTCCATTTCTGCTGTCACACTTTAACAGTCTTCTGAAAGAAAGGGGCATCCCTCCTTTAGAACTCATCACTCCCCTTTGACACAATTGAAAAATTCCATTTTCTTCTATATATACTGGAGGTGTTGCTTGACTAAGGACAAGAGCCACTAAATGTGGCCAAGAAAAACTAGAGCTGCCTGGAACTTGTACACCTATCTATATTTGTACCAGAAGAAAAGATTTCTGCAAAAGGAGAAGCTGCTGCTGTTATGTGCCAGAGGTTAAGTTTGAAATTATAATGTTCCAGTTGATCTAGATCTCCAGAAAATTGTACTTAAAACAAACATTCAGCATTCAGACTATTTTGTAAAAATCAAACACAGTGAGGTTAATCTAAGCAATACAGACACGTACAGTCTCTCAGACTCTCTCAGAAAAAAAAGAGAAAAATCAACCAACCAACAAAAGGACCTTTTAAAGGCTCCAGCTCTAAACCAGGCCTCTTACCTTTGCAGGTACCCAGAACGGCTGGTTTTGACAGCTGTATCCACAAGACCTTCCCTGCCAGCCATGCAGTGAAAGAAGAATTCCTAAACACAAGGACAATACCATCAGCATTCTGCTAATAAGTGCATCAACGCTGGCAATTTATGTTTTTCCTCAAAAGCTTTATAGGAAACCAGGGTGAACAAAGTCCATTTATCTATAATTGCAGATACTCTCTATTAAAATACCAAGACTTAAATAAATTTCAGTATCAAAACAAGCAGTCTTAAACTTACAGAAGGTCTGATCCCAGTGAGAAATCTGCCAGTCACAAATCCTCCTGAGCTAGGGGAAAAATCATAAGGCTGGAAACATGGCAGTGATTTGCCAGATGCCATCAGTGGGGGTCTTCGGCCTTCCAGCTCAATCTGGCCCAGCAAACAAGAAATCTAAATGTGGACAGGAAAAAAGGAAACATCACTTTTCCATCCAACTTTTTGTTCACATAAGCTTAGCAATTTTTCTTGAAAAATACAGAAAAAAATGTCAAATGTTCAGTAAATGCTCTGTAGCTCAATGTGGACTTGTTCATGAAATATTCTAGGTACTGAGGGGCAGAAAAGGCATGGAGATCTCACCTGGTATTTTAAAGTTATTCCAGTACTCTGACTCATCCTCAACATTACCTCAGTATCTCATTTTGCATACTTATTTAACACAGAGATGTGAAACTAAAAATACTGTAAATATTTTTTTAGGTCCCTACATTACCCTCACCACCTCTCAGCAGTGTACTAAAAACAGAACAACCCAAAATGCACTCTCTTTTGAGCTGTGGTCATTCTCTCCATTTTAGATGGCATTTTTATAGAGTGTCTCTTGCTTGGTGTCTGTGTTGCAAATGGTAAAATGAAAATGTATCCTTCCACTTCTACCAAAACCAAAGATTATGTTGTTCCTATTCAGAAGCTGAAGAAGGAGAGGGTCAGTCTCCAACAGAGACCAGGAGAAGTTACTTCTCCTACAGTAGGTTTGTTTGTATAAACTGCAGCATTCCTTCTCAAAAGCAGTTCTGCTATTTCAAGAAATCCTCATGTACTGAGGAGTCATTCAAAAATAGATTATAATAAACACTGACTCTCTTCCATCACCCACTGATGTCTTTATTACATTCTTCTAACATTTTTCCATGCCAAAGTCCAGAATGAAAACCTTGCTCTGGTATCAGATATCCCCACAAGAGCTTCCCACCAGTTTATATTCTAGGACACATCACATCAGCACACGTAGCTGCTAAGCATATTCATTACCTGCATTGTGTTTACAGTGGATCCTTTGGCCCCCGACTGTACCATCAACTGCAAATTGTTCTCTGGAAAGCTCCTGTGGAGACCAAGGGGCATGCAAACCTACAGAGTTGTGGGGGAGTGAAGGGAACAAAACCAAACGTTATTAATAAAATAATGAACCCAAGAAATTCCTGTGGAAGGCTTTAATAAAGTGAAACAATGAGTAATCACAAACATTCCTATTTATAATTTCAAAAGCATCTTGAATATTAAGCCATCTTCTCACTCAAGGAGGACAAGGCTGAGGACGGGAGGCAGCACGTGGAGCCTCATGCTGGGACAGATGGAAAGCTCCAGCCTCCAGAAGAGCCAGGCACTGCTCATCCACATTCATTAACTTAATAAGAAAGTTAAACAAGATTAGTATGCACAGATGCCTCTATGCCAACCTTGTTGACTTCATTGTTGTAATTGTTTACTTCCTCCTTAAATTTCATATCAACCATGTTAAAATCCCTCTGGTCTTTGCAGAGATGGGCATCCTGCCACTTCCCTTGGACCTCCTCACATGATGCTGTTTCTGGCAAATTCAGAGCAGCTCTAACAGCCTAGAAGTAAAATATAGGAAGTTTTAGATGTTAAGCAGGCACGACTGAACAAGGCAGTATTTCAAAAATTTGCATTATGGAAGAAAAAACAAATCTGCAAAACAGACTTACTTCAATACCACTCTGCCTTGACCTTTCAATGATTTTTTTTCTTTTGTGGTCTGCTTCACGTTTAACCAAAATATCTTCAATCCCTGTTAAAGAGAAGAGACAGAACATAAGGGTCTAAACTGAAAAAAAAGTCAAGAAAGGAACCACATTTGGTGTCAGAGATTTTGAGTGAAGAGCTGGGAAAGAAAGTCACAATTCAAGTTATAATGATGGTTAGACTCAGGGCCTGCAGTTTGACAAGAAGAAAAAAAAATCTGAGTAGCTTTGGGATGGAGAAGTTGTAAGCCATTAAAAAAAAAAAAGAGCAGCATCATAATGCAGTAAGAGTGCAAAATCAACTCCCTATTTCAAGAAGTCTTAACTTCAACAGTCTCTAAAAAATCTTAGTTGGTGCACTTGCACAAACTAATGCTTTATGGACTAGCCACATCAAACTGCTTTTTTTCTTCCATGCACATCAAACTTCCTATTAGTTGAACTTTTCACAACCTGGCATTTCTTAGCTTTTTTTTAAGAAGGTAAATTAAAAATACAGATCCTTGAGATGACAGGACCAGGGAACAGATTAAACACTGGAACCTGAATTCCTGTGAGCTATTTGTAAGGAGTCCTGCCACAGACACTAAAATGGCTGTGTCAAAACACCAAATCCCAAACTACTGCTCCAGTCTCACTTCTCTTCTGATGTTTTAACTGCCTAGTGGTCCCAGGCTTGTTATCTTTTCCTATCTAGTTTTTGAACCCTGGCTTTCAGGAGTCCTGTGTCTTAGAGCTATTCAGTCACCATCCTCACTCCAAAAGATACCCCTCCCTTTTCCCTGGCTCTCAGCAGTCTGTTGGTCCCTCACTACTGCTAACAGTTCATAACTCCTGTAGGAGTTTGAAAACCTGTACCGAGAGCTTTTCAAACCTATTTACCAGAAGTTTTACAGTAAAATGTGATGTGCAAGACTTGATCACCAAGCCCTTAAAGTTCTTTCATCTTGCTTTGTCAGTTGTTCTGCTTTCCACACAATAATTACTTTTCAGAGAAGCAAAACACAAGGTTTTGATCTAAACAAAATTTCAACACAGGACGTATTAACTGTGTACACTTTGGCCAGGCAAGAGAGAAAAGACAAATTGTTGGACATACTCAAGACTGTACCTTCTCTTTATGCTTAGAAGGCCAGCTATGCACCGACAAAAACCAAGATCAAAAAAAAGGCTGGCAGGAAGCTATCCCCCTCCAGAGCAGTCCTGCAGAATGTCATTAACAGAATTAGCATGTATTATGCCCAACCACGTCTGCTTTATACCTCAGGAGGTGCTGCACTGCTGCAGGTACTCACCCATGGTAAATCCCCTGTAGAGCTGCAGGTAAGCAGTGAAGAGGCGCCCCAGACATGTCAGCACTTTCCCACTGGTTTCACCCCCATAGATCTCATAGCAGCAGTGCACCAGCCCATAGGCAGAGCTGCCAAAGTGAGCTTTGTCCAAGACTCCACACAGTAATTCCCCATCTCTGATAATAACCTGAAAAACAAAACACAGCTTTGGATCAGGAAAACAGAAATTTCAATCTTACTATGACCTCTACAGGATTTTCTGTGTAATCTATGTGAAAATCGGCTTAAGTTTAAAAAGCTCACATATTTGGTTAAATGTGGTCAGATTATCTATACTTCAGAATTTGTAGCAGAAATGAAACTTCTAACACCACCTGCATTTTTCCACCTATAAAGTCTGACAACGAAGACACATGGTCTAACAAAAACAGATGGAATTACCTAACTCAGGACCACAGAGAGTTTTTCCTGACTCCCAGGCCTATCCTTCACTTCTGGCAGTAACTGTTGCCAAATATCTGCCTCTAACTTTGTCATCTGCCTTGTTCCCTTCCCATTCCTTTACTGTACACACAATTTTAATACAACACAGCCCAGCCCAACCCCTAGAGTTGTTGCATACCTGAGATTCACACATGGAATCAAGATTCAGACATCCTTTTGCAGGTCCCTTTACCCAGGCTCTCCCACCAATTTTTGCTTTCCCAGTCAAGTTCAGTGGAGCATGGTTGTCTGGAATGATGTTTATTAACAATGTGGAAACAACCTATAAAGAAGCAGGATGAGGGGCAGGAATTATTTTTTTGTATAATCGCTTCTCAACATAAAAAAATCTGGCATGAACAAGAAAAGCAACAACATGCAGTCCTGTATGTATTCTTTCCACTGACAGCAAAGTTTTGAAAGCCTGGAAATCTCACAAGGCAGGAATATCCTCCTGCTACTCCTACCCTCTGAAGGAGAAGTGAGCTGAGACACATAATTATTCAGAAATACAAAACAGCAAAGATTTTTCCAATACTTAGATATATTAAAATAATAATAATAAAAAAAAAGCTGTCTGTTGGGTTTTACAGCTCAGAAACACACACCAAAACCTACATGGTGTTAATGAGATCTGGACTTTCAAACACCCTCAGCAGCACTGGTTTTATTATTAGCATTCTGCTTACTTTAAAACCACCAGCATTCTTTAACCCAGTGAATGATAAACTACCTGCTTTCCTGTCCATAATCGCTGTGGCTTCATAATGGCTGGAGGAAAGATTTTAATTCTTCCTTTTTTGTCTGTCAGCCCTCGGTACACAAGCTCCATGTACTGCTCTCTGGTGAAAAAGCAGCCCCTGATTGTCATGCTGACTCCGGAAATCATGTGATCCTGGATCAAGCCAGGAAGTGGCTTCCCATCCTAAAGAAGTAACAAGAAAAAGGTGGTAGTGGGGTTAGTAAGTCGTGTGCCTCCAGCTCCCAAAATTATTCCCCCTGGATAAAAGCACTTAAGTAATTTGTAAAGAACTCATTACAGCACAACTCTCAACTGAATCTCCTCTGGACACTGAAACTTGAACAAGATTGTTTGGATGTGCTGGGCCTTCTTTAGAGGAACAGAACCACAAGTGGAGAAAGAACACAGAAATAAACCTCAGAAGTAAGTAAACAGACCTGTAAAAAATTACCTCATTCATCATTAGACAAACTAAACAAAAGTGATTGCATCTAGAAATAAATTTATCCGGCAGTTTCACTTGCCTTTGGCACCAGGTACTGTTTATCAGTGATGGCTAAGGTGTAGGCTTCTGCTCTGCCCAGCTCGCTCTGCGGGAAGTGCGCGTTCATTTCATCCCCGTCGAAGTCGGCGTTGTAAGCCTTGCAGTTGGCGTAGTGGAGCCTCAGCACCTTCTCCCCGGGCAGGATCCGGGCGCGGTGAGCCTGGATGGAAGGTCTGTGGAGCGTGGGCTGGCGGTTCAGCAGCAGCACATCCCCGTTCTTGATATGCCGACACACCTGCCAGAGACATTTGGTTGCTGCCTACAAGGCACTGCCGTGCCCCACAAAGGACTAATTTATCTTTAAATACACACACATCCAAAACATTTTTCTGGTATTCGTGCTCTGTGCAAAACTCAGAGAGAATCAAGACTGGTTGCCCCTGAACACCCTCTGCTCTCCAGCAAACAACTATTCCCCATTAACTCCCCCAAACCACAGGGATCAAATCAATCAGCTCTTCATCCAAAGCCTACTGGGCTGAATTGATGCCTCCCACAATACACCCAGGCCTGGACACCCTAGACTAAGGTGGTAATACAACCCAGTAGCTGAAGCAGAGGCCAGGAATCTCTTAATTTCAGCTTTGAATACAACACAATATATCCTTATCTAGAACAGAGTCTCTCAGAACAGTCTCATTTTAATTTTTCTGTTAGTAACATCCAAATATCCACTTACATGATTACCAACAAGAGTATGGTAAGTTGTTTGTACAATCTAAATACTGTTACGTTTAACTCTGTGACAGGTTCTGAAAGAACTGACATCACAGAAATACTCGGACTTAAATTTCAAATCTCTGCTAAGCCTTAATTTCAAATCTCTGCTAAGACAAGGTAATACACAACAATGAGAAAACACTATTAAACACCAAAACTTTTGCCCTAGTAGCTAAATACTACGTTCTCAAATATTGATTTAACTGTAGCACAGAGGAGGAACAACTGACACAGAATCATTAGGTTGGAAAAGACCTCTAAGATCACAGAGCCCAACTGCTAAGCCAGCACTGCCAAGGCCACCATTAAGACTACTCTGCATCTTGGCACGATGAGTGCCACACACTGTGCATTCTGTACGCAGAAAGAAAGTAAAGAAGGAAATACGGTGTTTAGAATGTGAAAGAGTATCATGTTTCTGCTCCTACCCCCTTGACCAGAGATGGAGGAGGGCTCTGCCCATACTCACAATCTTCAGCCCTGTCTGGGGTGCCCCTGAGGAGGGTGTGAGGAGCTGCTTGGCGATGGCCTCGCGCTGGGTCAGGCTGGTGGCGCTCAGCACCGTGCGAGACCCGTCCTCGTTAATGACCATGGAGGCCCCAGGGTGCACCTTGGGGCCATTGATGACAGCCTGCCTCAGCTCTTTGACATTCCAGGGAGTGACTGGCTGAGGATAAGTCAGTTTGGTGGCAAATACCTAGACAGGAGGGAAAAGAGGAGAGAACATGTTGTTCAATTTTGGCTTAAAACCCTAAAAGCCACTGATAAAACAGCATCAAAAGCTAAGAAGTATAATGCAAGCACAAATTATTTTAAGCTCTTGAATGCATCTCCTCCTCAATTTACTCTAATGCCAAATAAATACATTTCTGTTTTAAAATCCTCTACCATAAGAATAGAAATAATGTCCCTTTTACAATTTTCTACTATGGTATAAAACTCAATTAGCAATTCAAGAAAGCAATCATGGATTTAGATTCTGCAAATAAGCCAACAAATAGAGAGAAAAAGCACATTATCATCAGGTTCCCTATCTTCTGCAAAGATGAGATAATGAAAAACTCAAATTCAGGCTTGGTGTCATCCCTATGTAGCTAAAAATCCTTAAGGACGGATAAAGTTGGTGACATTATCACAGCCTTCTCTTAAGACTGCTATACCTCAAAAACACCTTGTACAAAGACCATAGGAGGAACAGGATCTACTTTTAAAGTCTGCACCAATTCCCAATCCCACAAATCAAGTACAGCTTTTCCTTTTTAAAAAAAAAAAATCCTCTTTCTCAGATGTGGTGTTCTCGTTTTGAAACAGTAATGATTTCCTGCTCTTCAGTGCTCCCTCCTTATTAACACTGAGCAGGAAAGAGTTCAGGTGAGTCAGACACCCTCTAGATTTTAAACTGCCACCAAAGTGCCAGAAGTGCAGCTCAGTCCTGAGCTGCACCAGGAAGACACAGTCCTTTATTCATCCTCACCATAGGGATGCCAATCTCGTTGGTCCCAATGTACATGTCTGGGCAAATGACGGATCGAGCAGCAAAATCCACGCGCTTGCCCATCATGTGCTTGCGGAACAGCCCTTCCTTCTTCTCCAACAGCTTTGAAAACAGAAGGTAGCAATTAAAACCTGGAAGTATGGAAAAACCAGATGGATGCCTGCAATGATGAGTGTAATGAAAATGCCCATGTACTAACCACAAATAGTTCACTTTTTTCTTATTCCATCAGCTTCTCTCTTTTAATTAAGACTCTGCCTGCTACCCACCTGACGAATACCAGGGTATTTTTCTGTTATCAGCTTGTCCATGTCACTGTCAAACACAATGTTGACATGGCTCTGGAGACGGATCCAAGCGTTGTACAGCTTATCTGCAATGCTCTGTCCTGGAATCGTTGTCAGCACAGAACGGTCCAGAGGTTCACTATCCCCTCCTGTCTCCTATAGAAACAGAAATTAGAAACTTGGACATAACAAAAAGTATCTTCTACTTACTAGGCTGAAGTTAGTATTAAGTATTACTATAGTATTAATTACAGTATTAAATATAGCAAAAAAAATATTCACCATTATTTTGCACTGATAGTCAGTCCATGTTAGGAATCACTGTAACTAGAAAATCCTATTCTTAGATAAAAATAATGTAAATCCAAGAGCTTTTATCACTCACATCGCTTTGTTTTCAGTCTAAAAGCCACTAAACCAGTCACATCCAAAACTCATTGACCTCCTGTCAAATATTTTAAGAACAGATCTCCCTCTAGTGGCTACATTCTGAGTAACTAACAATGCTTCCAAAATGTTTTACACTGCAGATGTAAATCAAGTTCCCCTGAAACTGAGTCCAGTGTCAAAGACCCCTCAATGATACAACTGATGAACAAATATGGAATGAGGCAAGCTGACATACATTATTATTTACACTGTACAACTATGTGAACTGTCAGAAGCAGACAAGTATTGTTACTAACTATATTATTTGTGAAGTTTTGGGTCCTACTTAGACATCAACTGTCAAAAAATAAACACAATCACAACTGGCTCCACTAGGCTTAGAAGCGTAAGTGTTTTTTTCCCCCTCTTTTCATGCGATGAGATGCTGGCAAATTTTTATTACGAGCTGCTTGTGCTGTACATATTTCATTCTCCAGAAACAGGAGCCCACTATGTCTCACATACAGTAATACAACACCAAAAATCCATGGCTAAGAGAATCTGAGCAAAATGTTTTTTCCTTTTGCACCAGGTAGAAAAGAGCAGAGGGAAAAAGCCAAACAAGGTATGGAACATCTTCATTAGTAGCTATTCCAACAGCTCAGGCAAAAAGTCTTACAGGAACAGCTTAAACTGGAGCCTTCCTGAACTCAACCCACCCATCCCAAAAAGCAAAGAATAACATAACCAGCAACTCTTACTGTTTGAATTTCTTCTGTAATTTTTATTGGCTGACACTGTTCTTTGGCCATGAAAACCAAGAGCTTCCGTATCAGCTGGGCATCTTTCATCACAGCCTGCAAGTTCACAGTCTGCCCGTTTGTGAACAGGCGATCGCCAACGCGATTCACAGGACGATACCTACAGCAAATCAAAATTACTTCAGAAGATTAAAGCCACCCAAAAGCAGCATGATAAACCTTAAACATTCTAAGCTAAATCTTCAGTGCATGGAAAATAAATCCAAACTAATCCAAACTAACAGTGGGCATTTAAAAATTCACATATTCTACTGATACAGTCGTGAAAGAGGAATGATTCTTACCAAGAAATTCTGTCAGTACCATGCAGTTACAATACTCTATAATCATTTAAAATACTAATACTAAAATCTACTTTTTCCGTAATTAGTATTTCAGTCTTCTAATGAACTCACTTGAAGTTACAATAGAACTTATCATCAATTACTAGTGTGAGTTTTATTATTTAAACACCCCACTGACACTTAAGCAGACCAGTGTCTATACTATAGGAGTTTGGATCTCCAACTCCTGCAAAGGGTGCACTAAATCCTGTGATTTCTACAAAATTTGGGGGGAATAAATTTTACCTTGAAGGTGGAACCACAAGTAGATCTAAAAAAAACATGTCTGGACTGAATCCTGAACTCTCATGGGGATCCATCCCAGGGAAGAGATAACGCAGAAAGAAACCTAAAAAGATACAAAAGTAATATAAACTCATTCTCATTGCTATTGTTTGGGAATCCAAACCCCCAGATGCACTTGGTCAACCAAGTCAAAAGAATCTGCTAAGTTATTATTGAGCTTGTTTAGAATAAAAACATTCAGACACAGTTTAGAAAGAATTGCCACTCTTTTTTTTGTCACATATGTGGTATTTTAGAAACTACTCTGGACAGAAATATAGATTATAGCAAAAGGAGAAAGCAAAACAAAAGGAAGAAAGTTTCCTGCTAGTGACTGCGACTGATTCACAAAACTGCTTTGGTTTCTCCTGGCAACTGCAGACAGATTCAGAGCACAGGCAATTCAAAAAAGATGCTGATAAATCCATTCTCAGTCTTTAACCAGTGTAACTGTGGGGTGCAGCACCACAGGAAAATCACAGTCTCTGCAAACAACAGTTGTGATTTGTGGGGAGCCACAATTTGAGAATAACTGATCAAAGTGCTAATTAAATCCAGGTCTCTGCATTCACTGGCTGCCAGTACTCCTATCATAAAACCTATTTTGCAGCCAGGAGCCCTTAAGGCAAAAGGCAAAGATTTGACAAGGAGTTCATACTGGAAGATTTGCAGATTTGTCCACTAAATGGTACAGAAAACAAAGTAATGTTGCTCTTCACAACCACTACCTTCATTCTTCCACAGAGCCAGGATGTATTCCTTGGCAGTCATTGGTGTCAGGTATCCTCTCTTCCCTAACTGGCTTTCATCAATACCTGAAAAGTAAAATATAAAATAAAAAAATTTATTTAAAAAAAATCTTAAGACATTACTCTGAAAGGTTTGTTTTTTTGTTTTTTTTTTTTTTTGCTTACAGTGCTGTTTCCAGCTCAGAGAAGGAATGGAAATACATACAAAATATACTGGCTGACATCTACATCAAAATTATCATTTAAATGTTTGCTTTGGGAATATGAAGTTAAGTAAAAAAGAAACAAATTCTGTGACTAGTGAATAATAATATAAGTAACAGAAATAAGACTCCACTCTAACATCTAAAGTTTATGCTTTTATTGACTTATAGGGAGCTGGAACCTTTCTTCAAATGATCTCATCCCCTGACCAAAACACAAACCAAGAGCCAGCCTGCAGCTAAGGAACCTTTCAGTGGGGTTCAGGTACCTCCAGTGAGGTATTGAGGTTCCCATGAAATACTCAACTGAAGGAGACAATAGCACCAGCCAGCAATCCACCCATATTATAAGTGAGAGTCTAGGCTACCTCTGCTTTGGAGAGGAAGGAAAACACACGGTTTTCCTACTGAAAAGTAAAAAGATCAATTATTTTCAAAACAAAGCCAGAGATTTTAGATCTCAATTTCCACAACTCGATGAAAAGCAATTCTCCCATGATCTCAGACACTTTACTATTCTTCTTCTGGCTTAGGTCCAGAAATTTTCCCTTCACCTAGAAAACCTTTCCATCCCTTAAAGAAAAATGCATCAATGCCAACGTTAAAGGTACTCCCTTTAGAGACTTAACCATGCACAGGCTATGCACAATGTACCTAACTGTTCAGAATATAGAATACTTCCCATTTTGCTTCTTCAGGCACAGCTCCAGAGATTTAATCTAGTATTTGAATCACAGAGTAGCAAACAAAATAAACTCTCTATGGAAACCTTTCCTAAGGGCTAAATAACACACATAAATGTCTGCTTCAATTCTGTCTCATTGTGTAAAGGATCAAAGGATAAAAGAAGGAAAAGGAGGTTTAAATTGATTCAAACAATAGGTTAATTAATCCTGGAAAGTACTACCTACTTTCTTTTTTGTCTTTTACTCTTTAAGAAGAAATTAATTCATAAGAGTTAGGATTATGTGATTTTCTTTCTGAAATTAGTTATCTTCCTCCTAATTAATTTTATCTGTAGTTACTCTGTTTAAAAAATCCAGCAAAAAATCAACTACCTCCCAATAATGAAGTGCCCCAAAACCACCCTAAAATTGACAAAGATTATGCTGTTGGACTTCTTAGCTTGACACAGAGACCCTTGAAGCTGCAAAAGCACAACAGGCTCTCAAACAGAAATTTAATGGAATTGGGTTCTCTCTGACTCCCAAGCTTGCTGGTTTAGTTATAATCAGTATTTTTTATAAATGAGTTCCAAGTGCACAGTCACTGCTAAGAATCTGTGCCCCTTAAATGCAGGGAAAAAGTGCAAACATATTTGAGTAGAAGACAAGTATTTCACCTGCTGTTTCATCCAGAATGCCTTCCTCTCCTGACTTATGGTACACTGTAGAAGGATAGGTTACTGTCAGCTTGCTGTTGTGCTCCTTTCGCACCAGTGATCTCCGGGACCTTAAAGGAAAAAAAAACCAAACCAAACAGAGGAGGCAGATAAAGGTTAACATAAATACAGCATTTAGCTACAAAGCAGCTTCCTCAGGTAGTTAAACTTACTTGCAGTTTGGGCATTTCTTTGAACCCATGTGTGCTTTCCAGAACTGTGATACCAGTTTATTTCTACACTCACACACATTTTTGACCTGGTAAAGAAAAAAAAAAAACCCCTTAAAAATAATGAATATAATAAAAATAAATTAAAACATGTTATGTGAAAAATTCACTAAACATTACACAATTAACATTAACTATCAACATGAACATTATTAGTATCAATGCACACACATCCATATATTGATTAATTCATGCCTTGATCTGTAGTGTTCTTTCATCACCTTCCCATTTGCTGGAGGCATACATCCCTCAGTGCTCTCCACACTCCTTTTCAATTTATTCCATAAAGTCTTTAATTTTCAAGTCACTACTGGAACTTAAAGCTTTTTTCTAATGATGACTTAAGGAAGTATAAAAATGACAAAAATCACTTCTTTTGACAGCTCATGAATGTATGATTTACAAAGCGCTTAAGCTTAGTTTTTAAACAAGTGATCAAGGAATTAAAACTGGCTAATAAACAAATCTGCTGAATGATCTTGGATTTTAAGCATCTTCTTCACTCATTTGCCTTTACTAACCATGTACATTAAACTACATTTGAATGCAAATTAGAATTCTGTTACACCAGTCTTCCTAAAAATGTCACTGTAATTAATTCTGCAAGTTTGCTGGATGCATGAGTTCTCAAAATGTGTTCTGCAGCTCAAAACAGAGCAGACAGAGAAGTATCAACATCTGTAGGTGGTGTACTGACAGCAGCATCAGATTTTAATATGGTATTCACACCATCAAAACATTTCCCTACACAGACATTTCCCTATTTTCAAGAAATTCAACAGTTATACTAATAGGAAATGAAATCCTTTTTAAGTTTAATTTCAGATAGTTCCCTCAAAAAGCCCTCTAAACATAACACAGTTCAGAACTGGACAAAATGCAGCACCTACAAAGTCAAAGACAGGTTTTGTTCTGCACATCACTATTTTAAGAGGATAAGGCCCAAGATCTCAGGAGAAGCACTGCCTGTACTCACATTTGAACACCGATCTCTTATTTGAGAGCTCTGTAACATTTCCTGAACGTGGCGATTCAGCTCTTCTTCAATTTCTGAGCCTGTTGCATCTGCACATTGCTCTACAAACTAAAAGGAACAGAGGAAAAAAAATTGGCAGAGAGCTTTATAGTTACGAGGCCATGAACTCCAAAAGGGATGGAGCAATAGTTGCAGTACTTGCCCTGTTCAGAATGATTTCAAGGTCATGGACAGCATGAAGCAGCCCTTTCTCCAGCACCTTCAGCTGACTTAGCAGTAAGTGAACCACGGCTCGAGGACATGTCAGCATGTGGCAGTTCAAACAGGATCCTCGGATGAGAAGGTATAATTTCTGGAAAGAAAGGGGGAAGAAAAGGTTATCCTGGCAGATGTACTAGCTTGCACCCTAAGCAAGTAAATACAGCTGTTTGGACTTAAAGAGAGTGCTACTATAATTGGGAAATTAGAGTAATGGTTAATTTTAATAATAAAGAATTTGCTTGAAAAAAAAATTGTTTCAACCAAACTCATATACAAAGCATGATAAACTCTCTGCAGGCTGTCTACATAACAGATAAATGAAACACTTGTATCTACAGCAGCTCTGGGACCAAGGCTGCTCTTACACAGCACCGTGACTACAGCTCCCAACAGCTCACCCCACAGAGGACAACGTGGAACCCAAACCCCCACACCAGTAAAATGAAACGTTCTGGTCTCAATCCTTCAAGATGCTTCACACAATCACATTCTCCTCAAGGTCTGGGAAATTATCAGTAAGTTTTATTACTTAACACAGCTCTGTGTTATTATTCAGCACAGTTCTCTCACTCCAGCTGCATGCAGCCCCTGTGGACTGAAGGCTGGGAATTACTGCTGCAGGATTTTAATCCTTGGTCAATATTTGACTTACAGCTGGAACAAGGCTAGAAGTGGGTACCTCATCTAACTTTGGTCACTTGAAAGTGAGGTTTTGACTCTCAATTAGTAGCCTGTGCAAAAGGCAGCTACTGTAAATGGTGAGATCAGCACCTCAGGAGGAAAATTCATCCCAGCTCAGGTTTGTTAAAAACTGGAAGATTAGACAGTTGTTCATGTGCAGTAGTTGTCTAAAGGAAATGGTAATTTTTACTGTGCCATCCATTTAATTAAAGCACAACATCCTACAGTCAGTCACATACTTTAGGATGAGTATTCCCCCATCACCTGCCTGTCAATACTGAGTAAAACAATGGTTACAACAAAGTGCATATTTTTGAAAACGTCTATTTGTATTGAACTATCATGACACAACAAAGCTTTTCTACTACGTTTTCTGGTATTACACTTAAAACAGAAAACAAATGTTGGCACCTTTACTATTTTCAAGGACTGCAACTACATGACAGCTCGGGCACCACCACCCCCTTCACCAGCCACAACTGAGTGTACATACATCGAAGAACAGAGGGTTGTAGACAGGCAGAGGCAGTTCTATATGGCCAAAGTGTCCAGGGCAGTTGCTGAAGTTCTGCATGCAAGTCGCACACACTTCTCTGGAGTCCGGAGGTCCCAAGGCCAAATCGTACAGTCCATTCACAGCCGGATTCCCCACGTTATCCAGGTACTGAGGGTTTGTTATGGGCTTCACACTCAGTTTCCTGAAGTTGAAAGAGTAAAAATCAACGGCAGTTAAGAGCGACGTGATACGCACTTGAATGATACAACTAGCATGAGCATTTAGTATCTACGTGATCTTCTCAATTGATGAAAACTTATTTCTGAGAGCGTTTTGCGAATGCACTAGAAATTTGTGTATCACTGATTTCAAGATACAGTGAGCAAAATCACTCATATCGCAGCAAACATTTCTTTTACGTCTCCAGCTACTCTAGTAAGAAATCACATAATTCTGTCAGTGTGTCCCCTCGAGCGGGGCGAGATTTTGTATAAAACTCGGCTGCCGCCATCCCGACGGCTGGGCCACGGCCCAACCAGACCACATGTCCCAGCATGCCGCGCGCCATAGCCCGCCGCAGCTCCCCGGCGCCCTGCCGCGGGGCACGCTGGGACTCGTAGTGCCCAGCAGCACCCGCACAGCTCGGGAAGCGCACACATGGAGCCTCACCTGATCTCCTCGGCCGTGTACATCCCGAAGGACACCCCAACCAGCCGCCGCCACGGCACCACTTTGGACGGCCTCATGGCGAACAACCAACTCTCTCCCGGCCGACAGCTGGTCCCCCTCTCCCGCTGGAAGCGCCGCGCCACGGGCAGCACCACGCGGTCCGGGCTGTGGGGCGGGCGGGGCCGGGCGGTACCACCGCCGCGGAGGGGTGGTACAAGCCTCCCCCACCCCCTCCCCGGAGGAGTGGTGCCGTCCTCCTTCCCAGAGGACAGCGCGCGGGATCAGCATGGCGGCGCGGCGGGTTGGGGGTGGCTGCTGGCTGCGGGCGCTGTGGCTGGGCCGGCGGTGCCGCCTCCAGGGCGGGCGGGAGAGCTATCGGTGAGGGTCTACCGCGAGGGAAGGGCCGGGTGGCGGCGGCCCCGGGGAGGAATCCACGGACGGGCAGTGCTGGGTGTGTGGGGAGTGAGGCGGGAAGCGCTGCGCGGGCGCGGTGCGCGTGTGCGGTGGCTCGGCATGGTCAGGGCGGAGTGGCAGGAGGGAGCTCCTTTTGTGCGGCTGTTATCTGCTTTTGGACCCTTTTCCGGGGATCTTCTCTGTTTTTGGGCAGCTCGGAGCATCCCCGGGAGAGAATTTGACCGTTTAAGCGATTCCTAGAGCTGAGTCTCACGAAAAAGCGAATGAGCACTTCCGCCGCGAAGGCTGAGGAAGCGGGGACTGTTCAGCCTGGAGAAGGGAATTTTGCATATAGACCCCGTAACTGTCTTCCAGTATCTGAAGGGGGCCTACCAAGAAGCCAGAGAGGGACCTTTCGTCAGGAATTGTAGTGATAGGAGTAACAAGGAATAATGAGTACAGATCGGAAAATAAAAAATTTGGATTAGATATTGGGAAGAAATTGTTTCTTGTAGGGGTGGTGAGACACTGTCACATGTTGCTCAGTGAAGTTGTGGATGCCCCAACCCTGTCAGTGTTCGAGGGCAGATTGGATGGGGCTTGGAGCAGCCTGGTCTAGTGGAAGGTCTCCCTGCCCATGGCAGCAGAGGTGGAACAAGATCTTAAATATTCTTTCCAACACCTTAACGTTCTATGATTCTGTGCAATGGTTTTGTTTAGGAACTGTCTCAAAATGAAAAATTACCCACTTGACTGGGTAATCATTACTTGGTTTTGGGATGGCAAAATCATACTTAATCAGTTTATGAGAGTTCCTGGAGCAGCTAGAATTGTGCAGTGCCATGGTAAAGCACAGAGCTGTGACTGCACCTTAACAGCCTCTCCCTCAGGGTGAAGGTCAGTGTGGGGGCACTGAAGGCCAGAGTTGCAGTAAAGCTTTACTATTAGGTTGCTTCATGAGCAAAATGAGTAAAAGTATTTTAACGTAAGCCTTAGTTAGTGTTAAAACAGTAAAATGTGAACAGTGGTGAGAAAGACTTGAAGCAATGTCTTGAGTGAGCACAAAGCAGCTACTCTGTGATACTCAGCAAAGTGAGTCCATGTGTCTGAATGTGCTGCAGCTGTGGTTTTGTGAGGAGCTTCTGCACCTCTGTAGAGACATCTGGGCATCTGTAACTCACCAGGGCTGATTCATCTGCATCATTACTCTGGATTTTCTCCTTCTGTGAACACTATTTGTGTCTATAGTATTTTTTCTAAAGTGCTGTTTTCAGTGTGATCCTGTCTCTAAAGCATAAAGTGTCTTTTCTGATTTATGTCTCTGATTTCCTTTCTAAGATGCACTAGTTCATGAAAACTACTTTAAAAATGTTATACCCCAATAGTAAATAATCACAGATTGTTTTTTCTAGTATAACTTTTCATATATAATCTCTTGTCTCTTGAAACGAGGGCCTTAAGAGAAGCATTAAATGTAAGTTTTATGGTAATATTTTTGAGTTAGTAACAGTGCAACATTGACAGTTACTCTAATGCACTCCAGTTCCCTATTGTGTTAATAGTTAATTCTGACCTGTAGTATAGAATTTCACTATTCTATTTTTGCTGTATTAATGTGACTGCCATAAATTCAAACCTCTGGTTGTTTATAGGAGCTCTTCGAGTAGCACTGCTCTTGGGAAGACTGTGGACAATTCACAAGGTAAGATGTCTTCATTACTGGTTCCTTGCATATGTTTTTTAATCTGCAGACAACACAGTGTGTCAGGAGATAAAGATGATGTAAACACCCTCTTTCTCCTCCTTGGATTTCCTCTCTCCATGTCTTCATTGTGCATAAATTTCCTGGATTAACTTGATTCCTTCCCTCATCAGCAGTCAGCTCCATGCTCCAAGAGCATGAACTGAGTTGTGCAGCTCCATGAGCCTGTTAGACTGTGGTTTTCAAATCCTTGGTTTAGTACTTTCAGCTGGGTCAGCTTAACTCATCAATTTTTGTAGAATCATAGAATTGCTTGGATGGGAAAAGACCTGTGAGGTAGTGGAGTTCAGCTCTTAACCCAGCACTGCCAAGGCACCTCTAAACCACATCCCTAAGTGCCACATCAACATGTCTTAAATCCCACCAGGGATGGTGACTCCAGCACTCCCCTGTTCCAATGCTTGACATGCCTTTCAGTCAAGAAATTTTTTATATCCGATCTAAACTTTACCTGGTGCAACTTGAGGCCATTTGCACCTGTCCTGTCACTTGTTACTTGGGAGAAGAATTGACCCTACCTTGCTACAACTTATGGGGTCAAAATTTTGTTTGGGCATCTCTTTGTTTCTAAGGACTGTTTTAATATTGTTCCTCACAGTAACTCAGGAAGAAATTGTGCTCCCCCGAAGGAAAACATGGTGAGTGTTTACTTTTGGAATCTTCACTTGGAAAAAAAATGAGTGTTAGACAGCTAAATGTAGTCTGTCCACCAAAGCTGAAAAAGAAAGTTGAGGTTCCAGTATTCCTTTATGCCATCTCCCACTAGTGGTTTTCCTGCTGATTTGGAGATCTGTGAATATTCTTGCTTCTTACTCTCTGTGCAGATTATGTGCACTGCATTGCTGACATTTTTTTTATAAACACAACAACTGCATTTTTAAGCATGGTTCTATTTTTTTGTAAAAGATCACATTTACTAAAGATCTGTAAAACCAAGTTCATTTGGCTGTTTGAATGTGAATGTGTTTCTTCCAGCAAAATAAAACTTGATCATTGATAGCTGACTGAATAAATCCTGCTTAGAAATCACACAACCGAACAAAACCTATTTTGTTGGGAGTACTTAAGATGGAATTGCATGACTGTACAGCAAAAATTAAGTTTATGGTCAAATGGTGTTAGCATGTAAACCTAAAGTAAGTCCACCTTCACCTAAATACTTTCACTGGCCTTTGCTTGTTTGCTTGAAACAACCAAAGTCTTAAGGTTCCACAGGCACAGGAATCCTGAGATACCTGGTTTTGGTTTGGTTTAGTTTTTCTTGCAAAGACATGTCCTGTAGAGCAACTTAATATATTTATCCCTTAGAGGTGTTTAGAGCATTCCAAGGAATTATTTCTGTATCTCTTCCCTATGATCTTTCTTTAATAGTGTATTTTAAGGGCAGGAGTAATAGCTGTAAACACAGACGCTCTTCTGGTTTTCATCAAAACCTTTTTTTCCCTGGAGTTGTTAAAGAATTGAGACCATTTTTGCATTTTCCCTTTCTTTGTGAAAAGCGTTATTTTTTAAGTGTAGCAAAAACATTATTTCATGGAACTAAAAATCCTTTTGAGTCAGGATAATCGTGTGCTTGTTCTCCAAACAAACAGCATTCAAAGTCTGCAACTGAGTATTAATCAAACTCCTTTGTGTTAGGGATAAGCTCGCAGTGCTCCAGACCTTGGCCTCTACAGTGAACAGGGTGAGTGGTTCTGTGGGTCGTGGAAATGGGTCACGTTGTCCATTTTGTGTGATACCCTTGTGCTCAGGAGGCCTTCAGTTTCTACTTGGGCCTTAAAGGAAGGGTGGGACTTTCACATCAGGGTTTTCCCTTTGGCTCAGGGTGTTTACCTATATCCTTAAAGCCTCATTCATGTGCTAAGAGAGAGCTGCAGTTACCAGAGAAAGCTGCAGTGCTTTGGCAAGGCTTTCACTAACATAGGGAGCAAGTTTCTTCACCAGGTCAGCTTCCCAGTCCAGAATGTCCTTCCCAATCTCAGTCCAGAAAGGCTTTAAAAAGTGCAACGAGTGTCTGCTCTTGCTGGGCAAAACCAGGAAATGTTGTCATGCTGTTCTTAAATCCCATCTATCTTGAATTCTGGGAATTGAATCAAAACTTGCCAAGTCCCATCAGCTTCCCAAGACTGTTACATTTGGGGTCCTACTTGCTTTGCAGGGCACTTACTGTTTGATATAGGAAGGACCCTTTTTTGTCACCATATTAGCCTGCAAGTGCGTATGTAAAATGGATTTTTTTAAAAACTATTTCCAAGCAGGCTAAGCCTTTTTGAACAAGAGGAACTTCTGTAAAATATGCACTGGTGGTGATTATGATGGAAGAATTCATTGGGCCTTAAGTTCCATGAGGCAGTGTGTTGTGCCTGTGCACATAACTATAAACTTTCAATCCTGGGCTCTTTTTTCTACAGGATCCTACTGCTGCTCATTACATGTTCCAGGATGACCCTTTCCTGATGCCGAGAAATGCTGCTAATTCTGTAGGTATTTTCTTTCACATCCTTGATAGCTTCCCTCCTGCCTTTCTTTAGGCTGTGAATACTCTTACCTAATTGAAGCCTGGTTGTGATTACAAAAGAAAATGAAGTATCAGATTGCTTTCAGAATTTTCTCTCTAAAATGAGATGTTTTTGATCTTGAGGTAGTAGTGGAGCATTTTAGATGTCTGAACTGTCTCCCTTGACTAATTAACAAGGAAGTAAATACAATGGCATTTAAAGAATAGAGGTTGTTATACTGGCACGAATACCAGAATGTTTATCTGGAATGTTGTCCCTGTGATACTAATAAGTTGAAAATTATGCGTGAGTTTAAATTGATCCCATCAGAATGTTCATTGTTAAAGAAAACGTTTCTCCTAAGTTTCAGCCTTGTAATTTGTGTATTTCTCCATCTTGTTCTGTCTCATTTCTATGCAGCGTCTGTATTCATTGTCAAAGGAGTCTGGGAGAAATGCTGCAAAATACATCATAAAGAACTTTCCTCAGTATTTTGACAAGACTTTTGCAGAGCCCAACGTACCAGTAAGCTTTTTGGCTCTTTGTTTTCATTGTATTTGTGCTTTGTCAGTGAAATCAACTGTCGGACTGGTCCAAAACTAAGATAAAAGGATAACTTTTAAACTGTTTTGCAGACAGTATGAATGCAGTACTGTATTTCCATTATGTTTTTGTAGTAGACATTTTCCCTTGGGAGTTCAGTATCATATCAAGTTCTTGAGATAAAAGTAAGAGAAGCAGTGTTTTTTAGATGTTGCTTCCTGGCATAAAAGTGAGGGATGAGGATGTGTGTGGTCCTTCATCATCAAAAGGACTGCTGTTAGGCTGCAGGCAGTGTATTGGGTGAAGAGTAGAATATTTAGAGAAGGTTTGAACTTATGACTGACTTCCACTGTTTGCTTTTAGTGCCTGATGCCCGAGACTCTCACACCTCAGACTGAAGGAGTGAGTGAGGAAGCTCTAAGGGAGCGCATCCATCTCAGAATGATGAAAGAGTCTGTGGACATGTTTGATCAGCTTCTACAGGCAGGTATGTGGTCATCTGCCAGGTTCTGTGGTGAAATTGTGCCAAAAATAGTTCAGTAGCTGGCACAGGCTATGGAGACGATTTTGTGACTCTGTTGCTCCTTTCACAACTGACTCTGGTCTGGTTCTCTAGAATTATTGGAAAATCTTAGCCACTGCTCGTCTGATGTGTCACTTTAGTGATAAAGAGAACAAATGACTTCTTGAAGAGGAAGCGGATTAAAAAATTTGTTGGTTTTGAATGTTTCATAAGAAGTGAAACATGCAAAGTGCTTCACTTTGGTTCTTCACAGCAGGGTGTATCCTAGGAAGAGTTATGAAAAGCACTAGAAATTTCAGATGCTGTGTTGGGCTTGTGCTGCTTCACAGTTCTGGCTGTCAGCTGTCACTTCCTTCTCCTACTTGATCAGGAAAACTCTACCCTTTCAGTGGCTTCAGTAGAAAAACATACTCTAGTTCAGTGTTAAAATTGCCTCCTGTCATGAGTGGGTTTGTGGCAGTACCAGTGTCGCAGCAAGGTTAGGGACTTGCTAGAGAATGTCTTTGTGTTGGAAGAGAGCAAAGTAGTGTTCAAAGGTTTTCTGATGTGAGTGTAGAGTGGTGAGCTCTTCACTTTCTCTGACTGTCGTAAATTCTCGTTTTCTAAAGGTACCCCTGTATCTCTGGAGACCACAAACAGCCTTTTAGATTTGTTATGCTTCTATGGAGATGGCGAACCTACTCCTGAAAAAGAGCAGGAAGAAAAAGAGGGTTTGGAAGTACCAGAGGTATGGAAAACTTGTTGATCTCTGTTTATTTATTTAATATATACTGGGAGTATGTCAATGTGACATCAAGATTTTTGTGCTGTGTGGGAGATGCCATGAGGTGGATCAGATGCAGTCAACATTGCCAGGACATTCTTGTGTTATAAAAATCCATGACTGACCTAGTAGCAACAGTAGTTTGTGTAAAGCTGTTAATATGTTTAATAACATAAACATTATTCTCAATCTCTTTATTGCTTCCTGAATGTTATGATAGAAATTATTCTAATATAACCATTACAAAACACCTTTGGTCCATGCTGCTGAACTTCAGTTTTGTTAGCAAATCAAGTAATTTGATATTAAGTCATAATTTAACTCTGAGAAACTTCTTTTTGCAAAAATCTCTCCAGGTGAATGCTTCAGAACAGAAAGCTCCAAAGAGACAATTTCAAAGAGGTTCACAGTCATCTGGCCCCAGATGGAGGTACAGAAAATGTTGCCTATATTCCTATACTCCATGGGTTGTGCACTTGTATTGTTGTTATAGAACAGTCCTAAGTCTTTTAGTTGCCCATACTCACAGGTGTTACTTGTTAAATACGCTTGTTCTTGCTGATCTTTTTGAAGTGTTCATGGGAATCTGGTCAGTGATTGTAGAATAGTTTCAAGTATCACAAGTGTGATATGTGAATGTCAGTCTTCGGGGGTACAGCCCTTGTTTTGTTCTGCATGTTGAATCCTTCTCCTGAGGGTATCTTTCATTTGGTTCTTTAACATTTGTCTTGTTCATTGGTTCTAGGGAGAACAACCATGCTGAAAGGATATTTAAGATAATGCCAGAGAAGAATGCACACTCCTATTGTACGATGATCCGTGGGATGGTGAAGGTAAAGTTATCCTTCAGTGCTGGAGGATTTTTTCAGCTTGTAAGATCTCACATAGTCAGAGATTATTTAATTTTGTTTTTGCAGCACGGGGCTTATTCTAAAGCTTATGACATGTACATAGACTTGCTGAATGAAAGGCACAAGGGTGAGTGTCTCCTGGTTGTACTTTGTGGTCTCCTGAGTACAGAAAGCCCCAGTTAGGCACAGGAGTGTTTGTTCATGGCAGTGATGATTGGCGCAGGGGTACGGACCTCAGCTGGATCATGGGAGCTGAATGCAAACTGGTAATTCCAGTGCAGCTGGCGTGTGGCTGGCTCACTGGAAACAGGTTTGCATGAGACTTTGCCAGAAACTGAGCCATGCTAGAACAAACTGTTTCCTGTTGGCTATAAATTGTCATTTAAAATTGATTATCTTACTTTTTCCAGCTGATGTGCACACCTTCAATGCACTGATCAGAGCAGTCCCATATCTAAAGGAGAGGTTCGTAGAAAGATGGGAATTAGCCAAGGTAAGGAGGGTAGAGCAAAAGAGATGGGGAAATGGTAGGAGTGTGGGCTCTTTTACTAATAAGGATCTGCCTTATTAGTAAAATTTTGCAGTTGTTGGAAGACCAAAAGGAACAACTTTGTCCCCAGATACTAATCTCTGCTGTAAAGGAAGTACAGTAGTTTAAACAGAAAAGGCAACTGTGGAGGAGTGGCAAATGTGAAAAATCCAACCTTGCCTTTGCAGTGATTTGCCTTGTGAGAATGCACCTGATCCAGGAACTGCGTAGACAGAAAGTATTTGGGGAAATTACTGCTGGGAAATAAAATAAATGAACAGTTTTAGATAAAAACTCTTTGAATTTTAATTCATGGTGTTGTGACAGAAATGGAACTTTATGACATTTAATCAGTAAGGAAAAGTGTTATGTAACTATAAAAATTTTTCAAGATGTCCTAGAGACAATTCTCAAAGGTTTATTCTGATGTAATGTAGCCTTGGGTTTTGGTCATTAAAAATTAGATAGTACTGATTAAATAATGAGTTCAAACAGAGTTTTTCACTTGAAGTGAAAAGTTTTTCACTTGAAGGGGGTGAGAAGGCTTAGGTTGAAGAAATGTATGTATAACCCACCTGAAAGCTGAACTGTGATCCATAACATGTGAAGCACTAAGGATTTGGGGATTTTGTTTTAAGGACTTCCTGACTCACATGGCTCAACAGAAAGTGCAACCAACTCTGCTAACGTTTAATTCTGTGCTGAAGAGTCTGAGAAGATGTGGCAGTGTGGGCAGAACTATGTCTTTATTGGTATTAAAGGAAATGGAAGCCCTTGATATAGGTAAGAGAACCAGAGTATTTATTATATGCAGCGATTATGATATTCCAGTGCCACGTCCAAAACAGAACAGTTAACGTAGGAGTTCAGCACCACAGAACACAGTTGTGATTCCCTGATTCCAGGGGAGATGTACTTCATAAGCCACCCAAGCCAGTTCAAGTCTATAGACCTACATCTCTACAGGAAAAAGCTTTTGATCTAGATGATAATTTTTTTTCTTCCAAATAAGTATTGCAGAAACAGAGAATATCTGCAGAATTGATTCGATGTCATGTGGGCTGTGCATTGCCCCAGTAACATGCTTGTTGATAGGCTAAAGATTACATTCATGAGCAGAAGGGAAACTAGCTATGAAGTATTTTTAATTTAGAGCAGGGAAGCTTGGCTGCTCCACCGTAGAAATAGCATGCTCCAACTGGTGGTCCAGTGTTGGACATCACCTCTCCCAGGCGGGTGTACGTGAGGTCTGGTCCAGCATTAGGGCAGGCGGGGAGAGATATTAGAGTAAATCTATGCACACTGCCTGACTGGAGGAGCAGACTGTGAATTAGAGCTGTGGCACAAAGCTCAGCCAGGAATGTTGCAGTAACTGCAATGTTTTTGCTTTCCAGAGCCCAGCCTTGCATCCTATGATCACCTCCTCTCCGTGTATTACAGAGGCGGTACGTGCGCTGGCAGTGTGGCCATGAATGTGCCTTGAGTAGCAGCTGCTTTGATGCTTTTCTCATGTGATGGGTGAAGGCAGTTCACTTACGGATTGAAAGACAGCCTTTAATGGGTCTTAATGTTTCCTGTGCTGCCTGATTCTGCTTGGGTGAAAAAAAAGATAGCCTCATACAGGGAGCAGATGCTCCTCAGTCACTGTGGAGGCTGGATCTGACCACTGTGTGATTTCATATCGTGCCACTCACACGGATGAAATTGCACAGGGAGTTTGTTTTCCTGCAACAGTTCTGTGCATTAGAGCTGTCATGAAAAACAGCTGTGTTAGAAGGCAGGAACCCAACTGTTTAAGATCCTATGCCCACAGACTTTTGGCTATAGGAAGAGAATAGGCAGAGTAGCCATAACTCCAGTCCTTGTGTTTTAAGAAATGTAAAGGAATTGCTCTGGAGTCTCTCTGGGCTTGGTTCTGGGGTTTGGGGGTTTGTTTAGTTTTGTTTTTGGTTTTCCCCCTTCTAAATTTTTGTTTGTTTGTTTATGAAATGCATTGCTTTTTCCAGTGTAGCTTTCCAACAGACAAACTTCCAGGCCTGTTTGATTCCTTGCTAGAAAGTACTTCTGTCTTTCTGAATCTGCCCTGCTGATGTGGAAATCTGGCAATAGCAGGGCAAATTTTAGAGCAAATTAAATTGCAGCTGGTGTGGAGCACCACAGAAATTACATTTGTTTGTTCCCAATTTCATATTGTATTTGCAGACTGAAGCTCTTCACTAAGGAAGTGTTTGGTACAACTGAGATGTGATGTTTGTCTCTTTGTCCCACAGTTGATGCTCAGTCATCAGACATCATCTCCGAGGTGTTAAATGAAGTTGAAAAGCGAAGTTTCACTGCTCAGGACCCTGATGATGGTAAGGACTTCAAGCTTGGGTGAAAAGGTACCTGTGAATGTCAGGTAGTTTTACTCAGCTAGGATAAATGCATGCAGCTTGCTTCTCTCAGTCCCTTCTAATATTTCTGGAGACAAAGGGCAAATTCCAGTTCTGGGAATTGTACTGTGCATTGCTGCACTTGCTTCTGTGTGAAAGCAGGTGTGTAGCTTGTGTGAAAGCAGGTGTGTAGCTTGTGTGAATGAGCATTTTAAATCCATGTGATAAAAAATCCTAGGGTTATTTACAGGATCATTTTAAGGAGGAGCAGTTTCATGAAATGATGCACATGAGGTGAATGGTAGGTTTTTGTTGTAGGTGTGTGGTGTGAGTTTTCCTATTTTAGTTCTTCCTAATCCTGTTCAGAAATTTTCATGAAATAAAGCTTCATGGGAAACTGGAGTGTGTGTCTGTAGGAGGGGTATATCCTTGAACATCCCATGTGTTACTGGCTCTTTCTGCCATTTGTATGTACACAGCTTTGCCCTGGGAAGTTCATAAGCCTTTCTGTAAGTTTGGAAGCAGATGCAGCTTCCATCTGAAGATGGGTTTGGCAAAGAAAGGTCTCTAGACAACGTGGTGTCAGTGGAGTGTTGAAAGCCACTCTTCATCAGCTTTCTTTTTTGTCTTTGGAAGGATTTCTGCAAATAGTCAGAATATTGTACCCCTCCTTCCTTTGCTTCTGTCCTGCTAGGTGTGTTAAACTGTTTCCTTCTATGCTCTAAGTTATCGCTAGAAGTGTATAAAAAATCCCCACGCAACTCATGCCACACCAAAGACTCCCAAGAAAGCGAAGAGCTCTGCTATATTGTCAAACTAAGCTACAGATTGAGTTTCTAATTGAACATACCTCATCCATCCTCTGGGGGGGTGGGTTAATGAGCTGTTTTATGTCTCCATGGAAGCTTGAAGTTAACAGACTCTTGTTTGCTCCCTTTCAGCCAACTTTTTTACCACCGCCATGCAAGTGGTAAGTGCCTCTTCCTTGCCATCAGAGTTCCTTTGAGCCCCTCCAGCTGTTGGAGAATTGCCTGTGAATTTACATCCTGTCATACAAGGTTTAGCTTTCAATATCTCCCATTTTCATCTGTGCTCATCACCTCCTGTAACTTTCTGCCATAATTCTGCAGTTTTGACTCCTCCCTAATTGGTAATTTGCATGGCTGTGATATGTGCATGTACCTCTGTGAGTCTTGTCAGTTACATTTGGTAACAGCTTTCAAATCTGAGTGGTTTATTGCAGTGCTGTGATCTTAAGGATATTAAGCTTGCCTATCAGTTAAATAAGGCACTGGAGAAGGGAGACAACTGGAAATTCTTGGATATGGATCGGTTAAATGGCTATTGGTGAGTGGAGGTTGTATTCAGCATCTTGTGTGTTGTTGTCAGCTTCAATAGAAACTAGGATTCAAATACTGAGCACCAGCTGGTTATTGTATGTCCAGTTTGGGAATTAGATCCTTCATAAGAGGAGTGATTGCTTAGGATTTATTTTCAGTTTGTGGCCTGTGAACTGAAATCCAGTGTCTTGGAGCATCAGTTTATCTCAACACCCATCCAACAACTAGAACAACCAGTTGTGGGTTCTACCATTCTGTTTTGTACTCTGCATGGCAGCTTTGGAGGTAACACCAAAACAGCATAATTTCTTTGTGTAGGGATGTTTTCCTAATCAGTGCACTGGATCAAGGACTCAGGCTTGTCTAGTGAACTTGCACAAGTAACAAGGTTAATTTAGTTCAGTTCCTATATCCAAAAGTTGCATTTGAGACAGATTAATGTACCTTAAAACTGGAATCAGGCAGGAAGATTGCTTTTTTTTTAATATTTTAAAAGACAATGGTCTAATGAGTTCTGCCAATAATCTAGTGTCAGCATTAAGCTGTCATAAGAAACACTGCTGCTTTTCTGATTGCATGGAATGTTGCAATCAGTGGAATGTCCTTGATCTGCAATACAAATCTGCTCAGCACACCATCATTTGCTGGTGCTTCTGTATGGTTTGCTTGATCTAATCATCACTGAATTAGGACTTTTTTTCTCTCCAGGTCAAAATTCTTTTCATTGTTGTGCATGATGGAACAAATTGAGGTGGTGTTGAAGTGGTACAAAGAAATGTCATCTTCAGTAAGTGTGTACCAGGGTAAGAGCTGCAGAGCTTTTGCATGGAGAAATGGAGCAGTCACAGGTGACTGAAATTATTATCTTCCTTCATCAGCTCTTCTATCCAAGTCCTAAAAATATATTGGACCTCCTTCAAGCACTGGATGCAGCCAACCAGTTGGAAGTGATCCCTTCAGTCTGGGAAGGTCAGTGATGGCCACATGGCTTCATAGGCAGTTTGTCTGACAAATGCCAGGAGCAGTGCAAAGTTGGAGCTAGTTTGGAAACTTCCCATTGCTTGGAGTAGCCATGATAAGGTGCAGTGCTTGCCTGTGGTATCAAATCACCTAGACTCTCTGCAGATCCTTGGTTAAGATTTAATCTAGCCCCCCAAAACATAGAATACAAGTCACTCCTTAATCCTCAGCAGACGGTGGTGGAGGGTTCTGGCTGCAGGGGGTTGTGGGTCTCACTGTCCAGCAGCAGTTGAGGTCCATGTTCCCCCCGAGGACTGGTTATTGATGTTACAGACAGTGCTCTGTGTGTTGTTCCCTCCCTGTTGTGTGACAGGGTCATCACCACCACCAGGTTGGTCAGTGCTGGGGACCTTGAAGGCCATTATCAAGGGGAGTAGTTGGGCTGTCACCCAGAAATCCTGAGACCAGCAGGGAAGGGAAGAAGAAATCAGATCAGTTCATGTGTTTGGTGCACAGGATCTGATAACGACGAAAGAAGGGAACTAAATGTGACCTGCTCAGTCACAGAGAATGGCTTTGCCTTGTTAAATTGTGCTGACCATATTGGCAGGATTTGGGAACAGGGGTACTGGTCACACCTACCAACTACTGCCTCTCTCTAAACAGATGTGAAACAGCTGGGGTTTAGCAGGAGACAAGACCTGTTGGAAGAGTTCTTGTCTTTGATGAGCAGGGACCAGCACCCCAGTGAGGTAAGGGAGCTGACAACACCCATGAACAGCTGAGCCCCCACACAGCTGCTTGCTCACTCCTCCCCTGTGAGATGGTGGAGGGAACTGGGACAGTAAAAGGGCAAAACTCAAACTCAGTTACCATTTCCCACCACAGGCAGGTGTTCAGCCATCCCTAGGAAAAGCCAGGCTCCTGGCAAGCTCATGTATAACAGTTACTTGGGAAGTCAAACACCATCACTCCAAATGTATCCCCCATTCCTCCTTTCCTCAGCTTTATCTGCTGAGCATGACATCCTATGGTCTGAAATATCCCTTGGGTCATTTAGGGTCAGCTGTCCCAGAGGTGTCCCGTCCCAACTCCTTGTTGTACCACACACCTTGTGCACCCTCATGCCACTCCCTGGTGGGGGACCATTGATGCTCTTNTGTTCAGCCATCCCTAGGAAAAGCCAGGCTCCTGGCAAGCTCATGTATAACAGTTACTTGGGAAGTCAAACACCATCACTCCAAATGTATCCCCCATTCCTCCTTTCCTCAGCTTTATCTGCTGAGCATGACATCCTATGGTCTGAAATATCCCTTGGGTCATTTAGGGTCAGCTGTCCCAGAGGTGTCCCCTCCCAACTCCTTGTTGTACCACACACCTTGTGCACCCTCATGCCACTCCCTGGTGGGGGACCATTGATGCTCTTTAAGCACTGTCCAGAAATAACAAAAATATCCCTGTGTTATCGACATACTTTCCAACTTCAATATAAAACACAGCCCCATAGTAAGAAAGAAGAAACTATGAAGAAATTTCACTCTATCCCAGCCAAAATCAGCACAGAAGCTCAGTAGAGAATCCTGGTGTCTCCCCAGACTGTAGGTAAATGCTGTATCCCTGGTCAGTCCTAGAGATCCACTTTCAGTGCATCTGCCACTGCAGATTTCCAGATCCATGTGAGCTTATCCAGGCCTGCTAACCCTTTGGATTGTCTTCAACTTATAAAAGAAACCTCAAATTAATAGAGCAGGATCCCTTCTTACCAGGGTTTGGAGAAGCAATGCAGCCCAACCAGCTGTATCTCTGGGGAAGCACATGGCAGAATTCAGGGATTTTTGCCAAGGATTTCATTGCAGTAATTGGTTTCTCAAGCTGAAGGGTGTTGAAGGCAAATACAGCTGTCCCTGCAAAGTGGGGACAGCCTTCCTGGCAGAAGTGACAGATTTGTCTCCCAGCGTAATGACTGTTAATTCACAAATTTAAATCACATACAGAGCAAACCTATAGGAGCTGCAGGAGAAATTGCACTGAAAAGTTTCTGTTAATTTCAGAGGTTTTGTTCTTCATAGCACAATGTTTTCACAGATTCAGCTGGCATTTGCCCAGTGTGCTGAAGAAATCAAAGCTGTCCATGAGCCTGCTGGGCTGGGGCAGGTCCCGTTGGAGTGGACAGGGAGTGCTCTGGGCCATGTCGTGGTGCTGTTTTCCAGGGCTGGGAGGACCCAGGATGCCTGGTACGTGTGGGCTCTCTGAGCTCTGGGCTTGCTGACACTGCAACTCAAGCCTTAGTCACAAAAAGGGAAAGCTAATGATGCCTTGGAATGCCAGTGCAACAGAGGGAGGGGATAAAGCCTGCAGGGAATGTGATGGCTTTTTTTTTCTTTGTTACTGTTCCTTCTTGACACCAAGTTAGAGTTGCCTATCTTAAAAATGCTTTGGAAACTGATGTAGTATCTGGTGTAGAGCTTTGTGCAGCTGCTTATGGCAAGGTGTGGTCTGACAGTCACTTCTCTGAGCACTGCTGAGTGCCCACAACTCGCCATTTTCTGATTTATAGAACTCTTTGGAATTCAAACTGATAACGAGATTAATTAGTTTAATTAAATTTTTAATTAGCAGCAGCCCTAATTAAAACTCTAAATAGGCTATTTTTAGAACTCTAATAGCTAGAATTTACTGTCCTACATGCTCTGAACTTGAAATACAGGTTAAAATATCTAGCCTCTGATTTAAGGTTCTGAGCTACTTTCTGTTTCACAGATGTTCGGTGTACAGTGATTAATTTGAAACAAACAAGTAGCAACAAAGGAGTATTTTAAAATACTAAAAGTATGTAGTATTTTAAAGGAAAATTGCCACCAGCTAGACTTACCATTTTCTGCAGAGTTTAAGATACTTTGTGTTAAACTAATCAGTGAAGTTAGCTGGTACAGATTGCATTTGCAAGGATACAGCATGGGATCCATGGGGAAGATTGTTTCATGAATTTGAGCTTACCTGTGTTTCAGTGGAGGCTCATCCAAGAGGCTGAATATCTGTCTGTTCCTGGTATGTGGGAGTTTTTAAATTATTATTTTGTTTTCTTTTGAATAGGAGCTTGATGGAGCATTTCCAGAAAATCAATAGGATTCCCACGTAAGTATTTTTAGGTTCTTCAGTTACTGAGTCTCCCCTGTGGCTGAGATCCTGAATTTCTGTTACGGGATGAAGGAATAGTTTGGGATGGAAGGGACTTTCAAAGGTCAGGTAGTCCGACCTCCAGTTGTAACTGACAGTAGTGGTCCATTTACTTCCAGAACATGAATGTGTGGCTGTCCCCATGAGCATGGCTGTTCATTTATCCAGTGGGAATATTCCAAGAGCTTTCTGTCTCAAAACATGTTGAAAGTGCAAAGTGGGAGGGAGTGAAGTGGTTGGTCTCTGAAGCTCTGGGCCATGCAGAGCAGTGCCACTGATGAACGCAGCAGTGCAAATCAGTTTGAGCAGGACTCCCAAACATCTGGTCTTCCACATGCTCAGAAATATTCCAGTATGCTCAGGACAAGCTCATAACCAAGCACAGGTGTTTCAGAAGTGTCTGGATTTCTGAAGACAAGTTTATCAAGTCAAATGCTAAATCTTAGGTGGTTCCCTGTTAGGCTACACCAGCTTGCTCGTCTTGGGATTCTGGAGGAGGGAATTGTTTGAAGTAGAACACAACTTGTAAGGAATAGTAATGGGTTTTGCTTGGTGTGGGGTTTTTTTTAAATAAAGTTGGAGCCTGCCCCAGTGAACACCATGAGGGGGTGTGGTACCAAAGGCTACACACCTAGTGGCACTCTGTGCCAGCTCTCTTCTGCTGGGACAGGAGTTCCCAAACTTACCACATAGCCTTCCCTCTGTACAAGAGGTGAAGTTCCTGGCAGGAGCAGAGATGGACTGGTTGTTCTGAAAATGTCACCTTCTCTCCCTCTCTAAAGCACAGGCTGTAAATTAATGGGTACCTCTCCTGTGACCCTGAGAACAGTCACCATTTGCCTTTGCCTTTGCAGTGACAAGGTGATGGACGAGTTCTTGAACTGTGCTAAGCAAACCAATTGCCCAGATGAGGCAATTAAGATGGTAAAGCTGGCAGCATCTCTTGGGCTCCTTTCATCTCAAAGGCTGAAAAGCAGAACGGAGGAGGAATTTGAACTCTCTGAAACACAGAAGTAAGTTGGAATGTTTCATGTTACTGCTGAAGGGGTATAGTAGACAGGGTCTTAAAGGGGCAATGCCTTTGGAAAGGCTTCTCTGAAAAGGGAGCAGACAACTGGCTTCAGAATGATGTGCTGGTGTGTTGACTCCAGGACTGAAATGGCCTCTCAGTTTTTGATTCCAAGATGTATTCATCCCACCTAGGAGGGAAGGGAATTTTCTGTGGTGGAGGTAGCCTTATCCACTGCTCAGTCCTGCTGTCGCCTTTCTTTCCTGGAGTCTTTTCCTAGCTGGATCTGGCTGCCTGAAGACACTGCTGCAGCCCAATAAAAGCAGGGGGGTGGTACAGGATAGCCCTGCATGTGGCTGCCAGGTTCTGAGGCTTGTGGTCACCTCTCACTGCACTGCTGCAGCCAAGCCCAGATGAGCCTCAGATGGCGATCAGGGCTTGAGGGACCACAGTTTGGAGCCAGATGTGCTCCAAGGGAATAAATACAAGCCCAGGAGCCCTGACAGCCAGCTCACCACTTTGAGGGGAACTGAAGGAGTTGGCTTTTTCAAGAGGATATGCTCCTACCAGATGCTGGGTGCACTTGTCCTTTGAGGACAGTAGGCTTTAGACAGCCCACAATGTCCTTTGTGTTTGCCTTGTGTTTCGGGATCTCTCTTTTCCAGCAGAAGCCACAGCAGGTGACTGATGACAGATCTGTTTTACATCACAGGAAGGCCCTGGGGAGTATCAAGTGGGATGGTGACAGCAGCGATAGTGACAGTGACAGTAGTGACAGTGACCGTGAGTAGCTGTCCCTCTTGCCTTCCTCTTGGGAAAACTGGGAGCAACCATTGCCATGATACCAGGAGGCTTTGGAAGGAGTGGAATTACTGAAGGAATGGCTTCTGGGAGGTGCTGCAGCACTGATGAACACTTGGAGTGTTCTGATACGGGACCTGCATGGCAAGACACCGTCCTCATATGCCCTGGAAGCTGTTAAATCTTCTTGGTAATGTGGAACACAGCACGGGCTACCCCAGGCTCCCTCCCCAGCACCCCTGCAAGAGCTGGCTCCTGATGAACAGCGTCACTGAGGGTGGAGGGCTACAGGGGGAGGGGTGCTGTGCACCCTGGAGGCTGCTCAGGCAGGCCCAAGACTTCCACAGCTTGAGCAAGACTTCCTGTGGGCCTCCTGTCACTCAACCCTACACCAGATGTAACTCCGTTCCATCTACCTTTGCTGAACTACTTAAATACTGAGTTTACTCTGTATATATAAACACTGAAGTAATGCAGTACTCAGCACCTGTGGTGTTACTCCTCATCCTTTTGGTGTTTTGGGACAGGTGTTGGAGTGTAGATGTTAAATTACACTTTGTATAGCTGGAGACTGTCTCTAATAAATGGCTGACATTAAAGCTGGCTGTATTCTGATAATCCTTGAGCAAAAACTGGTTGAACCAAAGTTGCCTTTCTGGTACAAATACCTGGTGTTCCAGAACTACAGCACAGCAGCTCTGACAAGAAACCTACTGGGGCAGAAATCCAGAACAGGATCTGCTCTGACACCAGTTTTGTACAGATCCTGTACTCAAAGATGTTTGGGGTTTTTTTAATGCTGTACAAATTAATAAATCACATCAGTGAATTCTTGCTTTCTCGCTCTTTGAAAGAAGTAAATTAAGAGTTTTAACTCTTCAGGTCATGGAGAAAGACAGCTTTGTACTGCCCAGCTGTAGTTGATGTTTAAACAGGAGACTTAAACAGCAGGAGCAAGTGGTTGAAGTCTTGTTTTATTCAGCTGACAAAGTGGCAAATGATTAATGGCAGGTTACAAACATTATTTTGGTTCGATCACAAGCCCACTTGGTAAGATGGGAAAACATTAATTCTTACACAAATTGTAGGGAAGCTTCCTGAAGTTGGTTGTCATGACAACTCAAAACCAACAAAAATACAACAGGTGTTGAAATTAAATACAGTGTAAGGAAACAAGACGGTACCCGTGCTTTGATTTACCACTTCCAGCCCCTGCCAACAGCTCTGTTTGAACCCTCAGGAGATCATGGGATTTCTCTCTGGCACAGAACAGCTGAACTGCCTCCAAAGCTCCAATCCTAGCTCACTGCACTTGAGTTGTTCCCAACCCCACAGCACTGGCGTACGCTGTCAAGATATCCACAATCTGTTTGGTTTCTAGGGTCATCCGCGCTTCCGTGAGCCAGTCGTGTGCCACCCTCCTCGACTCTCCTCGTAACTGGTTGACGAATTTGGCCGCCAGCTCCAGATCTCCGTGTTCGATGCAGTAGGAAGCGTAAGACAGTAACTTAAACGTGTCGAGGTCGTCGGGGCTGAGCTCAGCCGGTGGCTTCCGCTGCTGAGGGTGGAACACCAGCAGCGACTGCAGGTAGGACAGGAAGTATTGGTACAGGCTGTTCCTGGTCTCGTCGATCATGGCCACTCGTTTTGCCAGTTTTTGGACTGTGTGGAACCGTGCTCTGAGCGCCTCCTCGCTGTACACGCCCCGCGTCAGGGACTCCTGCGGGAGAGCTGCTGTTAAGGCTTCCGTGAAGGCGTTGTCGGCGCAGCTGGCCTTGATGGCCTTCACCGCGCTCCCCAGGGGCTCCGTGGGACTGTCCCCCGTGCCCGATCTCATGCAGTATTTGAGCGCTTCCACGGAAAGCCACAGCTGATGGGCCTTCCTGGCCTCCTCTTCTGCTACTGCGTGACCTGCAAGGGAAGCCGAGAAGGGGCTCTCAGTTGGGGACACGTGGCTTTGAGAACAAGCAGCAACAGCCGTCCCTCTCCACCCTCTGCTTTGCCAAGCAGCCACCCCCTCAGCACGTGCTCTAAAGCAAGTCTGTCCCACAGCTTAGAGCCAGAACAAGACAACTTTTGGAAAAACCACCTTGGACTTGCTCATCTGGGATTTACTGGGTGCTCAGCAGTGTGAGCTATGTGTCTAAGCCTAGGTTTAGACACCCAGGTTCGGGCAAGGGGCCTTTGGGGAACACAATTTTAGTCCTTAAAGAAAGAGGAATTCAGTGCTCACTCTCGACTGCTTGCTCAATTCCCTTCAGCCTGGCATAGGCAGTGTTTATATCCAAGGTGAAGTTGTCAAGCTGTTCCTGAGTAAGGCGTTTGAACTGCATCTCCTGTTCACTGAGCTTCTCTGATAGGTTCTGAAACAGTGCAATACAAGTAACAGAAACAGCTGGTTAATAGTATTTACCTTCTTTTTAAGACACATTTCTATAAATCTCTTGTCCTTGTTAGGGCCAATGCATACAGTAAATAAAATATACCAGTAAGAAACCTTATTGGGGTGAATTTAACAGTTACTGCACTTGTGTCAAAAATTTGTCACCTATAGCAAAAGTTTTCAGACAAGTCTGAGTGAAACCTACACATTGAGTCACTCTGTATCACCTCAAGGTAAGCTTGCTTCCCTCCCCAGCCCCCATTTCAATCCCCTGGAACATGGTTCAGGACTCTTGTCATATGAAACGTGCTTTGCAAGGGTTTAAATATCCCTTTAGTTCCCCTGGGGACTCCTCTCCCTTACCTGCTCAAATTCCACCTTCAGATCCTGCTCCTGGATCTTCAGGACATCTCTGAGGTGGTCGGTGTGGGCAGCAGCCTGGCGCCGGAGCTGGGTCCGCATTTCGCTCTCCATCACCTCTCGCACCTCTTCCACCTGGACACACACGAGGGGTGTAATGCACCACTACTGCTCAGCTGCTTGTCACACACTGTCACATCAGTGATCATCGAGGGGACCTGTCAGAGCAGGGGCACTGACAGAGCCTGTCTTTCTAAAGACCTGCTGAGGTCCAGTTTTACAGCTGAGCCTTTTCCTTAACATGTGAAGGAATAAATTAGTGGTTCACAGTGTGAGTCATTGCTGGTTACTCAGTAGGCACTTAGTGCAGCTATCAAAATAGTACATAAAAAATACAGGAACATGTCAAATCAAACACTCAAACACTTTTGGAAGCTGGTTTATAAATGAGCTTCCAAACCAAAGAGACTTCACCTCTTCCCTACGTAACCCTATAATGGCCACACAAAGTCAGATCCAACACTGAACTTACCAGTGAGGGTGGTGAGGCACTGGCACAGACTGCCCAGAGAAGCTGTGACTGCCCCAACCCCTTCCCAAGATCATGTTGGATGGGGCTTGGAGCAACCTGGTCTAGTGGAAGGCGTCCCTGCCCATGGCAGGAGGTTGGAACAAGGTGATCTTGAAGGTCCCTTCTAACCCAAATCACTCTAGGATTTATGTAGACCCAGTAATCCTATCTCCAGCAGGAGCCAAGTAACTTCACAAAGTCGTTCCCTGTATGATTTTACCATTTTAACTTGGCAGCAGTTTCCTTGCTCAACATCTCCTTTTCACGTTTAGGCTGGGGGTCACCCATGAGAAGTCTCCCGCTACCCAGAACATCCCAATTCTCCCTATGGGCTTTTCCATTAACTCTTCTACCTTCTTTTTGAGCCGAAGATTGAACCAGGTGCTTTAGGCCACTTTACCTTTCTCTCCTGTTCTAATTCAATCTCATTTTTGTGACGTTCCAGCGCTTTGGCCACGGCTGCCTCAAATACTTTTTTATCTTCAAGTTTCTGCTTCTCCAGGGCGGACTCGATGTGCTGCTGCTCCCGGACGCGCTGCTCCGCCAGCTCCTTGTTCAGCTGGTCGATGCGCCGGTGGGCGTGCGCGATCAGGGAGTTCAGGTCATCTGTGGACAACTGCCCGGCTACAGGAGACACAGGGCATGAGGAGGGAATGAGACCCCAGGGAAACTGCTGCAGTGCCCCCCCGCCTCCCACTCGAGTACGCCAGTAACCAAGGGGTTACTGACCAGTGAGCTTGTTCTAGGGAAGGCCTCTGAGCACTTCAAGCCCTTGACCTGTGCTAATGCCCACCTGAGACCACTTTTGAACTGTATTTTCATTCCAGGAGAGAAATTATCTTGGTTTCTTCCGAATTATTCCCAGCTGTAATTTACACTTCCACATCCATGTCACACTCAGAGACTGTCAACAGCTCTGTCATTTCTTGGTTTTTACACCACTACATATTTTCCCCTCTGCCAGCACACAGAGCAGCAGGGAATGCCACTGTGAGGGACAGACAGAATTACATGTTCTCTTCAACAGTCCTCCAGATGAACTGCTCCTAATCAGATTCCTTACCCCAGATTGTACCTTTCAGGATTGGCTACTCAGAGGGCAGCACAATTCACCACCACATTGTACCTGGGAGAGGAGGACCCAAGCTACCCCTGCAGCATTTGACCTGAAATGGGCTTTATAAAATGCTGCAGCTCATTTTGCACTGGCTGCCAGCTAAATCACCTCTATGAAAAGCTGGGACTACTTGGGAAAGCATTCCTGCAGGGTCTAAAGCAAGCAAGATGTAGCACAGTCCTTCAGTCACCTTGCTGTTGAGTGCTGGACAAAGGACTGGCACAGGAGCACTTGGAGCAGTGGTGCTCATTGTCCAGTGGGAAAGCTGACCAGCAGCACCAAGCTCAGCTGTTGGATGTAACAGTGTTACAAAAAGATCAGTCTGTGGTTTAAGCCAAGTGTGCAAAATGACTGCAAAGGATCCCAAGGCATACCTCAACCTGAAATGTTCTAGGAATGCCACATTTCACCCTGTGTTGATAACTGCCTGTAACTTACATGCCCCACACAAACATAAAAAAGGACAAAGAGAAGAGAAAACTTTCAAGGGACAAAAACAAGTGACAGTAACTCACCTAAGTCAGTTATCTCTGCAACAGAAAGAAGTTGGGAAAGTTAATGCACGTTCACTACAGCAAGGCAGTCATGCAAAAGTAAAATAGAAAACTAAGAGCTTATCTACAGTGACTGAAACATGAGACCAGGTCCTTAGGAATTCAGGAAGAACAGTATGTGGAGTATAAAAGTCTCTGTACTACAGGCAAGATGTAGCCCAAGACACCCCAGCCACTAAAATCACCCTTGGAAACCCACAGATGGACACCTGAATTCAGCCAAAGCAAGGAACAGAAGTTTGAAGCAGGAAAGTGCAACAGGACATTGGAAATTTTAGTCTGACATTTCTGCATTCTTACAAACAGAAGCAGTTGGTCAAGAAACAAATTCCCCAGTGGCAGTGAGAGTCAGGGACCCCAACAAGTCTGTCCCATGTGCTTCAGCAGGTCACACCAGTAAGAAATGGGGCACATGGAAGCTACCAGGAGCTTCCCTTCCTCCCACAGAAGGGCAGTGATCGCAAAACCCAAGATTTTATCCTGTACAAGGAAAGGCAGCTCCATCCTAAATAACTTTTTTCTCTTCAGAACTAATAACACCCCAAAAGCAAACTCCACAAACAATTTGTTAATTTCAAATGTTTTCCCCACATATACTGGGTGTGGGGTTGGCTGTTTTTTAAATGAAAACTGACCATTCCAAAGTTCTCGTGTATTCATTTAGCCAGGAAAATTATTTTGTGGACTAAGGTCTATATTAAAGCATAAAGTAGCATTAAGAAAATCTGTTGTAATTCTGCATTGTATACTTCAAGAAAAACATTAAGGCAATACTGACAACATTTTTTTTTAATGACAGTTACTACTTCTATAAAAAATCTGTGACTTGGAAATAAAGCCTTAAAAGCTGCCTCTGAACACATCAGCTAGAAAAGTCTGAGATCACTTAGTACATTTATGTTAAACCCTGAGTGGAAATATCTGGAAAGCTGGGTTTTTTAGGGAATTAATTTTTTTGAACTACCACAAACAGTAATTGTTCCATGGACATACCACACGTGGGTCCTTGCAGGAGCTCATGCACAGTAATGGTGAACAGACACAATCCACCTCCTGCAACTCTGCTTGTCTTTAAAATGAAAGCAGTTAAGGTGAGCAAGGCATCTGTGGCAAGGAGTGTGCAGGGAGCAATTCTGGGGGTGAGCTGACTGTTCACTGCTTTTGTGCAGCACTGGCTGTTGCTACAGGTGTGTCACTGTCAGTTTAGTTCAGAAATAAAATGTACTGAGGAAGGCAGGGTATAAACAATGAAACCTCTCTATTTCAGTGATGAAGTAGAAAAACTCAGGGAGTTCTTTATCACCCTGTAACAATGGTGTTTTATAATACCTCTAATCACAGAGTCAGCCGAGTACTTGATTACTGATTAACATCAGATTTGATTGAAATCTGGAATGACCTGGCTCCCTTCCTGAAATACCAGGGAGGGGAGAGATGTTCATACATCCAATATGCTATTTATCACACAAGAGCTACATTTTGTGATACTTCTCATAGAGCACAGATAGAACTATTTCTCTTCATAACACCTGCTTTAGATTATTTAATTTAGTTATGAAATCACTTCAGACCAACCAAATACTGTGAAATTTGAAAACTGGGATGCTGGACATTGAGTGGTCATGCACTACAAACCACAGTGCAACAAGCACAAGGTAACCCCTCTCCAGTGGGAGACTTACTCATCCCCTTCCAGCCAGGCTTCACGTCGGGGGTGATGCTGTCGAGCTCCCGCTGGAACTCCTCTCTGGCTTTAGCCACCAGCTCATGGTACTGAGCCACGATCTTGGCCTCAGATTGCGCTGCCTGAACCTGGAACAGACAAGGATGAGATTAATTTGTTTTTCAAGGCAAGGATTGAAATTGAAGGCACATGTAATTTAAAGCCAAGCCCTGGGATACTGACACGTAGCCCCCAGCCCAAACAAGGCAAACTCACTTGGGAGAGCTCAAAAACCCACCCTGTGATATTAAACCTCTTACACAACAATTATTTGCTGGGACTATAACTAATCCATTTTGCCTCACATGCCCACAATAACTACACAGCCAGTCTGCAGCCTGGACAGGACCAAGAGTATCCTGAATTCAGTTTATATCTTAAAACATCTCCAGCTCCTTTTCTCTGCTCACAGCCATCATACAGGCCTAGTAAGCGATGCCTGTGATTGCTGCCATCCTCAGTGAGTTCTCACGGTCCCACTATCAGGCTATATTCACTCCAAACACACCTGATTAATTACCAGCTGTCCTGCAAAGGGAGACAAACTTCACCTTTACATTCTTTTCCCAGTCTCCTGAATGCAAAGGGATCTACCACCAAGTCATTAGCACACGTTGAACTCCTCCCTAATCTTGTGGTAAATTACCTTGGAATCAAGTGGGAAGAATTACAAGTTGCCAACAGAAAGGACTGGCACCATCAAGCCACCTGGAGACTCTTTCAAAACAGAGTTCAAGTTCTCATGAAGATCTTGCCATGTCTGATTACTGGCAATATAACCAGCTCAAAGCCTGAGTACAGCTACAGGAGGGTGGATTTACAATTCACAATGCACCTTAAGTGGTCACAGCACTGAGCCTGTGTGAGCTCAAGAAGTATTTGGACAACACTCTCAGGCACAGAGTGGGATTCTTGGGGTGTCCTGTGCAGGACCAGGAGTTGGACTCAATGATCCTGATGCGTGTTCCTTCCAACTCAACATATTCTCTGATTCTATGAAATATCTCACCCCCTGCAGAAGATTTGGGAACAGGTGGTCTGCACAAGCTGCCAAGGAGTTCCTACCCTAGAGGCAATTATAAAGAGTCTGAGGAAGCTTTACCTTTTTCACCACATTGTCCAAGTCCACAATCATATGATGGAGATTTTCTTCTGCGGCGACAATGTGATGTTTGGCTCCTGCCAGCTGAGACTTCTTGGCCCTCTCGATGACACCCTTCATCTTCTCCAACTCCTCTCTGAAAAGAGATGCAGCTGCTAAGTGTAACACATACAGGGCTTATCTCCCCAAAGAAAATTTACTTTATGCTGTTGGTATTCACAGGAAGAACTACTGGGTAACTCTACTGGTGCTTCCTATCTACCAGCTCTAAGATGCTTTCACTAAGGATTACTTTTTTCCCACTGTAACCTAAAGATATCAGTGTGGCTATTCCATGTAAAATGAGAATTATTTATACAGGAATTAGTACTCAGGATTTAGCTGGAGGGAAGATGGAAGTTCACTGAGAGGAGTTAGTATTAGTAAAACTAGGTTAGAATTAGACAGCAGACATTTCCAGCACGTAACAGCAGCAAGGAAACATTTTTAATATAGATGGCTTACGCTTGCAGAAGTGTTTTGGACATGGTGACTGGTGGAGATTAATGAGGATGGGAGAGAATTTATAGGGCTCTGTAAAGATAGATTATGGTTTTTTGTAATTAGGAAAGCAATGCTTTCCTCTAGCACAATTGGAAATCAAGGAAAAAGTGAAAAAATGTTCCTTTTCCAAATCCATTCAAACCAATGGAGGTTTCCAATGACCTCATTAGAATAAGGAACAAGCTTTAAAATAAGTAAATTAAGAAAATAAATAAAAGCAAAGCTATCCAGGAGAGTAATAGAGAATGAAAGCTGCTGCATGTGGGGTTTGCATTAGCTTTGTTTTAACAATGAAACCTCAATTACACCTCCCACTAATTTTAGTCAGCCCAGCAACATCAAAGATAAGGGAAGTTTATAATGTGATAGCAACCATGCAGCTTCAAGGATGATGTTACAGTCTCAGCCTTAGAAGCATCAAAGGGTTTCCAAATTTATTTCTAACCTCATTACAAGGGCATCTTGGAGATACTGTTTGTCATTTTATTTCTGTTCCTTCAGTTCACACAGCACACACTCAGGGCACATCAACACAGGTCATACAGACCCCAGGGTATGAGTGGTGCTGCCATTCAGAATTCAAATTTTTCCTTAGGCATGTGCTCAGTAAAAATCGAATTGCTTAAAAGCAATTCTGTGGACACAGGGAACTGCCAAAGGATGCTGCAAGGTTTAGTTTTTTCATTACAACTAGAAGAAGCTGGTGACTCAATACACAGAGAGCAGTCATGGAGTCATTGTCGAACAGTTTGGGTTGGAGGGGACTTTAAGAGATCACCTCATTCCACTCCCTGCCATGGACAGGGACACCTTCCACTGAAACAGGTCACTCAGAGCCCCATCCCACCTGGCCTGGAACACTTCCAGGGATGGGGCAGCCACAGCTCCTCTGAGCAAACTGTGCCAGGGCCTCACCACCCTCACAGGGAAGAATTTCTTCCTAATATCCAATCTAAATCTGCCCTCTGTCAGTTGAAGCCATTCCCCCTTGTTCTGCCCTTGTAAAAAGTCCCTCCCCAGATCTCTCGTAGCTGCTTTAGGTGCTGGGGTGCTTGAAGGTCTCCCCCGAGCCTTCTCTTCTCCAGGCTGAAGTCCTTACAATAGGTTTATTATTAAACCTAAAATTATTCAACGATAATACTAAAAGGACTATGGATTTTTTCTTTCATCCTACTTGAACTTACCAGCACTCTATGTTAGTACTAAGGAGATAAACCAGTTCTTTAAAAGAACAGGACTGTTTCAGACACTCTGGTACAGGCAGGACTTTGTGCACAGGCACCCAAGGTTTGCACATGTCAAATTAAAATGCTCATGCTAGTAAGTATTAAAGCGTTCTTTGATTTGGCACAAACAGATCATTCAATATGAACACAGGTGACTCCATACTTTCTAGAAACTCATCTGGTGTTTGCCAGCCCTCACATGAGCAATGTACCTTATTACTCCACACCAATCAACCAAGTTGATTACTTGACTTTAATCAAGCAACTCACTTGGCTTTCAGAAGGGCGTCGGCAGCTTCATCCACTGCCCTCCTCCGGTCCCTCAGCGCCTCCTCCAGCGTGCGCCACTGGGAGGATTTTTTCCCCCCAGCATCCTGGGGAGCACAGATTCCTCATTAGGGTCATTGCAATCACTGAACAAGAGAGTTACCACAGAGTAATGCAGAGATTCACGTGTCACAGAACATTTCCCTCAAACTGAGCACCATTCTTGTGTTTTTCAACAGCACAGCTGGAAGCTTTACAAGTGATGTTTCTCTTCCAACATTTTGTTTTGGTTTTGTTTGATTCTTAATGTTTTTTTTCCTGAGCCACAGACCTTTATTCACACAGAAGAGCTTACATGAGAATCACTGTATGGTGCACAATGCATTGTGGGGAAATCTCCTCATGTATTAAAGTACATTAATACTTTAAAATTGCTTTTAAGCTTAATACTTAAAGTATCATAATACTTTAAAGTTGGTTAATTTTAAATTAAGCTTAGTAATTAAGCTCAAAAGCAATCTCTTAAGGCAATTATTTTACTAACTACTAGATTAAGTCTTGAGTGCTTAGTTGGTTGCCCATGTCCCTGCTAATTGATTAACAACTGAATTTTATCTCTGCTCCAGAACTGAATTGGCAGTGGCAGACCCACACAAACCCTGGCATGAGCACACCACAAACGTTATCACTTGTACATCCCCTTCCTATTTCCTGACAAGAAACAAACAATCCAGCAAGAGGATGTTGGCAAAGGGAATAAGTTCAATGGAATTACTGGGGTGGACACCGTGACCTTAACTAGGTAAAAAAAGTCTTGGGAATTAAAATAAAATTAATTAAAATACAGTGTGAAAACTATTAATGTCTTAACTTGAATTTTCTTCTTGCAAAAAGAACATAGAGGAATTGCGGAAAAAAACCCAACAAAATTCAAAGTCAAAACCTCTGTATTATTTGACTATACCACATTTCACAAGTGGAAAGGTAAGTTATAACTGTGATAAATGTAAAGGCATTGCAAGAAAATATTCAAAGTTTATTTTTAATTCAGATTGAAGTTTTGCTGAACACAATGAGAGAAAGAAAGAACTGTCCCCACTTGTCCAGTTTACCTCAGAATCATCCATGGCCTCCTTCAGTATTTGGGAATGGGCATTCACTGCTTGCACAGCTGACTCCTGAGCAGTGATAGCCTGAAGGGTTACACGAGCAGTTGTGTTTAAGGCTCCTTCTAAAGTTGCTGCAAGGGCTGGAAAAAAAGTTAAGTCAATTAAGCAATAAAGAAAAGAACTTTATAATTAGTCAAATAACATGTTACAGCCTCTACGTCTCTTTTATTATTTTCTGTGATCTGAAAGGGCTGGTCAGTTTGGGAATTAAACAGCAGCCTACAGAAGAACATCACCAAAATGCTCTCCTCATTCAGAGCAGGGGTTCTGAGGTGCAAGTCTGCACCTACAGGAAAACACCACCCAGTGGAAGACCTCTCCCATGGGACTGCAGGGGGGTGCATGTATCCCATGTTCACTTGTTCTAATGGTTCTGGAAACAAATTTTTATATTTTCCTTGAACCTTGAAGTCTATTCCAACCTCAATTTTTCCGTAATTCTTCAATTCTCAGTTATTTATGAGTGGGTGAAAGAAGCTTCACCACCACTCACTCTGCCAACTCAACACAGGGACAACAGTCAAAAGGTGTGTAAGGAGCTTGGGACTATAAAGCAAATGCAATTCCACAGTTCTGTCCTGTGCAAGACACACAGGAACAGTGACAGTGTGGACTCACCTGATACCTTCTCTTGCTCCTCTTTGTCTTGCTGGGCAAGCCGGGCTGCAACTTCTTCTGGTGGCCGTTCTTTTATAGCATAGGAACCTTCATATTGTTTACCTATTCAGAAGTTAAAAAAGAGTCAAATTGCTTAAGTGGACAGTCCAAATTAGTGTACAGAGGTTACTTGTAGGGAAGTAACTTTATCAAAACTGATTTTTATAGTTGGTATCACTTCGTAGATCTGACTTCTGCTCAAAGCCATGCTGGAACTACCTGAAGAATCTTTATATCCATAATTACAAAGGCCAGTCTCACAACTTAAAGACAAGAGCATGGACACCTCACATGCATTGGGAGATTTTTCATTGTCTAGTTACAAAATTACACAAGACTCAGAAGTCATAGGCAAAGCAAGAAGTGAGAAACACTTACAGAGCCAAGTTTATAGTTCAAGTGAATCTCTTCTTGCTTTTTTTCAGTTCTCCTCTGGCATGCTTACAGAGCCCAACCAAAACAACGAAGGATGAGTGAGAAGGCTATGGTGGATCACAATTATACTCTATTCCCTTGCCTACAGCCACCTAAAATGCCTTTAAGAGTGAGAATTGACCTAACTAATGCTCTCAAGATCAACAGCAAGTTGCATCTGAATTGAGGAGAGAGCCCAGAGCTCTCAGCCTTAAGCTGCAACAAAACCCATCAGGTCACCTCTGAATAATGCTGATGTTACTCTGCAGCATGTACTTAACCCTGGCATGCTTTCTATGAAATGTGTTCATAACTAGAAGAATTAATATCATCTAATCTCATCTGGAAGAGGCCATCATCGCGAGGCTGGTGTCTCTTGTTCAGTTTAACAATAAACACAGTTTCTTCACCTGTCCCTGGGCAGAGATGCCCTACTGAACAGCAACTGCAAAGCCATCAAGAGCAGAGGCAAGCTGGAATGTGCAAGTTCAGTTCAGCACAAAGGCAGGTTTTGCTCTTGTGCTCACACCTATACCTGTCCCAGGTATCAGTTTCAGCTCTCACTGTGTTAAAAATCTATTAACAGATGATGGAAGTTTTCTGCACAAGGCACAGAAACTCACACCTTTCAACACCGACAAATACCAACACAGAAGCAAGAATGCATGCATGCGAAACTAAAGGATTTGGGTTTTCTTCATTGTATTCACATCATTTTTTTCACCTTCTTCAGTCTGTATCTCCGGAGCTGGCACCGACATGGCTACCCCTGTTGCAGAGATGATCTGTGCTGCAGCCTGGCCTGCTGTTAAACACAGTTGCAGAACACACCAGTTAGTACAGCTGGGGAGACGGGCTCCATCTGCCAGAGAAGGACGGGCCAGAGCATCTTCGGCCAGGGGCCTGCTGAGCTGGTGAGGAGAGGCTTAAACCAAAGATGCTGAAAGAGGGGACCCAGGAAAAGGGAACCTCACTTCATGGAGACATGGTGGAATGGCTCCTGTGACTGGAGTGTTGGAATGGAAGGATGAAGGCTCTTTAGGAAGGCCTAGCAGGGGAGACAAGGAGTGCAGTCACCCTCTTTATCAATGAGCAACTGGAGTGCATGGAGCTCTGCCTGGGGATGCATGAGGAGCCAACCAAGAGTTTATGGGTCAGCATTAAAGGGAGGACAGGGATAGGTGACATTACATTGGGGGTCTGCTACAGGCTGCCTGAGCAGGATGACAGAGTAGATGAGACCCTCCACTGAGGGAGCAGTGTTGCTGAATAAGGGAAGAGCAAGTGACATCATCTCCCTGGATTTCAGAAAGCATTTGCCACTGTCTTGCATGACATCCTTATCTCTAAACTGGAGAGGCATGGATCTGGTATATGAACCACTCCGTAGATAAGACACTGGCTGGATGGTTGCACTCAAAGAGTTGTGGTCAATGGCTCAATGTCCAAGTGGACACCAGTGATAAGTGTGTTCCTCAAGGTCACTGCTGGGACCAGGACTGTTTAACATCGTTGTTAGTGACCTGGAGAGTGGGACTGATGCACCCTCAACAGGTTTGCTGATGACATCCAGCTGAGCTGAGCAGTCACACACTGGAGGGAAGGGATGTTCATCCACAGGGACCTGGACAGGCTCACGAGGTGGGACTGTGTGAGCCTCATGAAGTTCAACAAGACCAAGCGCAATGTCCTGCACCTGGGTCGGGGCAAGTCCAAGCACAAACACAGGCTGTGGGGAGAATGGATCAAGAGCAGCCCCCAGGAGAAGGACTTTGGGGTGCTGGTGGATGAGAGGCTAAACATGACCTTGCCATGTGCACAGGTGTCCAGAAACCACCTGTGTCCTGGCTGGATCCCCAGCAGGGCAGGCAGCAAGTCAAGGGAGGTGATTCTGCCCCTCTACTCTGCTCTCATGAGGCCCCACCTGCAGTGCTGCATCCACCTCTGGGCCCCCCACATAAGGAGGACATGGACCTTTTGGAGCAAGTCCAGAGGAGGCCACAAAGATGCTCAGAAGGCTGGATCATCTCTGCTATGGACACAGGCTAGGAGAGCTGGGCGTGTTCAGCATGGAGAGGAGAAGGTTCCAGGGACACCTTCAATTACCTTCCAGTACCTACAAGGGGTTACATGAGAGCTGGAGATGGTCTTCTACAAGGGCATGGAGTGACAGTACAAGGGGGAAGGCTTCATACTGACAGAGGGCAGGGTTAGATTAGATATTAGGAAGAAATTCTTTATTGTGAGGGTGGTGAGGCACTGGATCAGGTTGCCCAGAGAAACTGTGGCTGCCCCATCCCTGGAAGTGCTCAAGGCCAGGTGGGATGGGCCTTTTGGGTCTAGTGGAAGGTGTCCTTGCCCTTGGCAGGGGGTTGAAATGAGATGATTTTTAAGCTCTCTTCCAAACCATTCCATGCGAAGTGCTGTAATGTAACAACAGGGACATAAGACTGAATTTTTTCCTCTGTAGAAAAACATTAATTGGATATGGATGTTATTATTTCCAGAAGAAGATGATTTCCTGGATAAACAGCAACAAGAAATTAGTTACATGTACACAAAGCCATTAGCGATAAACGTAAAAAGACATCACGAGTGCTCCTCTCTAAATGAGCTCTAAATTTGATCTGGCTTTACAGTAGCCCAGTAATTATCCAAAATTAGGTGTCCTGTGTTTCCAAGAGCCTCAGAGTCCAGCACCTGAAGTTGTCTTCCTGCTGAGTCTCACATTTAAACCGTGCAGGTTAGTAATTATTTATCTTAGATTCCAAATAGCCTCAAATACATTTCTTAAAAAAAATAGGGGGGGAAAAAAAAGCTAAAGCCACTTCATGCAAATGTTGCAACTTGGAAAGAAAAAAAACATTAATTCTAAGAAATGACAACATTTACCTTCCACCATTCAAAGGACAATTTTAATCTACTCTAACATATATGATACAGGAGATCATTAGGTCATTTGCTTCTTTGTACATGACACTATAAATTTACCTCTTTTTTCCTCGGTAGGAGCAGCTTCTGGTTTGCCTATCTGGGATTTGGAAGTAGGCTGTTTAGACTCTTTCATTACTTCTGCCACAGATGAGATCTTCAGTGGACCTTGATGTATCTTGAAAAGTCAGAAATAAGAAATATCATCAGTTTTTCAAACACCTTAGATTTCACTGATTCCAGTATAATAGAAAAGAACTTTTCTATATCCAGGTGTCTGTACCATAAATCTGAGCTTCAAAGTGCAACTGAAAACAGGTATCTAATGTCTTGACTTGATTTTTAATTCAGACAGAATTTTTACAATTTTCACCTCTCCAAAAATGCAGGTAGAATTATGGTGGTTTTCACTATAAACAAATATTTATTAACTTATGCATAAAAAACAAATAGTTTAATGCCCCAAATATTCCAAACACTTCTGAGTGTGCTGAATGCAGAAACCCTAAGTTTGGCTTCACTGATTTCCTTTTCAAAGGCTTCGGATGCTGGTGATTGGGGCAGATAAACACTCAAACACAGAGTATTGTGACATTTTATGATATTAATCCCTTAATATCCATTGTGGAAAGCCACAAGGTAAAAATAAAACCATCTCAGTTAGAGCCATGACCAGGGAGCTGATAACTCTGCTGATCAATCTGGTTTGCAAAATTCCCTAGTGCCTGGGAGGCACCAAGAGCTTGGATGATCACACAAACTGTAGCTAAAATGAGAAGAGAGAAAATTTTGCTGACTGATATTCCCCCACTCATTAAGAACAGCTTTCTTAAAATTCAATTAAAAACATTTTGAGTTTCCTGAAGGCCAAATGGCTTCTGAAAGCTCAGAAAAAAACCATGGCCAGAGCAGATTTTCAGTATTCGTGATTACTGGGAAGTGTGTCCTTCCACATGCAGGAACAGAGAAACTTCCAGGTTTCAATTTCCAGAGTTGTGCCAAAGGCAGTATCAGATTTTCCTTTCTCCAGGGTAGTGCCACCAAGATTTCAAAGTATGATGCTTATGTCTGGCTCTGTACCATTCAAATCTTTACTCATTCAAGAATGTTCTCAGTCCTCTTTAAAATAAGTTCATTTAGAGTAAGTTTTGTAATTTTGCTACACCACTAACTACACCAAGCCTCTAGTAAAGCAGTTAAATTCCAGCCCGTCACCTGCCTCTCTCTCTCCCCATTTCATTTCTGAGTATAAGCAGAGCAGCTATTCAGTTGGGATTCTACTAGATTATTTTACTGTAAATAAAAGTAAGTTTTACAACCCACACACCACAATAATGAGATGGTAATGGAAACATACAAGCATCACTTTTGCAGCATGGAGTAGGAACTGAGTTTGTAATTCTTAAAGCTTAATTTAAGGAATCTTAATTCTTAAACTTTTTTAATTCTTAGGACAGAGCAAAATTAATCAGAATTTGAAACCTAAGTGCAAACACTCTCTTTAAAAACCAGAGAAGTAAATGTGTGGGAGTGTATGGGAAACACTTACTGGTTTCTTTGGCATTGGTGTGCTGGAAGGTGCAGGGCCAAGTGCCATCTCAAAGAGTTTGTCAGAGTAGGGAATGGCCTTCTCCACGCTCTCCCGGAATTGTCTGTCATAGCTGGCATACAGGACAGTTCCACCTATCCCTCCACCCACAAACAGGAGACCTGCACCAATGATTTTGCCCACAGAAACGCTGAGGAGGAAAGAAGAGTGAAAGGGATGTAAATTACATTAAATGGCAAACATCAAACAGTTTGTGAGTCTTCAGCTTACAGCTGGGGACTACCACTCTGTTCCAGGACCTGCCAACAAACCCAGAACCTGCTTTAAATCGCCTTCACCCCTGGTACAACACTGGTTAGTGACTAACCCAAAGGTAAGATGGCAGCCCACAACTTCCACGATAAATACCAATCATCTTCATTTTCTTCATCTAAATCTGACTGAAGCAAACAAGGAACACACCCCATAAGAACAGGAGTTACTCCACACAAAAATCCCACTGCCAGGAGTCTGTTCTCATGTGAAACCAAGGAGCAGATTCCCTCTTGGTCAATGCAGCAGCAGAAGCAGTTCCACCCTCCAAGCCCCGCTACGTACCCGGACTCTCCGGAGTGGGTGGCATACCCGCGGTACAGCCGCGATGGACGGAGTGAGGCTCTCACACACCGACTGTTCTGTGGGGAGGAGGCAGGGTCAGCAGTGAGCACTGTGAAGCATCTCCCTCTCAACAGCAGCACTGGGCTGATTTGCTCCATTGCCACAACCTCAAAGTGTCTGTGGGAAAGCTGGGACTGGCACTAGAACAGCGACGTTGGACTTTTTTCTGTAAACACATGGAGAGCTTTCCCATGTGCAGCTTCCAGGTTAAGGGCTTTTAAAGAAGTCATTAAATTCTTTGAAAAATGAATTGAAAATTTGAAAAATGAGAAGGAGCAAACCCCTACCCCAGCTTCTTTCTGCATTTATTTTGCTGATTTACGTGCTGGGCAGTACAGCTGGGTTAGTTTCAGGTGCACTTCAATCTCACACACTAGAATGGCTCAGTGTGAGCGGAACACAACACAACAACAGCTGTTTAAATGCTTAAAACTATTTTTAATTCTTAAGACATACAAGCAATTCTCCCTAAGCTTCCAAACCAAGACCACTTCTTTAAAAGAATTAATAACACGTACACTTTCCAGACAGAAATCAAATTATAATACAAATTAAATTAGTATATGAAGAGTGATATTTTGTTATATTCTACTTAACAAAATCCACATTACCAAGATTTTTATCTTTTCTGAAGGACTGGTTAAGCTACTCTAAGCCTACAGAAGAAAACACACTGTTGGTCTCAGAGGTTTTTTCCCCACATGGGATTTACTAACAGGGAAAATACAGGCCTCATAAGAAATCAAAGTACAAGACATAAAAAGAACTTTTCCCACAGTTGAGGTATTTTGCCCAACAGGGACTTTTTTCTTTAAAAAAGAAAAAACTGGGAGATGCTTCACTATAACATAACCCCAGAAGACAAGTTTCTCTATTTCCTTTTGCACATGGCAATAACATGCACAACTCTTGTGGTTTAGGTCCTAGCCCTGTCCAACAGCACAGACAGGAAGAGACAGGAACACTGCATTCTTATTCTTTCCACAAAGGCAGCCAAAATATTTTTAATTAGTAGCAGGAGCACATGTACAGCAACAGGAAGTGTGCTCCTTTTACCCCTGAGACCTTCAGGAACCCTCACTGTGCTCCGTGGTTGGTTTTCTGGATTGTGATGGATAGAAAGGGCAACAAAATAATAAATATATTCTGTAACGTTTTTGATTTTCTGACTTGACTGCCCCAGGAGCACTTCCTGAGGCTTCACCAGTCCTTTCGATGGGAATTTCACTAATAAAAGCCTTGCAAATAATTTTGTTGTCAACTTTTGAACATGCTCCCGACTCTCAATATGTCCCTATTATACCATAAAGCACAGGAGGAGCAAAATAATCCAGCATTATGCATACAGCTCGATCCAATAAAATGAGAAGAGAAAAATCCTTAATTTTCTATTCATCAGTTCAGACTGAATTTCCAGTCCCTTCCAACACTTTGGGATTATGCCATTTTGCCAGGTGCTCTCCTGAAATAAGCCATCACTTCTGAGCTCCTGGCCAGGCTTTCTGGAGGTTATCCCACCCTGCACCACTGTCACTCCCACATCCTTGCTCGGGCTGGACTTGCCCTCTGGGCCAGCTCAGCCCTGTCCCTGTTGGCTAAAACCCCAGCTCACACCTGGTGATGGCAAACACTGGACCCATTTGGCTCTACACCTTCAGCAAACATCAGTTCCTGCCCTCGGGATCAGGCTGTGCTCTGGGAGCCACCAAGGCAGAGGAGAACACCTGCTTCTCTTAGCTCAGCATTTATGCTTTATACACCAGGAGTTTTTTGGAGGGATTATTGATTTTAGTCCAGATGCCCTTTGGACAAGATGATCTTTTGAGACCTCTTCCAAGCTGGACTGTTCTTGAATTAGCCAAATCCTCATTTCTATTTATTTTTCACCAAGATGAGAGGAACCAAAACACAGGCCCTCCATCTCTGGCATTGGGACTCTCACATATATAGCAATGGGAGCAGTAATTAAACCCAAAACAAGCCCTCATCAACTCCATCTTTCAAGTCACTGCAACAAATTTCCACAGCTGGCCAGTGGAACAGTAAATTAAAATCTGTAGGTACCCATGTTTTATGAACAGAAGCCAAATTTTTCCTCCCTCACATCCAGATACACCAATACCTCCAAAAATCACTGATTTTTTAAAAAATCAATTTTTAAAGAAGTATTGCTCTCTTTTGGCCACCATAATAATATTGCTTGTATTTGCTGTACCACCATAATTTGGAAACTAGCAGGTAGTTTCTAATCTCCCCTTTGCAAAATTTCCAGGAGCTTGAAAATTTTCAGATCCCTGTCATTTATTTGTAATAATGCCTCAAAGAATTTTGGAGAAATATATCACATGTGCTTTGCTGTACCCTTCAAAAGGCACAGCACTTTCTCTCCTGCAGAAGACAGAAAATTCTTTGGATGAGGCAGCATGGACACAGCAAGGATGCCCACAGGGCAGGGCATGTTTTTATTTCTTCCTCCTCCTCCAGCAGTTCTACATGATATTTGTTTCAGTCTACTTCTTAAATGCTTGTTATTTTACATTCATTATGTACTATTTAATCATCACAAGAATCACTTAGCAGGGCACATCACACCTTCACTCCGGTTAATATTATGGGCCCCAGTGATTTCAGGACATTTAAGGATATCCATGTGAGCTCACTCTGGCACAGTGTTCAGGGCAAGAACAGCATGGCAGAACATCATTAAACAAATTAAATTTGCCTTGCAGGTTCATACTTTATGTGTAACTCCAAATAACCATGGCCAAGGCACACCATCCTCTGCTCATTCAGGTCCTCTCTTAGGCATCAGGCTCAAACATCCTGATCCAGAATTTCTGTAACGTGGGATTTGTGCACTTAAACAGAAAGAGCAAACCAGAAGCTTCAGAGAAGTCTGTCTTCATTAAAACAGAGATCAGGTACAAAAGGGACATCTGACCACAGAACTCTGATTTCCCATCATTCAAGACTTCTGCAAATATCACACACTTTTAGTAAAGGTCCTGTTTATTTCACAGAAAACTTAAAAAATACTTCAAGTAAGAGAAAAAGTCTCTCTGCAGCACTGCACATGCAGCAGAAAACATTTCTGAAAGTGATGAAGATCCCCTTCTCCCAAAGCCACTTCAATTTACTTGTTACAAATTTAGTGTTGCTCCATGCACAGAGCTCACAGTAGGAAAAAATGAATAAAGTTTTCCCAGTCTCCACCACTCTCTGGTACAGATAACAAACTTCAGAGAGTGCTGTGGCATCTCTGTGTTTGCACAGTTCTTAGGGATAAATTCTCCCCTGTGAGGGTGGTGTGGTGGGTGCCCAGAGAAACTGTGGATGTCCTATCCCTGGAAGTGTACAAGTCCAGGTTGGACAGGGCTTGGAGCAACCTGGGATAGTGGAAGGTGTCCCTGCCCAGGACAGGGGGTTTGGAATGTGAAAGTCGTAAGGTCCTTTCCAATCCAACCCAATCTGTGACTCTACCATCAAATATTTATAGCCTGATGACCAATTCCAGCTGCAAAGCACCACCCTGGCTGTTCCGGAGCTGTACAGTCATTCCAGACACATTCTGCTAAAGGCCGAGCACATGCAAATAGCCTCAAGAGATAAATATCTGCCAAAGCCTGGCTTCTGCCTTCTCAACTTCCAGATGAAACTTTCCACAGCCAGGCAAACCCGGAGCCTTTTTTCAGTGGGCACCAGGTGACCCAAGGACTCTCCAGCCCTTTCGAGCAGCAGAGGAAATGCAGCTGCTGCAGTGGGAAAGGCTGGAGCTTTAGAGGGAAGAACGTACAGCTTCTCTTTTGCTAAACCATGTGAACAGAGGGTAATGAACACTGCGATGGAAAGAAGGATATAAAAGTGATCTAATCAGGTTATTTTTTATCAGGCAGCTGAAATACAATTTGGGGCCTTGGTAATGGAGTCACCCTCACCTATAAATCCCTGTGGCTTCCTAAAGTTGGCCTACTGCTTTAAAAAGGCTCCACAGCACATCAGCATCCTTATCTCTGCTGATAAGGAGAACCAAAGGTGCAGGACACACAGCACGAGTCCCACGGGCACTTTCACCCTCGGCATCGCGTGTTGTGTCCTCTTCGTGTCCCACTGTGCGGACAGAAGGGTCCCCTTACACACGAGCGCTGACACCGCTCGTGTCCCCACGCTACACACCGGGACGCACGGGTCCCGACCCTTGGGGCGGCCGGACCCACCGGGTTCAGGAGGGGCTGCGCGGGAGGCCGCGCCGGAGAAGGCAAGGTCACGTCCTTCCCCGCCGGGGAGCGCGCCTGCCACCCATCCACGCGCCATCCGCGCGAGGCCGGCGGGCCGTGCGCGTCCCCACCGAGCCCCCGCCGGCCCCCGGGCCAGGCCCGCGGCTGCCGGCGCTGTCCCGGGGTCTGGGCCGGGCGCAGCGGAGCGGAGCTGAGGGCCCGGCACGGCCATGACGGCCGAAACTACAACCCCCAGCAAGCAACGCGGCACCCCGC
>VZSE01001748.1:265368-331828 GCA_013398275.1 Promerops cafer | reverse complement strand
CTGCTCCCGCCGTCGGAACCCGCGGCCTGGGCCGCAGAGTTGGCGGTGAGCTGTGCTCGGCTGGGGGGACTGAACGCCGCGGGGCCATGGCGCCGGAGCAGGGTCCGGCGGGGCTGCCGGCTCGGCTCNCGGCGTCTCCCTGAACGTCGGTGAGCTGCGCCTCTGGGGCTGGCGGACACACCCCCCTCCGGCGGGCTGGATGGGCGAACTCGGGAAGCGCGTCACCTAAAGCCCGTGTCAGGCGCTCGAGCTGGTGGCGGAGCAGACCACCGCCGGCTGCTCCCCGAACCGCCCCGGCGCTGCCCCGCGCTGCGCCTCCGGCCGAGGGGATTGAGGCGCCGTGCAGGGAGGACCGACCCCGCTCTTCCCGGCGGCAGCGCCTCGCACTATCGGTTATCGCGATCCAGCTTTGACGCGTTCCACAAGGGCTTCATTCATCAAGCTGTGTGCTCCCATTCCCGGCCCTCGCCCGGGCGCCTCGGAGGGTGTGGCAACATGGAAACCTGGAGATAAAACGTATCTGCGGCAGCCTAGCCCCAAGGGGACAGCAGCTACAGACTGCTCTGTTCGTTTGTTGGTTTTCGTTTTGGTGGTATTTTTGTTTATATGTTTGTTTTTAGACCGTCAGTGCAAGTGATTTGAATAAAAACCTTTATGGGTCTGAATTGCTCTTGGCTTCATAGTGGAGTACAAAAGGCTGCTTTAAAAATGTTCTGAATTAAAGGATTGTGTTCAGGAACAGAAGGGAGTGAATCAAAAGAGGCAAACACTGCCAAGACATTTCATGTGCTTCGCATCAGTTCTGTCAATGATGGTGCCTTTTGGGTATTGCCTGTTGGTGGTGATGGTTAGCGGTGTAATACAAAATGAGTTGATCACCCAAGGAATGTACTGTCAGGCATTGCTGTAGAATATAATATGGGTTGGGTAGGATGTGACCACATCTGAGCTCCAACTCAGCTACCACTGCTCCAGTTGGCCAGTGTGCCCATGTGTGCGTGCACTGCAGAGGAAGAGACTCGGTGCTGGTTGCCCACTGGTGCTGGTTGCCTGCTGGCAGATCTGCTGGGTGCTTAGCTCTAGAGATGGAGACAAGGGGGTGGGATTACTGGGTATGGCTCAGTGATGAGCTCTGCAGTTAGACTTTCTCTCTGAGCTGGGAAAGAGGATGGTCAGTGGTGACCCTATGCTGACCTCATGACCAGTGCCAAGGATTGTTGTGTTACCAGCTCAGAGACTACAGATCAGATGCTCTTTTGGAGGCCGAGTGTAACCGGTGCTCTCCAAAATGTTGTCTCTTGAGTGACAAAGAAAACATTAGTATCATTTCCATTTACTACCCCATGCTCAAATATCCACCCCGATAAGGGAACCAAAATAGATGTTGGCTGAGATAGCATTCTGTGTGATGACATGTAAATTAATGTACTGTACAACCCACACAGCTTGCTGTAAGCAGTAGTGTTATAATAAGTACTGCTGAAGTGGTATGAGGTTTTGCATGTGCTGCTCACAAGTGGGTGGCCATAGCTCCAAGTATGAGGCGTTTGACTCAGAAACACTGATGTACTGTCATGGTAGTTCTGTGTGATTAAAATCACTGCAGACATCCAGGAGTAATGAACTTTCAGAGCTTCCTAATGTGAAGTTAATTGTAGCTAACTGAAATGCTAAATGATACTGATAATGTTAATTATTTTTATAGATGACAACAATTCCTTAGCAACAGTGGGATTCAATGGCACCTCTGGAGTTATTCATAATTGCATATTGCAGAGCATTAATGGCCCGTCCTTAGAACAATTTTATTTCCTTTTTTTCCAAATAATGTCTCTTCTATCTGCCATTTTTCACCAGGCCACCAACTAGGTTTCTTGCTGCAGTGTAGCCTTTAGTGGAAGTAGGTGCACAGCCACCAGTGGAAGCTTCCTGGTCTTAAGTTTTTAATATTTAATCTCAGTATTTCTGTCTTGGAAAATGGCTTAAGGATTTCTATTCACACCCATGAACTTGTGCGTACTCACTGTTCTCTTTATTAATGAATCCTAACCAAGCAAGTTGGAAAGCTCTGGATCCTTCTCTTTCTGTGTAGTGGTTGGGAATCTAAAAACTCAGAGGTTCATCTTTGGTAGCCTAACGCAAATCAAGAAACAAAATACTAAATAAAGGTAGAAGGCAAAAACTTGATGCTCAGAGGTTAGAGGTCTGTATCTTACTAAGCATTCTTTAAACTTGTTGGTTCAAAGGTTCGATATTACAGATGCTAAAAATGTCTCTATAACTGTTTCCTTGAAGTTTGGGGCTTTGATGATAATGCTAGTTCAATTTCCAGAAGGTTCATATTAGCCATCCATCAGAAATTGTCTTTTGAGTTTATCTTTACAGAAAAAGATCAGCAGATGGCACTGCACATCCTACTTGTGCAAACAGTCCCCTTGCTTGTGCTGCTAGGCCTAGGTGAGACCCAAGCCCTGGAAGTGGTGCAGAGGTTCGGAAAAGGTGAAGGACACATCTGACCAAGAAAAAGACAAGCAAGAGAATATAAGCAGAGAGTTGCCTTCAAAATGAAGAAGAAACAGAAATTCTCTAAGTAGGTGGGTTTAGAGGTTTGGTTATGACAGGTGTTGTGTAGGGTTATTATTAGCCTCAAAGATGGAGCAGGGGGAACAGCTTAATAGAGAGGGATGTGCAGGCCAGAGGGTTTCCAGGGAAAACGAAGGCATACAAGAACAAACAAGCAATCTCAGTCAGGAAGCCTGGCCAGGGAGTGCAGGGCAAAGTGCAGGGAGAGAAACTGGCAGGAGAAACAAGCCATACAAAATTCATGTTTGCTATGATGGTGTGAATATAATCCAGTTAAAGGGCACATGACCACTGAGACCAGAGCTTGTCTGTCTCTCCTTCCTGACCAGGAAGGTACCATAAAAGTAGCTTGTGAGATGCTTCCTTCTACTGGGCTTGCAGGTGTTTACTTGCCTGGGGAGGCTGAGGATTGATGGGAATTTCACATATACATCAGATGCCCTTGATTATGAGTTTAGATGCTCAAAACCCAGATGTGGGGAACTTCTCCCTCTTCAGCTAGGCTTTTCAGCCAACTGTATCATCATGTAAACTGGATCCAAACAATGCCAAGAGTTTTGTTACACCAGGCAGCTGATGCACTCTTAAGTGCTTCCAGCATTTGGTTGCCACCAGTGCTCAGAAGCAGGGGTTAGGCAGAGGTGTGAACCCATAGGTTGACAGTCTGCAAAGGGGAGTGGAGGAGCATTTCCAGTAGAAAGAACTGGCACTGCAGCTGCCTATTGCTGCAGTCCAGGTATCGTGGTGTTGGACCAGCCCCTGTATCGGTTTAGTTTGACTGTACTGCTTTGTTATTTGTGTTCTAGATTATCTCACTCAACAGACGGTACAGATGCTGGTATGTTGACAGTCCTCTGCTTGCCGAGGTCTTTCTCAGTAATTTTGTTTGAGCATAACTGAAATTTAGCATTTTAAGATACTCCTATCCAGTTCATGCCATGTCACTTAGCCAGATCCTTTAGCGTAGGACCCAAGAGCAAAAAGTGGAGCTGACAACACATTTTTTTTGTTAAATTGAGATTGCCATGTGAAATACCATGGTTAATGAAAATGCGCAGATTGCTGGAGTTCTAACGGGCATGTTTCCAGGTCTTGGAGAAACATGATGATCCTGACTGGGAGCCTTGCCAGCTGAGTAAGGTAGGCAGAAATCCTCAAGATCAGGTTCAAAGTTGTCCGATTCCCAGTTGTCTTGTTTTCCAAAAAAAAAAAGAAGATTTTAAGCAAGATTTCAAGCATGTGTCACTTGTGGGAAAGTGCCCCAGAAAAGTTTATCAATTGAGTCAGCATGACAAAGTTCACATGTAGGACAGAAGCAGTGAGCAAGCATTATCCTTAAGAGCACAACTCCTGCTTCCAGGTGGATGTATTGAAATTGCAGCTTTACAGAACTCTGCACGCTGTTTGTGCCATGGCACTGAAGACCATGTGGTGGGTGTCACTGCTCTTGTTAGCCTGTGTTTCTTGCAGTGCCAGCTGTTAGGATTGCTGCAGGAACTCCTTTGTTCCTCTTTGTTGGCTGCTGTGTTGTTGTGCACCAGGCTGCTGCTCCTGTGCTTCTGTCCTTGAACAGCTTCCAAGCCTGCAGCTGGAAGAGCAGGGAAGGGCCAATTTAAGTGAAAGAAGCAGGGTCTGAGGGGGTGATGGCAAAGAATACTTCAGACACTGTTCACTTGTGGTAGTGCAGTTCACCATCTGTATTCAGATTATGATGAATGTGCATAGCCTGAGAGCACTCTATAAATACCTTAAACTTGAGGGAAAAGTTTGTTGATACATTGGCTTATAAATTCAGACAGAAATATCAAAAGTTGCATTATGTTTCTGAATGCATGTAAAATTGGATTCCTCCTTTCCCTGTCAAAGCTGTTTCCTCTTAGCAAGGAAATTTGATTATTCATACAGGACAGGAGCTTAAACCCATTGTCCTTTGATCCCAGGTAAATGCCCTAAGCACCAGGCTAGGAGTTGGTCTCTCTCTGTTGTTGTTAATATTCAAGTATTAGTGCAAAATGGAGGAAGCTCACACAAAGCTGGGAAAGGAGAAGAGCTAGGAACTTGTCTCACATGTCCATGAACATACTGCTGAGGGCTCCTGTCTCAGCTACAGAAGCATAGATTTAACCCTCTGGTGAGGTTTGGAAAGATCTTTCCTCTCCCAAGTAGCTTACCTGGCGGATCTCTCTGTCCGTGTTAATGTGTATGGAGGCACAGTCCCCCAGAGAAAGCCTTTGGTAACATGGTCAAAGAGGTTGGTGCTCTGGCAGAGAAGGGCCTTTCTATCTGATACTGCATCACAGTGGGATAACAGCAAGGCAGTTTTCCTGGAATTTAGACTCAGCAGCAGCAGGTTGTAGCAGGTGGTTTTGCATCTGGACTCTTGAAAGAGACTCAAAACAGCTGTATGACCAAGCAGCTGCTGAGTGGTAGTTTCAAGAATGTCAGAACATCCTAAATACTTTCTGAAAGCAGCATTTTAATACTTGAACCAACCTGTTGTGTTTAATCGTAAGTCCTGGCAGAATAAACCCCTTGATGGAACCCATCCATCTGTTGCCTATCCCATCTGTTTGGTCTGTTGCCTGGTTGGATGACCATGGTTTAGGTGTTCCAGAAAGCGTTGGTTTAGGCCTATGGTCCCTAACGTCCTCTTTGCTGATCTCTCTCTGCACCAGTATCTGTACCTGGTTGCCATGTGTTTTAATGATCTGATTTTGGACTATCTCAGAAGAGGAACAAGCTTGCTTGAAAGGCCTCCAGTCTGTCTGCCCTGAAGATCTATCTTCACCAGAATATCTTGCATGTGGACACTCAGTCGAAGTCCAATGTCCCACAGGAAATTGCTCGTTCAGGGTGTGTGGGGCAAATAACTGGGGAGCAAAGTGAGAGATATCTGAGACAGCAGATATTCTGTGTATTAAAGCCACCATAAACTGCAGCTCCTAACCTCAGTCATCCACGCATAAAGCAGCATTTTGTGGTGAGAAGGCAGATGACTAATCAGATACCACTACTACCTGTACTTATGTTAATGAGTCTGCTAATGCCCACTCTGTTTTCTTTTTTCAGAAATCCTTTCTGCATAAGACAGCACTGTCGGAAAATCTGAAATGTCCCAGGATAGGGAATTTTTTTTTTTTTTTCTCTATTCAGAATAAAATAAAGTGGACCTACCTCAAATCATACAAAGTAGCTTGGATATAGAGATTAAACTTGCACAGAAAGAACAACTAAACATTTGTCATAGAGGGTGGGGAGAAGGAACAAGTCGAAAATGGCAGGTGTAGCAAGAGGGCTAAGATAAAAGGATCTGCAAAGGCCTTTACAGCAATATGGGATTTAAAGTAAGCCAGGGTTGCAGGAACAGGAGTTCTTTAGACTGTAGAGAAGACCTGGGAAGCACCACTATTAACTTATATTGAGAATAAACTGTCTCTCACTCTATTCCTGGTGCCACACAGCACAAAGAATGGGAGTCTGCAGATGCACCTGTTCCTATTACCTATAAATCAGTTTTTAATTCACTTTTTACTTCTGTAAGCTGCCCTGGATGTATGTGTATATACATACTCATCTTAATTTTTAAAGAAAATTATTTACCTCTTGTGCCTGTTGTGTTAGGATCCAATCACACATTGTTTCAAATTATCATGATGTCAATCATGATTGACCTTTCCCTCATCTCTTGATGGAAAATCCCATCCGAGGCATAACTTAAAAAGTCAGTAGCGTACAGCCACTAAGAGAAACACTGTGTAACAGCACTGTGTGTTGATGTTTCATTTGCTGTTTCAAGCTTTAGCATTACTACCCTCAAAACTAAGGGAGAAAAATCATTAAGGAAAAAGATGTGCCTTGCCTGAGCTGACACAGAAATCCGTATCTCCAGATGGAGGCAGCACTAGCTTTCATTGCAGCTCTCTCGGCCGCTGCCTGCCCAGCAAGCGTATGAGCTGCAAGACTTGTTTTCTCAGAGGGCTCTTCCACAGACATCTCTGCTGCAAAAAAAAAAAAAAGGCATGTCAAGTACAGCAGTTACAACCACCAGCTTTGTTGAGTGGACGGTTATCACACGCCATCAGCCATCTCTGCCTTGCTTTAAGTGCTTCCTGGAGACACACTCCACACCTGCCTTGCACCTTTTGAGACTGTCACTGAGGTACCATCTCTTTGGGCTGGTGTCATCCCTTATAGCTTTGTGACTAAGGGGAGCAGTGAATTCTTAGGCTTGGAGAAGACTCCTGAGGGCCTGGAAAAGCCTCCCTCCCCCTTGTCTCTGCTCTGAGAAGCATGGAGTTTAATGCATCCAGGTGTCAGGGATTGTGCCCACTTTCATATAGGCACTTCCAAAGTGGCTGTGACAGCTTCTGCAGGTTTGTATTGCTGAGATGGTGAAGCCATTCATTACTGCTGTACTTGGGAGCTCGGTGGTGGATGGGGGGCAGTGCTGGTGGCATCCAGGTGCCTCCAAGAGAGCGTGGCCACCCATCTCTGGCCACCATCCCTGCTGTGTCCCTGTCCTCGTGCACAGCAGCTTTCCTGTTGGTAGCAAGATGTCTCTGCACCATGCCAGGCTCCCGCAGCCTTTGTGTCCTCCCCCAGTGGAGCCCAGGGTTGATTGCCTGCAGAGTGCAGTACCAAAGGCACAGCAGGTGAGGTGATCTTCAAGCGATCCTGAGCAAGCCCTGCCTTTCCCTAAAGCTTTGTGTTTACACTGCATAACCTTAGAGTGCTTTCCCCTGCCATGCACAATGGATGTGTGGGGTAGCAATGGTGGAGGTCATGATGCTCCTGTCATGTCAGAGGGAATTCCAGAAGCAGGGCTTCATTTTATCTTCCCAGGTGAAGTTCCAGGAGGGCAGCGGGGGGAGTGCAGTTTCTTAAGGGCTGCTTGAGGCCAGATTTTAAACCCTTCTTTTAGACACTCAGGTTGGATACTGCCATGCCTAAAATGTACTCCCCAAGGACTGATGCTTGTTATCCAGCCTAGGCACCTGATCTCCCTGTTTACAGTTGGGCACTTCTGCAGACTGAAGAGCTGTCCTGAGGCAGATGGTTGGAAATGTGGTTTCCAGAGATGAGGCAGGATGCCTCAGTTGCTCCCACTGCTCTGGGGTGTAAGTGCCTGACACAGAGGCATATACTAGATGGCTCCACACGTGCAAGATGTATAGCACTCCTCCCACGCTCCCAGGGGGAGCAAGAAAGCTGTTCTCCACCTCCCACTGCCACCTGCTTCCAGGAGCTGTGACAGAAACCATGAGATAGATTGCAAAAGAGCAGCACAAGTGAAACGCTTGCCTCAGATGCTAAGGGCTGGCACTGGGCAAGGGTGCTGTTGTGAGGCCTCTGTACAGCTCCCAGTGCTGCTCCATTGTGTAGCTGCAGCCATGGTGTTCATGCACATGTGACCCTACATACTGTTTTAATTAATTTGTTTTATACAGGCGGTGGTTGTTCAGGAGGTCTTCCAACCATGTCTAAAAGCATACATGGAGCCAGGGAATACATTTATGACAAACAAAATAGCCCTGGCTCACGATGGCTGGCCGCTCTGCCTCCACCAGGCTCGGGCAGGCAGCTGGCTTGACTTCCTCTGCTCCATCCTTCTCCCCTGACTGAGAACCAGCATGGCCATGAGGTGAAGGAGGCAAGCACAGGGGCAGCAGCCACAGGGCTGTGCTGTGACTTATGCAGTCCCATCATCCAGCTCAGCTCCATGGCACGCTGGTTAGTCTGGAATAGGGCAGCTGCCGGTTAAGGAGCACAAATAATTAGGAGCCCAAACAGTGAAGCATTATTCAGGGAAGCTTACTAGGGCTTTCGGGGCCCCTGGTGTAACTCCACCTCAGCTTACCTGGCCTGTCCTTAGTCTTCCTTGGCCTTTTGGATGCCATCAGTGAGTCCCTCCCTGCAACTCTGTCATACTTTCTACTGATTGTTGTCCTCCTGGCTTCAGGGCTTTTCATTCAAGTCTCTAGGTTTTTGTCTCTGCTGTTGTATCTGGGGAGAACTCGAGGACCCACTTTGTAAATCACTCCTTGTTGATCTTTGAATGTAAAATGAGCTTACCTGTTGTGCCAAACCTCACAGTACCAAAAAATACTGGAATTCCTGAGTTTCTTTCCAACTCTTAGAGATGGAAAACTCCAGGCACAGTTTTTATATTTCATGATTGACTATACATAGCTGTCACAGAGCTACCATTTATATTCCCTTCAGGAGGCTCTGAAGAAAGTAAATTAAGGTATCAAACCTGCAGCACTGCATGGTGGAAAGCTTTTGTGTGAACTTAAACACCTTCAGTTTCCATCTGTGCTGTGTACTAGGGTCGGCCTTGCTGCTCCAGAGGCACTGTGTTTGTGCCTGAAGGCAAAGCAATTGCAAGGCACAGAGGTGAACTGTAGGGATGTGGAGTGCCAGGAAGATGACGTGGAGCGCTCTTCAATTTTTGCACCCTTGTTTTGTAAAAGCAAAGTTGCAGTGTTGTTTAGGTTAAGGTGTTTGGGTTTGTTTTTCATCATTATAGCAAACATTTATTCCAATAGAGTGTGAATAATGAGGTGTTTTTCCTGTCTTCAGATCAGTTGTCTAAGAGATTGATACCTGCTGGAACAGCTTGGATTTCCAGAGGAAGGGCTGAAAGGGAAAGGGGAGCATGGGACTTCCCCTCTGCAGGTGCAGCAGTTTTGCCCTACATGTGTGCAGCCCTGAGGCTTCACTGTTCTCCCCAAATGCCACCTCTCTCAGTTCTTCCTGGAAGGACTTGTCCTAGGTGAAGGATTTTTTTTTTTTTTTCATCATTTTCTAACTGTTACAAATAATTCAGAATAGAATGGAAGTGTCAGAAGAATAGTTCTGGCACACCTTTCCCGAGCTACGTTAGTAAGACCAATATACAGACAGAGCCAGAGCTCATCTGTTGTTTTGACGGTCTTCAGGTCATGTAAGGTTCTGCACTAGAATATGAGTTTCATGTGTTTGGAGGGGTTTTTGGCTTCTGCTGGAGGTGAGACTGAAACCCGATGAAGTGAGTTATCAACAACTCCACAGACGTTGGCACCATGGCAGGAAACAAAAGCAGCTTTTTTCCCTCAGCAGCATGTTCTTTGGCTCCTCAGCAAAGCTGGCATGTGCCGATCTGCATTACCCCTGCCCCCCTAAATCTCTTGTCATCCTTTCTTCCCCACAGGTGAGCGACCGTTCCCCTGCACGTGGCCCGACTGCCTTAAGAAGTTCTCCCGCTCGGACGAGCTCACGCGGCACTACCGCACCCACACCGGAGAGAAGCAGTTCCGGTGCCCCCTGTGCGAGAAGCGGTTCATGCGGAGCGACCACCTGACCAAGCACGCCCGCCGCCACACCGAATTCCACCCCAGCATGATCAAGCGATCCAAAAAGTCCAGCTCCAGCAGCTCCTTGTGAAGGCAGGGCTGGCCCTGGGGGAGGAGTGGGGAAGAGGCGGGCTGTGGCGAGGGTGCAGGCAGTGGTGCCAGAGCACGAGCATCCACTGCGGTGCCGGTCACCCCCGCTGTCCAAAAGCACATGTAGCCGGCATTAAAAAAAAAAAAAGTACTCAGTATCCCCCTCCCCATCTTCCACCTCCTGGCTCTGCCCTGAGACCAACAGTCTGGAACAAGTGGACTGTGGGGTGAGAGGAGGGAAGGGGCAGCCAGCGAGGAGGCGACCACCTCTTCCAATGTAATGCGTTGATACTGGTGTACATACGTACGACTGGGCGGTCTGGCCTGTGCCACCACAGTAGCATGACCCCAAGTCTTTGTGATTGCTGTGTCATGAACATGTTTTGTTGAACAGTGTAATGCTGCTTGTATTTAGAGTCTGTTGAGTAAAAACACTTTCCGAGTCACATAAATAACTCAGATAAAAACTCCATAGCACATTGTAGAAGTGGGTTTACTTCTGTGTATCTTCTGTGATCCTGCACTTAAAGAGACTATTAAGAGAAACATTACATATGTTACCAATAGTATCTGATTGATATACTGAGATAAGGTGAATTTATACTCAATAAGGTCCATTAAAATAAATAGGTATTTTTAATTTTTCTTTGTATTAACTATACTTTTGAATATCAGCTGGACTTTTCCAGTAAAAACATGTATGATTCAAGAAGATACTTAAAGCAAAAAAAATCCCCATAAAGAGCTCAGTAATTTTCTGACTGTGTGTGTATTTAGCTCTGTTATTCACTTACCTGGAAAAATACAACTCAGCCTAGATAATGTGGCGGGCATGTGGGAGCTGAAGCATATGTCTCTCATATGATCCCATACTTTACTTGTCAGTAATACAGTACTGTACTGTAGAAATGCCACTAACAGTGCTTTATTCTGCTGTGGTTTGTTTGAATGGGTGCACAAAGCAGCTACCATCTTTACAAACTGCTGCTTTTTTAAAGGCTTTTTCTCTTCCTACACTTGCCTTAAAGATTTATTCTCTTCATACCATGGCCTAACTCCCTTTGGAGTCCTATGGGAATTGTGTGTGTTTATGGAGAGAGTAGACCTTTTCTTAAGAGCACTCTGCTAATGGAAACACCTAAAATTACTGTAAGGAGCACTTTGGAAGTGCTCCTGTATCTCGATTGCTCTTTCTCTGGAGTATGGGGGAATACCACAAGCTAATTTGAAATACAGAAGGTGTCTTGCAATACTCCTTTATGACACAGGCTTCTCTTAGTACTTTTTACCTGTGTCATGCATGGCACGTCAAATGATGATAAAAGCAATGTTAACTTCTATTTTAAAGCTATTTTTTGATCTTTAAAAGGAACAGAAAGATCACTGAATGAAAACTTTTAGATGTGATCATTAGTGAATATTTCGATTTTTTTTATGTTAAAAGCATTAAATTTAAGAGGTTATCAGTGATATATTTTTTCCCCTCCCCAGCTGCATAAAGGGGGAGAATTCTGTTTACACATGATTTTTTTCCAGAAACGTTCTTCTGTTTGGTTTTTACCTCTTCCTCTAGAAGAGGAAGGGGAGGTGCAGCCCTACTACAGAGACTTAGGGCCAAAATTCATTTTGTGAGTATTTACACTGAAACCCAAAGTGTCTCCACTGCAGATGAATTTAGATCATCTTGTAAAATTCTGTACATAAAAGATCTTGTTAGTACACCTGCAATTACAGTATCTTATTGTTTTATCTGATAAAAAGCTTGCTTCCTAGAAACAAACATAAATTAACTCGGAGAGTAGAGTGTTTTCCTCTACAGTTGTATATGGCTTTCAGCATTAGAAATCAGTTTGCATACTGTGTTTTTACCTGTGTAGTTCATGATAGATTTCGTCTATGTGAAGAGAACTTCTTTTAAAGCATTGGGGATATTGAACAGTCTGTGGAATAAAAAGGGATGTGATTTCTTCAGTGAAGACATCAGGAAACCAAGCACACTTTCTACCTCCGTTTCAGCTTTTTGAAACATTTATTTTAGAAACCAAACTTTAATTTCTCGTATTCAGATTGAGTCATAGGGACATAGGTTCTTTGTAATAAAAACTGGTAGTGTTGGTGTTTTTATTGATCTAGAAATACAGAGAGTGTTCTGCTTACCAGTACTGACAATGCTGCCTTGTGGAGAAGGGTCAGGGCTACGAGCAGCCCGATGAGATTCAAAGGTGCGTCTGTGTTCATCTTTGTTCTTCTCTCTGAAGATCAAGCTAGATTTCAAGTCTCCGTCCTGCAGTCTGGATTGTTGCCATTTTGTGGGACAAATGCAGCACTTGGAAAATTAAAGCCTAATCTTGTGAAATACAAGAGATCTTCACATCCAATCAACCACAACTAGAAGCCACAGCTGATAAGCAGCTCCTAAATCAGTATGTAAAGATTTTGGTCACTTAGCTACCAGGATTAACTGATATATGGAAGTAAATGGCCAGCTTTATGGTTTCCATGTTGTGTATTTGGGGTAGAATGCACACTTAAAGAAACGTTCCTGCAAAGTCTGAAATAGGCGGGAGGTACTTTAGTCTATGGGACAATGGGACATGCAAGGCATGTGTCACCACTGCCAGTGACAAGATCCTGTTTCTGAAAAAAAACCTTCCTAAATGGCAGTGTATGCTGTATTTTAGCATTGGACAGACAGGATTAATGTGATTCATTAATCACTAACAGAATGCATTTGGAATTACCAGGTTTGGGGATATCATTGTACTGTTTTGTTAATTTGGTTCATTTTTTTTTTTCTTTCAGTAAAAGCAAACAATGGCTTTAACACCTAAAACAAACTGCAGGTTAGGTCCTTGCATCTTGAAGTTAAGTTTTGAATAGTGTTGCAAGTGTTGGAAAAGAAAAGGAAAATCAGGTTCTCTAATACTGTATGTACTTGTTGTACTATTTTGGAAGTACTTAATAGCGCTGAAGTTAGGACAGCTCTCTCCTTGATTAAGAAAGTCCATTAGTATAGAGAAGTCATGGATTTAAAGGTATTGCTGTATAACATACTTCTTGAACTTTTTTCATGACCGATATTACAGATCTGTTTTCAGCTTGCAGATGGACTTAGGCCAGCATACACCAGACTGGACACATACTTCAAAATGCTGTTCTAAAAACCAGTGATCTGTAACACTGTAAAATACCAACTCCAAACAGTTTAATCAGTTTTATTTTTGTACAGTATTCGTATTCTTTATAAGTTATTTTGCTGTCCTGTTTTGTAAATCACATGAAATTGTAAAAAAAGGAAAAGAAAAAAAAAGTAGGCATAGGTGTTTTTGTACATATGTATATATATATCTTGTCCAAATAAAGAAAAAAGGAATAAAAAACCCAAACGTTGTCTTGAATGACTGGAGTCAAACAGTGGTCATGTAAACAGCCTGCATGACAAAAAAAAAACCCCTGTACATTATGAAATCCATAGTTTGAGCAGTGTGTGAACCAGCTTCAAAGGTCTTAGTGTTGACAGTCATCATTTAGCTTGGGTTGTCTTTCTCTACTTTTCCAGGGTGTTTTCCCAGGCATTCCTTCTACTGATACAGCAGGGAGACAGAGGCACAACTTGTACTCAGGAAAAAGTATCCCATCACCTGCATGCTCCAGCTCCCAAGAAGTCTGTCTCCCACTGCTCCATGGCTTTTGAGCTCAGAGTGGTGCTCTCCTTCACGCCATGCAGCTGCTCAGTGAGCAAATGATGCTTCAGCCTGTGCAGCCACACTGCTGCCTTGAGCTTTCCAGGGTTTTGGAGGGTTCACTGGTGTATGGAGATAAAAAGTATCTGCTTGGCCTGTGCCAAAAAGCTCCCTGACATGCACGGTCACTGGCATCACAGTTACTGAAAGCAACCACTTACAGGAACTAACTTAACCAGGTACATGGGCATGGTTCTAGGATATGACTGAAAGATGAGCCCTGGACCCGAGGGAACATAAAACCTTCCAGCAAAGCAGGCAGGGACAAATGGGTGGAAGATTGCCATCTGCAGCTGGAACAAAACTTGTAAGTAGCTTCCAGATTTGGCTGAGTTGGAGTTTTGTCTTCTTGTGTTGGACAGCTAAAGGACAGATAAAAAAACTCAGCATGTTTTCTTTTTTTCAACTTGTCATTGATTATGAATAAGGGACACAAAGCTGTGGCACTGGCCTCATTCCCTTGCAATCCCATCATAAAAGACTTTCCACGAATGTACCATTCTTCATCTTAAACCTTTTAATATTTGGTTTTAGTGCTGTAATTTGAACAGCTACCAAGATCTGCCTAGTCTAGAGAAGGCCTTAGAAGGATGTTCCAACCACTGAGACGTAGTACATTGTACAGAGGGGTCTCACCAGGAGTGGTATAAATTTTGACTAGGAATGGGTATATCATGCAAAGTCTTGGGTGCACCACAGAGGTGGTGGCAGTAGAGGCATGGGGAAGTGTGACCCTGAACACAGACCTGCTGATTCTGAGAGCACAATTTCTACAAGGTTGTAAGGGTTTCCTCTCTGCCAAGGACAAAAGAAAGGAAACATGCCACAAAAAGTCTTAGAAGTCTAGTTAAATGCCTGCAGAGTGGTTCAGAAAGCCACATACAAGGAAGGCTGGCTTTCTGAATCTGCCTGCTGGGTGACCTGGATAATTTTGATCTCCATACCACAGGAGTCTATAACAATGTTGTTCAGCGCTCACTCTTCCAGGGCGAAAGAGTCTGTGAGGTTTCGTTGAAGCATCAGAGCTCTGTAACAACTCCTGCTTTCTCAATGACTTTTGCTTTGGAAACAAAACTTCTTTCAGGTTGAGCTCCTCACACTGCTCGGCCACATCGGAAAAATTTCTTCAGCAATAACTTCATGCAAATGTCCAATTGTCAGAACACCATACTTACTAAAGTACTCGTTATGCGACTCCCTTAGAGGAGAGGAAGTTTTCCCAATGGCAAGAATTTTTCAGCAACCATGCTTCCACTGCCATGCTCTTCTCAGCTGAGAAACTCTCACACCCCTAAAACACCTCCTCAAACATTTCCACAGGTGTTGTGGAAATCTTCCCATTTCAAAAAGAGGTCTGGACTGCCATCAGTTCCAATCCTTAACAGACATTTACTTCTGTATGATTCCACACAGTATTTTTCTGGCCCATCCATGGCTTTTGGGGTAAGCTGGAGTCCCTATTGTTTTCAGCTTGTATTTTTGAAATTGCTGCAACTGTTGCTGTATTTTTACTGGCTTGTGACCTTCAATTGATAAACATCCTATTACTTTTCATATCAAACCCCATCACCCTCTGTGTCATACTGTCTATTGCCTCTTAGGCCACGTAATGCCTGTGTGTCTGCACAGTAAAACACAAGGTACAAACGAAATGGAATATGTAAACCACAGCACAAGGAGAATCCCCGAGTACATAAGGGTAGTTCACCACTACGAGATCCAAAAATACCCTCTTGGAATTCAGAACGCATGGAGAAATAAACCAAAGAGCACAGACAGTATCAGAGCCCTTCCAACACTCTGCTAAAAAGGTGCACAGAAAAGTCCTGGATTTTCTCAATGCCTTTTTCTTTCTATTCTGGCTAATGGGCAGGGTGCAGAAAGACAGTAGCAAAAGTTTCAGAAGACAGAGATGTCAGGTATATTAAAGCTTCCCAGAAGCACCACATACAGTGGTGTGGGCTCTTCTGCTCTTAATGACTGCTTTGGTGGCCTTGAACAGTGTTTCCAAGCAGAAAGTACATTTTGAGGGCCTATGAAAACCCATGCATAACTGCTCTGTCAAAAAATACAAGGGAAAACCACAGTTGTATTACTAGCCTGTGAAATGCTGGTGGCAAATCACTGCCTCTGCTTTCCTGCATTGCATGAAATAAGCCAGGCCTTATCTAGAAGCTAAACTACATGCAACTCTTAACATATAATAATATTTCTTAGGGTTATCATTTTTAAACAAACACTTCAAGGGGGATAGCCTTACTGTAAATTTATTCAAACTGAAATAAAGGATTCTCCCCAATATAAGCTACTGCAATGAGTTTTCATGAACATACTGACTTCTGACATACTGATGGCTTAGGGAATTGCACGCACACTGGCAGCTGTACCACTTTAAATATACTAGCACAAAGCCAGTATATTTTATAGAGCTAAGTGTATTTTAAATAGTATAAAAATTCTGACCAGGAAAGTCCTTCATGGATGGTACAGTTCAGCTCAGAAGCAAACACAAAGCAGAATCAGATTCCGCAGCTGCTAGGGCCCACAGAAAACTGTAAAATCAGTGGCTCTTCACCTGAACAGTCCTTGAAGCACCCCTGCAGGAGGACAAAGCGAGGCTGCTACTCTTGGTGGTATCTGAGAAGGCCCTTTGCACTCCTTGTACTGATCATCTGCTTTGGATTTACACTGTGTTTGTAATTCCTCAGGAAAATGAACAACAAAACCAACAAAACAAGTAAAAATCCTACAAAAATACCCAAACCACCAAACCAACCAAAAAAACCCCCGCAAAACCCAACCATCCAAAAAAATCTTTATTGTCCATGAAAACTTATTACATGACCCAAACTGAGGTAAACCACTTTAATGGATTGCAGTTAAGGTCAAGCTGTGTAATGTTCACACTCTACAGCGTTGGTTACAAATTGGGCAGGGGGAATTGGACATCTTTCCCCTTTAAATTATGTGATCCAGATTCACTTTAAATCATCCAAGTTACATGTTTCCTGTGCACTCTTCCGCTCTCTGTTCTTTTCCATGGCTCCTTGGTATCTTCTACCACCATCTTCTGATCTACTATCCCTTCCCTCCATCTTGCTTCCTGCAAAATCAGCCTTGTCCACTACTATGCATGGTTCTTTTTCCTCAAAGAAGTGGTGTGTCATTCCTGTCCAGCTAAATTGCCATGTTCTCATCACCATGCTTTCCAAAGAGGTCAGTCTGTGAGCAAGTGACTTGCTCTTCTATGAATACACAACAAGCCAAGACATTTGCCAAGATCTCATTTAGCTCTGAGTGCAAAAATGACAGGTATAATGCCACGTTTTGAGATCAACATACACTGTTGTTGTGGGTTAATCCTTGGCAGCAGCTTAGGGCCACACAGCCACCCTCCCCCTGCAGGATGGGTCTGAGAATCAGAATGATAAAAGTGAGAAAACTTCTGGGTTGAGATAAAATCAGTTTAATTTGAAGCTGAGCTTTAAAAGCTGTGCACAAGCAAGGCTAAACAAGAAAGTCATCCATTATTTCCCATCAACAGGCAGGTGTGCAGCTATTCCTCCACAAAAGCAGGGCTCCACCACACATAGCTGTTACTTCAGAAGATGTAACTCCAAACACCCCTCCTTCTTCCCCTAGCTTTTACTGCTGAGGACAATGTCATACCCCATGACACATACACCAGTGTCCCCTCCCAGCTTCTTGTAAACTTCTTGTGCTAGTGGAGCACTGTGAGAAACAGAAAAGGCATCAATGCAGTGCAAAGCACTGGCCAGCAGTAGCAAAAACATCCCTATGTAACCAAGTCTTCTGGTCACAAACCCAAACCATAACCCCATACAAACTTTTATGAAGAAGATTATTCCAGCCAAAACCACTACAACTGTCAAAAAAACCCCACTGGCCTAGTGGGGGTAACAGATTAACAGAATAAAGACTGGACAACTGGGGAATTAATTCCAAGGGTAACTGAGGAGCAGATTAGAGGAGAAAAGCTGGAGCAATCTGGTGGAAAGCATAAAGATGGGAATTGGTGTCAAGAGGACTACACCACTTGGAAAGAGCTGAGCCACAGGAGAGGTTGGTAGGTAGGCTGCTGCAGTGCTGCTTATCACCTCTGTTACTTCTGCCTCTACTGGCCCTTATTATTCCATGCTTTTCCTGCTGCCTTTCCACACTGCTACAGTCAAACCTGAAAAGCTTTCAGTGACTAAAAATATCTGCTTTCTGCACTTACCTCCCCTCTCCCTACTAGCTCAGCCTTGTCAGTGGCTGAAGTTAGCACCAAAGTAAAATGAGGTTACAGCAACTACTAGATCAGTCCCTGCTACAAAAAACTGCCCTTCACCCAAGGTATTGAAATATGCAAAGGACTCTGAATCAATAAGCCATAATCAATGGCTTTTGGCAAGCCTGGTCTCGGTGCAATAGCATAGAAACAGTAGTGATTTTCAGATGTTTAGGCAGGAACAGGAGAATTTTTCCAGGAGCAGAGGGGGATTTAATTCCCTTCCACATATCCTTTCTCTCACAAATTATAGTGTACTGAATCGTGGTTTTATTCTTAATTAGCAAGGTATGGGGGGAAAAATGCTTCCAGAACAAAAAGTTCTATGAAAAGTAATTCTGGACACTGTGTTTTAGTGAGTCAAAAGTGAAGAAAGTAATTCTGGCTCAGTTATTTACAGAGAAGCTAGAGTGCCAAGGTTCCTCCTCCCCTGTTTCCCAAGACGTAGCTCTTCTGTCAGACATCTGCCATCAGACACTGTGCCAATCTGTCCTGGTTTAGGAATGGTACTCCCCAATTCTTGCCCCCTCAAGACTCTCCAAACCAGACACCGCCCTCTTGCTCCATTTTTCCCGCCTGCTGCAGTGTGCTGGAGAGGAGCACGGGAGGCACAAAAGGCAAAGATCACAGGCTGAGAGGGATAAAGAACTATTTACTGCAAACATCAATGAGATATGAAAACTAACAGAAGCAGCAACAATACTAACGACAGAGGGTGAAGGAAAAGAAACCATTCATATGGAGAAACTCCCCGATAAGAGACAATTTTGAAGAATACTTCTAAAACCAAGATCTTTCAATACAGTGGACAGACAGATAGGCCTGCAGCCTCAATTATGTCAAAGATACTCTGATGACCAAATTAACTCTGGATCACAGCCTGAGTTTCCACAGGCTGGAACTGATCTTCTGTTCAGTACATGTGTTGGCACACTAATCATCATAGAAATTACTCCAGGAACTCATTTCACAGTCAGACAATTCCACTCACCAACACTGGCCTGCAGTAACAAGAATGGGTGGTTCTCTACTGCACAAAGGCTCATCTATTCAAAAGAACAATTACAATACTTACCCTTTAATACCTAAAACCTTTTAGATTTAATCTCATGTTTTGTAGTGGGTTATTTTATTTTGAATATGTGAATATCAAAGCCTGACATACCAGTTTCACTAGCAAAGTTAATTGCCAGAATGCTGTTAAGAAAAACATGCACTCAAAGCAGACATCCAGTAGTTGAATTTTACTTATTTAATAGTTAACTTAATAATCAGGACTTTATATTTTAGGGGTTCAACATTCTGTTGTAACCTGCCATTTCCAAATGCTTAACAGTTAAGGGCAACACTCTACTAAAAATTTTTATGGCTTTCCATTGAAAAGCAATTGACTTAGACAAATCACTCCAATGCAGCTGACCCCTTGTAAAATCCTCCTGGGTTTGAACTTACATGTCAAATCTGCAGAACTATCTTCTCTATCACCAAAAATGTATCAGGTTTTACTTAGAAAAATAAACACACAAGAAGTTATATATTGCTTAGTTTTGCTTCTGCAAGCTCACTAGCTCACTGTTTCAGGAAGATCTGGAATGCTCTTAGTCTCCTTGCTAAGAGACTTGCTAGAAAAACCTTATCCTTCACCACAAAATGAAATGTGACTACATTTATTTATTAATTTTGAGAGAAAGTATTTACTCAACACTAATATATTCATAATCCTGTTATTTATATTAATTTCAGTGGTTTTTTTACAAAACAAACCATTACAAACCATGACCTGAATTAATTTTAAAAAATTGCATTTCAACAGGGAAATAGGATAATATCCACATCTGTGGTAAAGTAAAATTATGTACCAAAAGCAAATTCCAATTTTTGGAAAAACCTCCAACCTCTAAAAAACAACAGTCACAGAGTAAGTCTAGGATAACCTAGAAAAATTATCTGCACTTCCACTGCTGCATTAACTGATAGAATAGAAAAAAAATTCTTTTCTTTTTAACCTACTGTTGAGAAAAGTAGGTTATTTGGAGAAAGTGACCACTATGAAAGACTTGAAAAAGAAAACCATGCATTTCAAATCTGTCAAACATTTGTCTAAGTCTTAAGAACCAAAGTTCTCAATTATCAATTCTTTGAGGGTTTTCCTCTTTGACAATTTCTGAATTCTTGAAAGCCACATGTTTCAAGAAAGATATATAAAATATTTCTGCAGAACTAAGATTCATTCATCCTAGAAAGCCGCCGTTGCCGTCTCCTGAAGTGCTTCATGTTCCATTTGTATGTCTCCAGCATAAAAGGTCCATTGTAGACAAAAAGCACAGTCATCTTGTCATTGTAAGTGAGATTCTGCAGGAGCTGGTGAAAAACAGAGAAACCAAAGTCAAAATAGCTAGATGTTTCCCATTATCTAAAAAAGTTGAGTAAGATCTGTGAGGTAAGTTATACAGTGTTTATTGGTGTACTATCACACAAAATCCCATTCTCCTACAGTTTAAACTTCCCATTTCATTTTTTGCCACACACCTTTGGTGTAATGAGGAAGTACTGAGATGTCCTTTTTTTACATGCAGTTTCCACAACCATTTCAAAAACTCTTCTCTCATTCATTGGATCCATTCCCTGAAAAGAAAAAAAAAAGTCTGTTCACTCCGCTACGTCCTAAGCATCTGTATATAGAAAAAGCAATACCACACTATTGATTCTCACCTGATTTATTTCATCAACAACCCTGAAAGGACATCTGTTGAGTTCTTGCAGAGCCATCAGGTATAACATAGTGGAAACAGTTTTCTCACCTCCACTCTGATGATACGGAGTCAATTCATGAAGTTCAGTGCTACTGTGGAATTTGACTCTAATGCGAATTCCATACTTCTCATACTCCTCCTGTGAAAGCCAGTAAACTCATTTTCTTTTTATTATAGCTTATTTTATGATGACACACAAACTAAAGGACATTTATACAAATGTACATGGATCTACCAACTACTCAGGTTCAACTTAAAATCAATATATTAATTCTGGTTCATCTATATATATTAATTCATCTATATATATTAATTCTGGTTCATCTGTTTTCCTTCACTTTTGTCTACTTTTGCTACAGAATTTCCAATACCATTCCCTTTCCACGACTATGATTTGTTACTTCCTGTTAAGAAAGGCTTCATATGCAGTAAGAACATCAACAGGAAAATAAAAATCTTGGCTAGAAAAAGAAGAAAGCAATGCCCCTATAAATCCCACTCAACAGTAAACAAATGCCTTAGGATATGATCAGTTTGAACAATGGAGTAATGGTGTGTGTGTAGGTTGAGTACCAATCTGAAACTCTTCAAGTGCAAGCAGCTCAAAATCCATCAGGACAGCCATTTCCTTTTCATACTTCAATGGGAAAACCACACACAAGGACTGCAACCCTGGCTTTTCTTTAACAGGAAAGTGAAACTTGTCAGCAGCCTCAGTCAATGATGCAAGGTATCAGGGTAACAGATGTTCAAGAGAAGGACCATGCAATGAAATGCATTCATGCTTAAGATGAAAAAGAAATCTTCAGAGTACTCTCTATTATTCCTGAAGCTGTGTTCAGTGGTCACTGAGTTCACTTGGTTGGTCAGAGCATGATGCTAACAACACCAAAGTTGTGGGTTCAATCCCTGTATGGTCCATTTACTTAAGAGCTGGACTTGATGATCCTTGTGAGTCCTTCCAACTTATCTGTGATTCTGAGAGTTGTTCTGATTACAACTTCATGTAAGGAGAAATAAAACCCAGAATCTAAGATCTCTAAGCCCATTGTAATTTCAGATGCACTGGCAAAAGTAGGTTTGAAAAAGTGAAGATACAGGCTAGCAAAACCAAATAAAAAAGATTCACGTGAAACACAGTCATGATGGCATTAGTCAGACCTTGACGACTGCTGCACTATTTTGAATGCCGGTTTGTGTAACTGACAGATGTTCCAAAACCTGACAAAAACTCCTTGTGGTGAATTAACCAATGTGAAGGTTATCATGGCTAGCAGTATGAATTCTGGCTACTAAGTGTTACCAAGGAAAGTCAGACTGTTCACAGAGGCTTCTGCTAGGATGTTAAGGAAGAACCCAGCAAAGCATTTCACAGTATCACAGAATCACTTAGGTTGGAAAAGGCCTCTGAGATCAGAGCCCAACCTATTACTGAACACCAACCTGGCAAATAGACCAGGGCACTGAGTGCTCTGTCCAGTCACTCCTTAAGCATCTCCAGGGATGGTGACTCCATCACCTCTCTCCTCAGTCCATTCCATGTTTAATCACCCTTTCTGTAAAGAAATTCCTGATGTCCAGTTCCTCCTATTATCCAATGGTGACTGCAGGTAGTGTCACCAAGGACATCCACAGATCTCAATACTCCTGTAAGGCAGACTTAGAAGAGGCTTGAACTTCAGTGTCACAGAAATATCTCTAATAAGAAAAAATTCTACCTCAAGAGTCTCTCTCTTCTTATCTACAGGTAAGGCAAAAGATTCTCCTGCAGAGAATGGTACAGAGTATAAACTTGAGAACAGATTATCAGATCACCCTTCTAGATTGTAGCCATTGATCCCTCGAGGAAACAAGTTTTACTCACTGGCACAGTACTGCTAGCTAATCTCCTAAAACTATTTGTGACATCTTTGCTATAGAAGAGCAAGACCTTCCAAAGAAGAGATTCAGAAAGGCACTCCACATGCCTTTTGCTTTTAAACTGCTTTACTGTTCCTTCTGTGTCCTCTCTCCCAACATACTTTTATCTAAAAGATAGTTTTTGTGTAATACAGATCTGTTGAGGTAATTATCAAAAGACCTGAAAAGTCTATGTTTTAGTGTTCTACTGTTTCATATTACTAGTCTGCAGGTAAACATTTTTATGCAGTTAATATAAAGAGCCTTACCAGCCACTCTTCTGCCCTGAGCAATAACTGCCACTGCTATTTTTAAAAAAGCTGCTTGAGTAATTTACACAGCAAAAAAAGCCAGAAAAAAAATTGTGTTAACTTCCACTATTGTGTGGTCTATGTGTTATACATATGAAAGTCTTGACATCATCATTTCAGTGCTCAACTTAAAACAAACTATCAAATTTCCCTCTTCAGTTCATTGTGCTGAATATTTCTCTCCAAGTTCTAACGATGCTTTAAACTCTTCACCAGAGGTAAACCCTACCTATAAAGGTTACTGAGAAAGTAACAGGATGGGCCAAAAGACGGCTGCTTTCAGAACAGACCAAATGCTTCCAGACTCCAGTAGAAACTATATGTAGAACCAAATCAATTCAACACCTAATAATAGAAGATTTACATGATAATAGAGGACAAAAATTAGCTGAAAATGCAGAATTAAATCATGAGCTTCATAAATTTAGTAACAGCTAAGTAAATCCAATGTTTCTAACCAAGCTCTGGAAGTTGCATGCCTATTCCAAAAGTCAGGAGGTGAAGTCCTAGTCGTCTGGATAAGGACTCACTTGCCTCTTAATCAGACTGATAAATCAGTTCTAGTCCACCAAAAGTGTTGAGTAAAAGTTCAGTGTTTTTTAAAAAGAACATCTCTACATGACGACTTGTTATTTTTCTCTAGCAATATATGATCAAAACATTATGCAAGAAAATATGAATGTTATACGAAAAATCAATCATACCTCATTTTCCATATGAAGATCAACTTCACCAACACACTGCATAGAACTGAAGAACTTACTGAACTTTCCATTAATTTGTTCAATCATCACTTTCAAGAGGTTTAGCCACTTTTCTTTGACCTAAAAGTAGATATAGCAGCATAAAATCAATTTAAGAACTCAATTTTCCCTTGGAGATAGTATTTACATTGAAAAAACATAGTAATTAGGGAAGTTAACATCTCAGTTTACACTCAAAACAATCTGAAATGTTACCATTCATTTCTGTACATACATTCCTACAATGACATAGAATTATAATAATGATACAGAAGTGATAACTTGAGCTATTACCTGTGAAATGTTTTGCTTATAGTTATTCAACTCATTTTTCTTTTCCTCTAGATATTCTGTCAACTGCTGTATTTCTTGTGTTTGTTTATTGTATTCTTCAACAACCTGCCAGAATAAAAAACAAGCAGTCAGCAAAATATTTGCTAATTCTAACCCTGACTGTAAAAATACCACACTGCACCAATACTTTTCAAACACAATTACACGGACTCCTGCACTGCGCAAACAAGACAGGTTTCTAGCTTTAAAGCAAGGAAACTGTAAAGCTTTGCTTCTCTCAGATTATTGCAACTTTGTTTTTTTTAAAGGCACCTTTTTTAAAGAACCTACTTGAAATCTGAGTAGATGCAGATTCTGGCATTTACAGCACATTGTTCCTACTGTCTAGCTTATTATACCAAGAGATCTAGCACAGAGTGGGAAACAAGTACAATGTGGGTAGAGGGGGAGGGAAAGCAGTGAACATACCGAAGGACTGAGGCCTGTGAAACAGGAAGCCCTGGTTTTCTCTTCATTCAGAAAAGCATCAATTTCCTCCAATGTGTCTGGAAGAGTATGAAAAGCCTACAAGACAAAGGACTGCACATGTTACAAAGCAATACTAATGAAGGACTCAAGTTTTCCTTTAAAAAAAAATAACTTGGATAAACCATAAACTATTTTGTTACTTTTAATCAGGGTGTCACATACCCAAAATTTAACATAGCGAGATTCCCTCACTAACTGTTCTTGACAACGAAAGAAGGTTGGAAGTGCTGTTGCATAATTAAGGTACATAATGAGTTGCTCCTTAGTTGCCTAACTTGTCCAAGCACAGATACTCAGAGATTCGGCATAAGACATGGACTATGCTAGATAAGCCATGCAAATGAATACTTCAAAGAGGCTGGGCCCAGACCTCAGTTCTTTTACCCTGCTCCATTAGGGCAGGAAGGTAGAAAAATATGGCCTCTATTTATTTCTGTGAACACGAGACTGTGGATTTCAACTGAAATCATAGATCTAATTTTCTCTAACCTGTGCACAAAACAAAGTGGTAGTCAAAGGGTATCTCAGCACTATTTCAAAGGTGGTTTAAAAGGCTAATGACAGAAGTACACGTGATACTTTACTGGGAGCCTTCTGATAAAAAATATACAATATTCTTTGCAGGAGAAGTTAGAAACTCAAGAGATATGTGAAAATTTCTTTTTGTACATACAACTTGAAATTCTTCTGGAAAATCTTGATCTGGACCCAATCTGCAGACATGTCGAGCTTGTTTCATCAGTTCCATGCACTTCTCATAAAGAAGTTGCTTCCTATTATCCAGTTCGTGAAAACGTTGCTGTTAGAAATATTAAAAGATATTTTAAAAAATCACCATCTTTTTTTTTTTTAATATTATTGTGAATTTCCAGAGCTAGCAGACTAGCAACAAACCACATCTGAAGCAGAAAAAGTAGGTGAAATCAGACTATTAAAATATTAAAAAAAATTGCTTCAACTAATAGAACTCATTATACCTTTCTGCTCATCAAGTCAACAAACACCAAGGTAAACTGATCAAAAGCAAGTTCTTCAGAAATAGCTAAATACTTTTTCTCTTACCTTAACAAGTGTGCATGTAGGTTCTAGAGTTATCTTCCCAAGTTTTACTGTTGTGTACTTCAGCTAAATATAGGAGCCCTCCAGTGGTGAAAAAAATTCAGTTTTCATTTGGAAATCATACAGTTAGAGAAATGCTTGTTCCACACTTTTGAAAACAGGACACAGACACTGATAGTCACTCTCATTACTTCCTGGAACTGTAACTGATCTTTATTTACTAAATACAATGGTATTAGAAGTGGTAGTAATGGGTATGATCATTAGTGATCATCTCACACTCACAAGAATTAGGGATGCTGCTCTCAGCAGTTATCAACTCACAAAAACCTGCTCTTCCCTCCCTCTCCGCCAAGCACCACGAAATAGATCTTTGCATTACAGATAAACATTTCACAATCTCCACAAACACACTGTAAAAATATTTTTCTCTACTGAGTTGGTGTTTTCAGAAAGGTTGGAAAATTTTTAGAGGAGGCCTTTTTTTAGACCACCCCTTCTACTTCATGAAGTCTGTTGTAGAGGAGGGAAATGTCACATGGGTTGCAAGGACTGGCATTAGAGCTGTACATTAGAGATAAAACAGTAAAGAGAGGATGTCCCTCCTTTTCTTTACAGCCAAGATCTCAAGCTATACTGAATTAGCATAAATACCACTGTACAGCACAATAGTTATGTTCCACTGGATATCTGCATATGCCCTGTAATAGTAATTTGGATCCCACAAATTTAAAGGTCAAATGGCTTCATCTAAAATATTTTGACATGATAATGAAGGCAAAACATCCCTTGAGAGGCACCCATTCTTTTTTCTACAAGAAGCATAAATTTTATGTGTTTGATCATTTCCAGAGCCCAAATCAATTCTGAATAATCTGAAGTGGGGAATCTCAATTCTCAATTGTGTATAAAGCTCTGAAGGGAGCTCCGCAGAGCTGCATGAAACGAGTTCAAGCTGATCTGAAGGCACTTAAAATCTGTAACACATTCAACACTGAATATGCCTGATCCAAGCTAAGGTAAGTAAAATTCTTCAGTGAAGAGGAAAATACATATTTGGCAGAAGAAACTTCAATATGCGACAGAAAAACTAGAAAGCAATAGGTATTTGATGTTATTATGAAACATGTACTAGAATAAATGCACTGACAGTTCAACGAGTCAAGCTGCAATTTCCAGTCAACTTTGCCAGTTTACTGCCAATGCCCACATGCAAAATAAAATTTAGGCAAATATAAATACACAAGTTTTGATTCCTTATTTCTTCTATATATTAAAAAGTATGTGGCGATGTTAACATTCCTGTTGGTTTCCTGAGGGGGCCTCAATGGGACTCCACATGACTCAAACACACCTTTTAGTAGGAAGGAGGCAATTTTTAAGAATTATCAGAATGTCACAAATCACAAATCCTGTCTACTGATCGGACCAGACATCTAACTATGTACCAGCCCAAGCTACTCCCTAAATGATGAACATGTGTGCAGAGACAACTAGAAACATTAAATGAATTTCCCAGTGACAATACACATTAATGACACGAGGTTCACGGCTTTGTAATATATTCTTACTCCTTACTGAGCTCCAGCAATTAAATTATTTTCACTGAACTTTGATAAACTGAGTAAAACATGCATCATGCGTAAGAACTTATGTAACAGTGGTTTTCTAAGTAACATGCTGGACCTCATCTCTGTGTTTAAGCAACTTTCTGCTCCTCTTAAGAAGTTCTCCTCTGCCTAATTTTCCTGCAAGTGATGGTAACTATAACGGTTTTCTAACTGCATGCTAAGACCATTCTTTTTGGAAGTACCCATCCATGCAAAATAGCTATCTCCTACCTTTAAAGCTGCTTTCCAATTTTTACTTCTATCTTTATGATCAAATTGAGTTACTAGGTTATAGTTGACTGAACTCTTGAAAGACAAGGAAAAATCCCCAACTTACCACCCTTTACTTTGACAGTTTATACGCCAGTGCATTGAAAGATTGTACTACTACACAAATACAAAAACTGACCTTTCCAGCAATCCACAATCAATGACAGTATCCTCTGCTCTTAGAAATGTGTACTTGCTGTGGAACTAACTCCTCAGACTTTTTACCTGAACAGAGCATAGCTTCCTAATACCAAGAGAAAGACCATTCAGTCTCTTTTCTGTCCTCCAAGAAATGCATTTAATTACAGAATGAAGAAATGAGCTATGAAAGAAAGGTAAAATAGCTCTATTATGCTGCTGCACTTTCTGGTTCATCTTGAGCTTGTATTTCCCCTGTGGGTTGGAGCTACTTGTTTATGGACAGAGTCAGAAGAAAGTAATCCTTCGAGTAACACCTGGCCTTTTTACACACTATTTATTACAATAAAAAGATGCAGGATAAGATGACTGAGTGGCATATTTTCACACCATCTTAGCTGTCTTAATTGAGGATGGCAAAGCTACTATTCTGCTTTAAATGAAGAGACTGAAGTCAAACTACAGAAATAAAGGCTAAATATTTAGCAGTACTAACACCCACTTTGCAAAAAACACACAGAAACATCCTTTTCAACACCATAAAGGCTTCCCAGTGAGATGTTTTCATAGTAGATATCCCAGTATTCATAAATATTGTTACCTGTGCAGCTCTTAGCTGTACAGTTCCTGCTTTGTATTCTGATTGTAGTCTGTTCTTCTCAGCAGTCACTCTGGTCATCTGAAAAGCCAAAGCTACTTTGACGATGTTCAGTGGCATGATCCTCTACACACAGGAAAACAGAAAAGTTTTTTTTTTCACCAGACTCAAAACTGATATAATCACTACTTTAGCAACTACCCATCCTTTTAGTCATAGCATACAATCTCACACTGTGTTCAGCTCATGAATACTGCAGTCAAATTCAATGAAAAGTGGTGAGCCAAGTTCTTCAAGATGTATAGTCCTCATGTACTATTAAGTATCTATACATACACATATAATTTCAACCAAATAGATATAAATACACATATGTAGATACATACACACACACACACACACACACTTTCAACCCACAATTTTACATCAACCCTCCCTCCCCCCATTCTCTTTCCCCCCACAATATACCTACATCCAAAATATAAGAAAAGCTAAGGCCATCTCAATTGTTACTCAGAGGTAAGAATCCAACTGGTGGGTGTTGGTGAATGTCGTATGTCACACAGAGATGGAAAAAGGTCAAAAAATAAACACAAAAGACATATGCATCTTGTAATGACAATGCAGTTGACTGACAAGATATACAGCAACTCTTATATCTGATGTCTTAACTGGAACAGCTCATGACAACCAAACAAGGCTGTGTTTGGGAAGTACGTAACAGACTAGCGATCTTTAGAATCTGGTTTGACAACATTGACATTAAAAGGTTTGGGTTTTTTTCAAACAGGTCAGCCTCAGGAACAGTCTTAGAGGCTTCAAAACCATCAACAGACTGTTTACTGTCAAAAGGGCAGCTACAATTATGGGCCATTGAAAGCAACTGTTTACCGTGGTTTTTATGATCAGCATATAAATACAAATTAATGCTCTCCCTTAATGAAGAGGAGGATATGGTTTCAACTGTAGACCTAGGGGACCTACAAGATAAAATTTTGAGCGCTAGCGTCTGACCACAGTGGTGAGCCAAGGTCTTAGATTTTCACTTTTTGTCATTTTAACACAAAGTTTTTACAGTATGAAGTTGGACTCAGGAAAAAGTTTATTTGCTTCCAATTCCTATTAAGTGATTTTAAAATAATTATCAGAAATACAAACTGAAAAAAAGTTGAAAAGGAGATGAAAAATAGAAAAAGTTAAGATTATTCAATATTTAAGAAAGCTAGCTTGAAAACATTGGCAATAACAAATGTTGCATGCCTCCTACTTAAATTACAAGAATTGGACTTTTCATAAAAGTGGAACACATACCAAGTTAAAAATACATACCTTCATGAGATGCATCAATTCAGTAACAAGTTCTGCTTTCTGTTTATTTATTTCTTTGATCTTTACATTTGCCAGCTGAAATTCCTTCTCTAGGTCAATAGCATCTTGTTCCAGCTGTCTTAAACTACGGGAGGAATCAGTATTTGATTAATCATGATTAAAAATAAATTGTACTAAAACCACAAATTGTGAAAATTCTTAAACTTGATGACAAACCAACCAAGAATTAGCAAGAATAGGAATTTGCAACCCTAAACATTAGGAATTTGTAATCCTAAACATTCCAAACACACTGGAGGCATTCCTAGCCTATGCACTTTAAACCAAAGAAATACAACAGACAAAGAACTAACAGTTAAAGAAACGCTGCTTTTGGCTACTAACAGCATCACTGAGCAAGTATAGTCCTTTACTTCTGTAAATTTCAAATTAGAGAAAAGAAAAAAAAAAAATCAGTGTAAGGAATGAACTTTTCATCTTCTGATAGTGCTTTGCAACTATACAACACAGGCGAGTTCAGGAAGTTTACTTAATTATTGTTATATATTCTGGCAAAAAAACCCCTGTATCCTCATCTTAGCGCAGAAAAACAGAATTTTCACTTGTTTTCGACCTTCCGAACATGGAAAAGGAACCATGACATTTAGTGAGCGGCAAAGCATTTGGAGATCTTCCAAAACTGCTAAACAGGCCAAGAGGATGATACAGGAAACTACAAACTCATCATTCTCACTTGGATCTCTGGGAAAACAGTAAAACAAGTCCCTTCAGGAAGCAGTTCCAGGGGGATAATGGGGGAGGTGATCATGGAGACTCATAGAGCATTTACAAAGGGTATGCCCTACCTCGTGAACCCAACTGAAAAACAGTGAGGTGACAGGAGATCAAGTGGTTGCTACTTACATCAATCTTAGCTTTCTGTTAGGGTACCTGATAAAAGCTCACCTGCACACACATCAAAGAGCACCTGGCAGAAGTCCAAATAATACCCTGCATCTTGGCTACACCCAAGCCCACCATAGGAGCCATCAGTCCATAAAACGCCCATCTCCACAAGCCCACAGGAACACAGGGCCGTGGGAGCAGATGGGAACGCAAATTCAGGACTCAGAGAAAGGCACACCCTGTCCCAGGACAGCCTCAGCACCAGTGTCCAGGTGTGAAGCCCAACAACGTAGTCAACAGCAAGGCACCCTTTGGACTAAGGGGGGTTGCTTTCTTGCACTATACTTGAATCACAGAATTGGTTAGGTTGGAAAAGACCTTAAGATCATGAGTCCAACCACTAACCTAACACTGCCAGATCCTTCACTAAACTATGTTCCTAAGAACCACATCTACATGTCATATCACAAACCAAAAAAGTTACTGAAGTAAAACAAAAAGCCACTCTTCCAGGCAATGATAGAGCTTTCAAGTAATTTCAGGCTCTGAAATGCAAAAGTAGTATCTGAAAATATTGTCAAGTTAAGTCTACAGGGGTACGACACTGGGCTTCAAGGAGATGAGTGAACACATGCCTGTCTGTGACTCCATCTGCAAGACTGAACAGCAGTCCCCTACCCTAACTTAAGTGATGGCACAACCTTTGGTGACAGCTCTCATGGGAAAGGGAGAGTCACACCACCTTTCCACCTTCTTCCCTCTGTAACAAACCAGTTACTCTCCACTGACTGCAGTTCACCTGGAAACCCCGTGGTTTCGTGGCTCTTTCACATTTTAGTGGGCATTTCTGTCTGCATTAGCATTACTGTGAATGCACCAAATATGATGCAGTATATTTGTGGGGTATTTGAGTGACCTGAATTTCTCAGTGTGGCTGAGACTGGCCTGGGCAAGTCCTGTGAAGGTTCACCAGGGTTACCAATTGCTCACTGTAGCTCATGAACTTAAGGATATCTTCGTGAAGCAGCAGAGTGTAAAAATTACACAGAGGAGACAAAACAGTGTTCCTACTTATGATATAGAAGATGTCTAAATAAACAAGTAATTATATAACATAATGAGTGGTCTTTTTTCTGACCATTCTGCTGTTAACTCAGTGGAGACTGCCCTGGATCTCTGCTCCTAAAGGCAGACTCCTTGCCTCCAAGACTCCTGAAGTCCTCCAGCTTCACTAGTCATCAATTCAGTGTCAAAAAAACCTCAGTCTGTACTGGGTAACATTGGTGTCTCTGACTGAACAAAGTCCTTTAACCTCTGCAGTCAAAAAGCCACCATTAGCTGCCCTTACTGAGACTCCTCCCAAGCTGTTCAGCCCCTAGCCCAGTCCTTTGCACCTCCTGTGGAACAGCATAGTGTTGGACATTGTATTATAGAATAGACATTAAGGGATGCAGCAGAAAAGCATAGGACACTTACTATTATATATTCTAGGGTGAAAACAAATGTGAGGAAAGGGAAGAACTAGGTAACTTGGAGACTAACATGTTTAGGAGAACAGAGGAATATGAGGTTAAGAGGGACACTTAGACGTAAATAGTGGGCTGGCTGCTACACTTTTCCAGCCATGCCCAACTGGCACATTCTCCATTCTTCCTTCTTTTCTTGGAAAGGGCCTCTACTCAGCACTCGTGTCTTTGGAAGTCTGAGTGCAAGCAATTGTAGTCAAATCACAAGTCAGAGGCGGGGCCTGCTTGTCTGTCATGGCTGCACCTAGCTGGAGAGACCAGAGTGAGTGTACCTAAGTGACAGCCACTGGAGGGGGACTAGGCAATCCTCCATGGTGCCAGCACCATGGTACAAGTGTGCAAGAGAGTGTTTGATCCCTAATAAACACCAAGGCACACTAGACAGCAAGTGGCCTGGGAGCCAAGACCGTATGCGAGTCACTAAGGGTGACACCACAGGAAGAATGTTCTGGGTCCTGTCTTGTTTAGCACTCCTGCCAGTGACATGGAAGAGCAGAGAGAGGGCCCTGTTGTCCAGTTTTTAGACACTGAACTGGAAGGGAGCAATAGGCGTGCAGTTCAGAGGGGTCTGATGAAGCTGGGGAAGTGGTTGACAGAAGGTTCATGAGATTCAGCAAGGACAAATGCAGAGTCCTGTCCTGGGAAGACAGTGGGTCTGGCAGTGGTATGGGCTCAGGACAGACTGGCTGCAGCAAAGCTCTGCAGAGAAGGACTTGAGGCACTGGTGGACAGTGAGCTGTGCATAAGTGAGCAGTGCACCCTGGCAGCAAACACGGTCCTTGGCTGTATGAGTAGAAGCACAGGTAGGGTAAGTGATTCTTCCTCTCTGTTCACCACCGCACACAGTTTGGAGCACTGTGCCAAACCTCAACAACTTGGTATAAACTCAGAAAGCAATCAAGACGGTCAGGGGCTACACACTCTACAGCACACGCTCTACAGCACAGGACGACTGTGCTCCATTTGTTCACCGTAGACAAGAGACTAATAACAACAGCCCTGTATCGCTCCACCATGGAAACCACTGACTGGATGGAACAAAGTTCTCTTATGAAAAACTGATAGACAGTGGTTCCTAAGTTAAAACAAGAAAGGTCCAGACTGGATGTTAATGTTGTCTATGCTGCCTTCTGGGAGTGTGTGCTCAAATGAAATACCTGTTGAACCATGCCCAGATTCTGCCTTATGACAAAGGGTAACAGAAAAACTAATTGCAGAGGGCCATAAAAACAAAAGATATGTAATGAATAATACTATGGACAATTGGGGTCTTACTCCATCCCTGACATGCTTACTTAGTGTCACTTATGCACATTATGATATTATCTAGATATGTGCTATGAAATCAGAACAATAACCTAGTATTTGAGTAAATACATGCAGAGATATTTAACTGGAATCCTATGATTTTATTACAGAAAATCATCTGGAACATTGTTACATGCTGTCTCAGATACTATTGTAATTTCTAAACACCTTCCTTGTCTTGATTATCATCTGTAGCTAACGCTCAACTACTGGTTACTTTTTAAGGGTAAAAGCACACTGCAGTAAGAGAAAACAAAAATATCTTTGCTTTTAAAATGATAACATAGATATCAAAGCTTGTTTCTTACCTATCATACTTCACACCAATTTTTGATTCCAACTGCCTCCTCCGGTTTCCTCTCTCTAAAAGCTCCTTCTTCTCTTGCCTGAGCTTATTGTCCTTGTGTTCCAGAAGTTTCTGTCTGTCGAACAGTGCAGTTAAACGTGCATCCAGTGACTTTAACGTACGACTGATGTCCTGAAATGAAAGAACACGCACCACTTGCATTCTTACTGCATACCATACTAACATATGCAAGTAGGCTCTGCTTAATGCATGATAAAACAGGTACTAGTTCACAACATATACAGTTACAGAAATACATTTCTACCTGTCGTTGGTTTTCCAACTGTCCTCTCTCATCTGTATTCACTGAACTTGTGAGATACTGTGCCTCCTTCAAGCACATGTTACTAGAGAGATTTTGTTTTGTGTAAGCAGATACTTTAATAACGTATCTTTCTTCTGCTGTATAGATTTGCCTCAGATTGGTTTCCTGTATGACCTAAGAAATACAGAAAAATATTAATCTGATGAAAGCATAACTTAAGGCAATACTTTTCGGAACAAGGAATATATGTGATTGATAAACACATTAAAAAAGCTTGAGCTTATGCAAGACCTACTTATTAACAACCTTTGCAAAAAGATGCTAAGTTTAATACAGCATTACACTTGTAATTCAGAATGGTCAGCAAAGAACTGTTGAGATACTGTTGGAGGATATTACCATAACTAATTAAACAGGTCTGATTGTTAAGATACTACAGACACCAATAAAAAACTGTTAGCATAGGTACTGCATAGTGAACAAGGATTGTATTTGCTTCAGATATGTAACATTACACAAGTATCCTGTGTAACACAGAAACAAAGTACTCAAGAATTAATACATGAAACCATAAAGTGAGCTATAACGTACTAGTCAAGCAAATGCATCTGTAGAAAAAAAGAAGGTATAAAAATACCAGAGCTGCTAGTTTGAAATGACTCATTTAAAAGGATACTATAAATAACCGAAGATTTACCATAACTCAAGATACATAAAGAGAAAAAATCTCCAGTAAACCATGAACAGTAAAAAAGCCTCCATAGGCTAAAGTACATTTGACTAAAAATATTGTTCAGTTTATATATGCAGCATCAGCTATATTCTGTCAATTAAGTTTAGTGAATAACTAAGTTGATTAAATTTGTTAAAATGTCTTGCAATATGTTAGCCCATAATGAAGTGTTCCCACTTCTACAAGGCAAATAAAAAGGATAAATAAAATTGCTAAAGCAATTTTTTGCATTCTCCACATTTCCTTGCCAAATAATTTCCAAAATAAAACTCCACATCACAGGTACATTTGTGCTTCTTCAGATACCCTACCCTTTCAATCATGTCTCTGGTCTTCTGTGTTCCCACAGGAACATCATGAACACGGTACTGGTGACAAAGGTAACTCATCACAGGAAGAGGAGCATCAAATAACTCTCGTAAATATGAATAAAATCCGTATCGGCTGAAGAAGAGATAAAAAAAGCAAGCATCACAAACCAAATTCAGCAGGTAAGCAAGCTGAAGTTACTGAAGGGTGAGAAAGAAGTCCCACTAACCCAGAACTGAACTGGTGATAATTTGATTTGCATAAAAAATTCTAATATATAGCAACAAAACAAACCCACTGTATTTAAAACTATTTCCCCCAATATAATCAGATACATACTGTAATTCTTCAATAGGTCTTGAAGGTAAATTTTCAGCACATGATTCAGAAGGTGCACATACAGCATTCACTCTTAGTTTCTGATGATCACGCACCTATATTTAGATTATATTAGATTATTTGGTAAAGACCAGAAAAATTCACCATATGCAAATAAAATAATTACTGAGCCACAGAGTCAGAATTATTTTCAACTGATGACCTCTGGGAAGAACTTACAAATTCACTCTGGATCAGAAGTAACCAAGTTCTCTAAAAGCAAATTCTACTAACATCTCTGAAAACACTATGTGCTATAGAAAATAAATGCAATCAAAGAAATCCAGAGCGACATGCTCTGTCTAAAGAGCTAGTCATATAAGTGAAAGATCAGCTGAGCTGGTTAAAGCAACCTTGAACTGAGTTCCACAACAACACAAGCAAGATAAGCCCCCCAAAACCTGAGATATCACCGCTACTGTTCAGGTATAAAAAAGTGGTTAGCTTATGTGAAGAGTGGATGAGTCTTCAAAAATTGCAGGACAGTTTGTCACTAAATACACTGTTGTGTTGACTGTAGTTGGGAAACACTGTGACAGTTTAATACCATATCTTCTGGTTTTTGCCTCCTGCATCATCTGCCTGACTTTCAAAAGGAACAATCTTCTCACTGATTCAGGAGAGAGCAAAATTATGAAAATACAAGCCTGATTTGCTGCTTGGACCACTGCATGTCACAAAAGATGCTTCCTGCCTCTTTAGTTAAAGGGCAATAGAAAACGTTGGTACAAGATTTGTAGATCTCTGCTCTAGCCATTTCTTTGTACACAATATTTTCTACTTACTGCCCTTCCAAGGAAGACAATCTAAAAAAACCACATTTTCTTAATATTCCTAGATCCCTCCAGATAGTCTTAACTTAAAAAAAATCTTAATTCTGAAGAAAATATTTGAACACTTCACATTATGTGGTTGTCCCAAGTTCAGGGTTCCTACTTCAGTACTTAGTGAAGTTTGAAAAATGGTGCCAACTTGCCTCCACCAGAAATGTTTCCATATCTTCTTGACACTCAAAAACGAAAGCCTTCATGTCATTGGATGAAATGTGATTTTCAATGTATTTTGCATGTCTACTGTCTTTCATATTGATCTAATAAAGAAAAGTAATGAGTGATTTAATACAATTCAACTTACTATCCAAAAAAACCATTTTAAATAATCAAGATAATATCCATACCAACATTTAATGAATACAAGAACTATGTCTTTAAAAAGACTGCCTCTTCCCCACCATGACTTCTCCCATCGTGAAAGGGATGCCATTCTCAAAAGCAAGAGTCCCTTTCCCCCACTCGCCACAAAATGAGGTGAGGTGATGGAACAACTTAGGCTCTGGCCACACCCCCTCAGCCACACATCGTCACAAGCGTTACAAAAGTTTAACCCTGTCCTTGGCCAAAACCAAGACACCAAGTCACTGTGGCACATGATGGGGCCCTGCTCTCCTGGAGATGGCTGAACACCTGTCTGCCCATGGGAAACGGTGACTTAATTCCTTGTTTGCTTTCCTCATGTGCATGGCTTTTGCCTTCCCTATTAAATTGTCCATGAGCTTTACCCTCATGGTAAAGCTTTTACCCCTCTGATTCTCTACCCAATTCTGCAGATGGGGCAGTGAGTGAGCAGCTGCCTGGGGCTTGACTGATGGCTGGGGTTACACCTCGACACAGAGAAAACAAATCCACACATCAACTGATGTTACAGAGGTTAATGAGGCCTTAAGTAAAAATAAAGTGCTTATTGAAGCACTTATAAAATTATCTTAATGTGGTCTTTCAGGAAGAATTCAAAGTTCTGGTAATAACAAGAAATACTTGGAATTCTGTTCTAAACAAAAGTAATTTTCAGCAGTCCTAGTATATGTACCATGTGTAAGAATTTGTATATAAATATTCTACTCATACTTATTTAAATTGCAGCAATACATTATTAAGTAAGTTTACAATTCTGAAAAGAAGTGCAACTGGAGATCTTCATCCTCTTCACATTAGACGGAGAATATATTGCAAGTGGAGGAATGCACTAAAAAAAGCAAAATCCTCTTTGGCAATTTAGCCCTGCTATTCCTAGATAGTACAGCAGCTATCAAACCAAACCAAAACACAAAACAAAACCAGCAATAGATTTCTGTGTCTCTAGATGGCTGGGTAGAGCAAACAAAAAAAAATCACTCAGAGATCACACAGAGAAGTAACCACAGCTGAGCAGGTTGTACTGTAAGAGAAGATACTCAATAGGCAACTACCATTGCTTTTTTAAGCAGCAACTAAGAACTACTTAAGTGGTAAGATTGAGTAAAAACTGGTTGCACCTTAAGGGACACCTGCAATAGGCATCTTCTTGTGGAGGAAAGGAGCCATCCCACCTTACTCAATTACTACACTGCCTATGAAATTCTAATTATGAATATCCTTCATATCCTACTTGGCAGGACATTCCAAGATCTGTCTTAAAAGTCTTCCAGTCACTTTAGAAGCCTTGCAAGACATAAATAATCTAACCATTAACAAAGTAAATCTTCTTACTTCAAGCATCATGGGTTCACAAGTTTTTTTTTTAAACTTGTCTTTGTTGTTTCTTAGCCACATAAGAGCAGAGTGTGTGTCTCGGAATCTCATTTTAAGGTTCTCTTCCTTCATATGCATTATATTATTAAGTTGTCCAAGGCGATCAATTATTCCTGCAATTTAAGGTAGTTTCTTAAACAGAGTCCACAGCAAGTACACATTATAACCAGCATTTTCTGGTAACTACTGACTACACTCCTCCAAAACTAAGTTTGCTAGTAAATGATAAGAAGTTTCTCTTTCCAGAATTGAGATGCTGCTACTTCTGAAGAAATCTTAAGAACTATTAAAGCTTATAATCTAAAACAGAATTATAAACTTACCCAAAGAATAACAAAATATGGTAAACACAGTAAAATACAGCAATTTTGCACTAAAACTGTGTTTTTTCAACTTTTTCTACCTTTGTACTTAAAAACAAAAGCATCCCCAGAGGAAAGAGACAGTAGGATTAGTAATGTGAAATATCTGCTACTTCATGCTGGCAAAAACCAAAATGTGTGATAACAGACTGTGCATGAAAGCATCTGCTATTCAGAAGAGACAGAGATCAACACCTGAGAATTTTGTGCTGTTCACGATAAAATAATACATTGTCTCTTTCCTCAGGTCACTTGGACACTCTCCCTCAGTTTCTTCTTTGATTTTATGGCAAGTTAAGTGCCAGACAGGTATGTGCAAATGAGCAACATTCATTGAGGAATATGTGTAAAACATCCTCACCACCTGTCAAGCTTCAATTTTTAAATTTGATTTCATTTCTTAGAAAGGACTAATTGCAAATCCCAGACTAATGTAAAGAAACTCTGGAATTAAGTTTAGCTAAAGTTCATCTAAGAAGGACAAATGCAACACCAGCAGCTAGTATACTGCATAAAATATAGGAAGTAGCTAAATACTGCCTCTTCAAAGCAAACTGCTTTCTCCATCAGGTTTGGGATTGTTTTTCATACCCTGCTAACTACACACCTTCCTTTATAACAAAAAAATCCCCCAAAACTCCGAACTGCCAAAGGAGTCTCCCTACCCAGAGATGCGAAATACTGATTCTTTAAAGGTAGTTTTAAGGTCAATTGTTACTTTTGAATCTTCTTGTTCGATTTTGAAAGATGTTGTTACTTTTATGTTAACAAGAAAGAGGACTGCTATACATGTTAAGCCAACTAGGAGGCTTGAAGTAAACACCTCAAATTATTTCACTACAGCAGGACAAGGAGATTCTGCATAAGTAGATTAATTAAAATAGTAAAATAAACTGACGAAGAAAAACCCTAAGTAACTTACTTTTCTCTTCCCGCTCTTGGTTGTTTTTTTCTGCTCTTAGATCACTGACATCATTATCAATATTTGCCCTTTCTTCTTGTAATTTTTTCAGCTCAGTATTAACAGCATCAATTTGTGGCTGAAGATTCTCACAGACTGCCATTGTTTCCAGCTCATTCTGCCACTCCTCTATTATTTTTTGAGTTTGGAGTATTTTCTTCTGCCTGTTTGTTTCTTCATCTTTTTTCATTCTGAATGCTTGATTAATTTCTTCAATCTAAAAATTTTGAGTATTTCCAAAAAGAAGTAAGTTTGGTATACAGAACCTACAACAAATACCTAGGATACCTGTGCAACTGCTATTAAATGCTGACATAACCATGCATCCAAACCCCAAGCGTCTGTTACAGTTCCAACAGCACTATGGCACTTGAAGAACATAAGCAAAAATACAATCAAGCCTACAAATCAATTTCTGAAGTTCCTTCATTTTCACAAAAGCAGAACCTTAAAGATTAATTAATTGATTAACAGTTGCTTAATACATCTGAAATTAAGTCTATGACTAAGTAAAATCTATAGCCCAAACACAACTTGGAAGTTTCGGCTCTGCATCCTTATACACTTCATTTATGCATTTCTTGACCAAGTGCTTACATGAGACTGTTTCACATCTTTGCAAGGATGTTTCTTTTACAAGATGCAAGATGTATATCTTAGAAGCAATAACCCCAGCCTCTCCTGTAGAGGGCATGCTAAGTGCTGAGTGAATCACTAAAGAGGACATAGCTTTTCAAGGAAACCCTATGACAAATACCGTGTGCATATGTATCTCTAGCAATAATTACACACACATTGTCTATTTTATTAGGCAACTTATTTTATGCAGTATACACCTCTGTCTTAGCAATTCCTGTTTGACTGATAGAGTTCTAAAGATACATTATGTACTGGAGGGAGTGAAGAGTGCAAGCACTTGCACCATCTTCATAGGAATCTGCCACTCTGCTAACAGAAGAGCAGAAAAAAAAACCCAAAAACAAACACCAAGAAAAGTCAGACAGTAAGACTCTTACCTGTTTATCTTTCATCTCCAAAGCATCTTGTTTCTCTTTACATTTCTGGGAAATATTTCTGATTTCAGCAGTCTGCATACAGCAAGATATTTAAATTTACAGTCATAAATTCAGTTATATTTGTAAAAAGTAGTCAGATGTGAACAACATCTTGTATATGCATAACTAAGTATTTACTCTGCATTTTACTACTGATAAAGTCATACCCATTTCTTATTCTTAACTGTATCTGTAGCATAATTTCAGCAATTTGTGAAGACTTGTATAACAGCATACGTAGTGTACTGTTCACAACCATTCAGCTATACGTCTGCAAATGCAGGCATGACATACAGAGGAAGTTCCTATTCTGAAATTAAAATAACTCCATCCTTGATTTCAATACAAATGTTATATTCAGATGGCTACAATTATAAAATGTTCTTGCCTCTTTCTCCAGATCAACTTTGCAAAGAAAGGGGATACTTAAGAGCAAACAAGGTTTAAGCTCTTAGGCACAGGATGACCTAAGCAGGTTTTGTCCAAGTCATCCTACCTCCGAAACACATTGTGCTAGAGCTACATCCTACACAACTGAGCTTGATAACTTGTTGGCTCATGTGTAGGCATCCATGTCTCTGCTCCTGCTCTATCCTCAGCTTCTATAAAGTGGAAGAATAATATAGGTTGGAAGGAATTTCTTGGCATCACCCAGTCCCATCCCTTCTCAGAGTATGTTTTATTAGGTCAAGTTGCCCAGGCATTCACACAGCTGAGCCCTGAACACAGGGGAGGTACACTGTCCTTTCCCTGGAAACTGAATTCCTCCTTCCCTGAACCCTCAAGGCTGAAGCACTGCAAAGAGAATACTGGAACACTGCAGAAGGATGGAAGGACTACAAGTAAATTACAGTGCAGACACGGAAACCAACACAGCACTCTCATCAGAAGAAATGTCTTCCTACACAGAGTGATACCGAAAACACTAAGATGCATCAAAATTTGAGAAAATAAAACTAATCGCAATTTTTTCCCTACAACAGCCTCAGAAAAGCACAAAAATGTTAAGACTCATGCAGGTGGTTTGCATAAAGCCAACACAGAAGAAATACAGCCAGGTCTTGCAGGTGACTGCTATGAGGTACTGATTCTGTGATGCTCTTTCCAAAGAGCTCAGGGAAGCAGTCTGAAGAGGAAGCTCTCTCGCAGGAAACTGATACACAATGTTCACAAAACAATTCTGAAGGCTCTCAAAATCAGGACACTACTAAGGAACTGGAATTCTGTTTTTCATTTATCACTGTATTTTCAGTTATATGTTTATATATAGACCTACCTACAGAACAGAATAACAACTAGAATTGTCTTTATGATTTTCATTGTACAACCACAAGAGACTGCTTTACACTATTAAATATTGCTAAAAAATTGCATAGCATAGTTAACTCTGCTCAAATGCCTTTAAAGAGCCTGAAGAAACTGTTCCGAAAACATACCATTTCATCAAACTTTTCTTACAAAATGGGTCAGTTTCTTTTTTTCCACATTCTACATGATGCCATTCAAACCACCAAGTGTTACTAAAAATTTTTAATCTAACCCAGAAATTGAAAGGGTTTTAACACAAACAGACAGGAGAGAAAGTAATGCAATGTGTGGATATATTAATTAATAAAATTCCCAAATTTACGCCACCTTTCCTTGCTGTTCACCTCCCTCAAGACAAAACTACAACTCCATACGGGGCTTTTTGCCAACGAAGTTCAAGAAAGACAAAATGAGGAGGTGGTTATTTTTGCTCTCACATATATATCCTCATGTCAAGAGAAAGATCTCAAGAAGCAGTCAGAATTAAAGTCATTTGATAATGGATATAAGCCTGGAGCAAAGGGTCTGAAGGGAATTATATTCCCTACAGGTCTGTCTATCTGGAATAGAGCAGACTTAAAAAACACTAAACTGCTTTCCCTTATTGCCAAATAAAACTAATCAACACCATCTGGCTTACAGAATCATTATCTGTGAAATTCTTGCCAAATGCCTGCATTTGTACAGACAGAATTTTAAGTTACAAAAAATTCAAGCAGTCTATGAAAAGGTGAGGAACAAATGAAGACAAAGCAACTTAAGCCATTTTAAGTTACTGAAGTCTTGCACTTTCACATTACATCAAAACTATCTCCTGACAGTGCAACCAGCACTGATTCGCCTTGCCAAGGATATTTCAACAGCCCAATTCTGAAAGTATGTGTGAGGGAAATCGATTGCAGCACCTGAAAAAAAGGTACTGACAGGAAAGTTCAGAAAGCCGCAATACATCTCTCAGATCTTCTTAACTTGCCTGGTATCTTGCAAATAGTGCATGCCATAACCACATATATAATATATTCCCTTATATATTTTTCTGCAATTCTGGACTCTGAGTTCAAGACAAATTAATAATCATTCAAATTAGACTCAGACATGTAATTTAGTATCGTAAAAAACAGGTTTGGGAGTGTCTTATTATAATACTATATACAGAACAGTATCAGTTATGAATAAAATACAAAATTGTAACCCATCTCTGGAAAGCCATATTAGAGTACCTCAGTAAGTCTTCTTACTTCTTACTTATTTCAAATTTATCCTCTTTCCTTCTTCCTGTATTTTTGGCTACTGAAATAATGTAGAACAAATGTACCTAATCCAATTTCCAGACATAAGCAACATTTCAACATATGGTTAACCATTTGAATATACGGTATGAAAAAGCTTTACTCAACAAGTTTAGATTGAAAAGAAAAACATGCTGATTCAAGAGTATAAATGAACCATCTCGTACATTCTCTCAGATTTTCTCCCACTATTTTGTAGGAAGTGCCTATGCTGAGCAAGCTCCCTGCAAGTTAAAACTAAAATGATCACTGTTTGTCCTAGGTTTCCCATAGAAACAAAGTACAACCTTTAACAAAAAAGATTACTTTTATATGAATACAGGCCAATACTTCCAAGAACAGTGGTACCAATGGTTAAGTAGAACTCTTTCCTTTTTGGAAAAAACACAGTAGAGTAAAACCTAACAGGATAAGACTAAGAGGTGAAAACAAAGTTTAGCAATTCAAAAGCATGAAGGCATTGTTGCATTATGAAAATTAATTTCAAGTTTCCAGATGTTAACTTCCCTCAAGAAAGTACACTTACCTTTAAACAACAAAAGCCTTCAAAACAAAAAGCCCACCCACACCAAAAAAAGGCAACTGCAATAATTCGGAACATTTAGGTATTTTGCCTCACAGTATAATAAACTCTTGCAATACTGTGGGACACAAAACCTAAACACTTTTACCAAAGAACTTTCTTATAATTATGAGGCACTTGAGTACTTCATATTGTTGGTGTAGTGTTTGTCACCACAAGAACAACGATGTTGTGAACAACAATCTGTAGGAGTTTTTTGTCTGGTCTTTCTGGTTTGGTTTTGGGTTTGGTTTTTGTTTGCAGAAAGGGTGTGTGTTTTGGCTTTTTTTTTTTTTTGAGAAAGCACATGACTAGCTTATTAACTCACAGTGCATTAAATACCACTGAAGTTTCAGACCCTCATTCTACAAGATGCTTCAAGGCAGCAGACCTCGACAGGTGTCACATGTCTCCATAGCCACTCCTCTGAGCAGGTCACTTACCTTTAAACAGAACTCACTGCAGCAAACAAACATTCTCATGTGATCACTTAACTTTGGTTACCCACTACAAATTCGTGCAGCTTATGCACACAATGACTTCTGAAGTCTGAATAGTAAATACTAGTTAAAATCTGGCAGGGAATTACAGTACTCTTATTCTTCATATGAAAACCATATTTTTCCATAAACCCAGGAAGAACAGCTGTTCAAAAAACTTATGTAAACTGTAACATATAGGGAGATTTACCATTAAATTCCCTTATGCGTAAAAATATTCACAACTGATGGAAGACTACTGTCTAATTAAAAAAATCAAGTCCTACTTATGCAATTATGTTCAATATTAGAGGAATGCTTTTAGCCCAGTAAAGTTGTGATTTACCTTAAATAAACCACGTTTCAGGAAGATAAGAGGAGCGAGCATCCACAAACCCCAACCACAGAACAGAAGAAAACAGGCATCTAATCTGATGGAAGGACCTAACTGGGGAAAACTATTAACCTTGTATCCCAGAAGATTTTTAATGTACAATGAAGAGAAATTTTAAGATTTGCTTTTATGAAACCAAGAGCAGACTGACGAATTGCTACTAAAGGTTTACTAAGAAATGTATTCCTTGAACAGACACGGAGAAGGCACTGAGAACCAAGGGCACAGGTGCTTCAGGAAAATTTCTGCTGAAACATCATTATGACTCACTAGGAAAAAAGAGGTTATTACTTTACATTTTACAAAGCTGAACACAGAGCTCCTGAAATATTACCTATGTTAAACAAGAACTTCGGTACCTACATTATCTCTGGTTTTCACATCCAGATTCTTCAAATTTTCTTCGGCTTCTTGGATTTTTTTAGTCCATGGGGCCTGCATTTCTTTCAGACACTTCAGTTCTCTCTTAACTTGGTTTCGGTATTGTTTCACTTCTTCATGCTGTGCACGAACATTTTCATATTCCTTGGAGGAGTTGAAAGTAAAACAATAAAAAACTGCTGTACTCTATTCCAATGTTTTATACTGTCTGAACATTTTATTTAACTGCTCATGGGTTTTAGGAAAAAAATCTCTTTCAGAAGCTAGTATTTATGCAACTATGTAACTAATACTGTAACTAGTTCCAATGACAATGACAAGGCGCTGTAGGGATCATTCAACCCCCAGTGAACAAGGACACACTGTTAATATTTCTTAAATAATATGCAATTCAAGTAGCAGAAGAAATAACCCATTTGTCTGTATTTACCTTATCTCTAAGTCCACCTGGGATGATGGAAAAAACTCCTTAGCCCCTCCCTGTTCATAGTTTGAGACTACTTATGCAGGAGTCTAAAAGCTAAGGAGCAAGTAACTACAGACAGTTTCAGGAGAAAGAAGAGGAAAGGAGCTGGACATATCATCAGAGCAAGTAACAGACACAACCACTGCTGAAGTGAACCAAGGGGACAGAGTGGAGCATACTTTCAGGAAACAAAAACTCTACCACACACCACAAACACCATAGCCATTGCTATCTAGGAAGTTTAACTGAAGATAAATTCATGAGAGAAAAGAGACAGTAAGCAGTATGGTGACCAAGAACCTCCACTTCAAGAAGGTGGGAATTTTGTCAAGAAAGTAGTTTAAGCTGAAGGACTCATAATTAGTGATTTTTTTGTGTGTGTGTTATACTCTCTGGAGAGAAAAAACATTAAAAAAGGAAGGAACGAAAAGAAGGGGAACCTCTCCCCAGGCCCCCCAAACAAAGAAACATAAGAGAACAATATAATCCATGACTGTGAAGGGGTCATGATAAAAAAAAATTAAGATGTTCAGAGGACCAGAGAGAGGACTACATTCACATATGCAGGGGGACAGAGGAAGGGAAGGCTGTTTGACTTTGTATGCACTAAAGAAAGCTCCTAATTCAGAACATATGCCTAGCTTATTCCAAGCCCTGGAGCTTATTATTACAACAACAGCAATTGTAATAATAGCATTAATTAATAATTAATAACAATAATAATTAATAATAATCAATAATAATAATGTCGTTACATAAAGACTACCTGGTAGCTATTTGTAACACGTGACTTGGCTTTATCTGCTACCCCTTTTTCATAGTTACTTAACTACCCTGATGAATCACAGATCAATCAACCTAGGCTACAGAATCCAAGGTCTTCCTTCACAGTACCTTTTTCATAAAGTCAAAAAGTATTTGAAGAAAGCTGCTCTAATTCTGTGAAGTACAGTCAGTAGCCACAAATTTACAGTGGTAAAGGGATTATATTTTCACTTATATGATTAAGTTTAAGATTAAACTTAAAATTTAGCTAAACTCAAAATAAGGCATTTTATTTCAAGATTAAAGCAAATGCACACACATACAATTACACTTCAGATTCCCCAGATACAAAGTGCAGGCAAGTTCCACAGAACCATCATGACATGATTTTTACACAGGAAATCCTTTTAATACTTTAAGAAAATCTGACTTACACAAGATCTCTGTATTTTGGTTATCTGTACACAAGTAACTTTGATGCTTATAATTATGCACTCCACTAAAGACCTGCAGAACTTCCAAAGCACTTCACCTTTTCCAAGAGATATTTGCATCTTAAAACAATGTTCTTAATTGTAAATGTCAGCAGAGGAAAAGAATGGATATGGCTTGACCAAAACACATTTTCAAAACTACATGACATGATCCCAGACCTATGGAATTCTGTGGAACTTAGAGTATATGTTCAGAAATTTATTAGACATAGACATATGTGAAAATGGTGTATAATTCTCCACATACAGAAGCAGTAGTCACTGTCTAGGAAAAAACCACTTGACAAAAAGAAGTTCCTCAGATGAAAAGCAGTAGAGTCTTCAGAATTAAAATGCACTTCAAAGTGATCAGAATATGAACAAGCTCATCACTAGACTTCTTCATTTCCTCTACGAATAAGAAACAGTCTAATGTCATATTTGAGTTATCATATTTCCAGGCTGCCTGTTTCTCTATTTCACAACATCATGCAGTGTTTATACATCTGCCTTCCAGCTGACTTGAAAGCTCAGCTGTAGCCACCCTGTTCGGTTACAAAGGTAAATTGAACAGGTAGGTGTGTTTAGTCTTCAAGTTGAAATCTGCATTTTGGGGAGGATGGAGCAAATGACACATCCACAGAACAAAGAATAAATTCCCATACTATTCTCAACTTCAGTAGACCCCATTTTAAAACACAAAAACACCAATTTATTCTTAGGACTAAACAGTGCTAGGTCAAAACAACAAGAAAACTCCATGCTCTTGTAGAACAATGCAACTCTTCTCTTAGAAAGAGTTTGGTATTTTGCAATGTAAGAGAATACCAAAAATTCTGTCACAGTTTGACAAATCACAAAACAGCAACAGAATGTGAACTTTTATTACAGCCTGTAGCCTCTACCTACTAAAACAATTACATCGATGCCCTTTGATTTCAAATGTAAATTAAGTACATGGAAGATCTCATGTTAAAATTTATTAGAATTACCCTACAGTCACTGGTCTCAGCATCTCTAAAGTACATATTTACCTCCAGTTCTCTTCTCTTTTTCCTGAATCTAATATACACTACTGATTCTGTACTGTCTATCAGAACTCCACTAAGGTGTTGTTGGAGGTTGGAATTTTCCCCATTAGAAGTGCCGGGGAGGAACTGAGAAACTGGGTGCTTGGAGCAGGGCAGGGGGAGGGGAACTCTGGGGGGAAAGGGCAGAACCATGGCGAGACTACGAGGCAGGTAAAGGGCGAGTTCGGGGCGGCCTCGCTCTCTTGCTGCCGGGGTGGCACCGGGTGAGGATCGGGACGGCTGTCGCTTGCTGTGGGATAGTTCATCACCAGCCTGAGAGACGGACCGGCCTCTGCTCGTGCTCTCCGGGGAATCCTGCCTCTCCTCGCTGCCCTGCTTGGAGCCGGGTCACCGCTATCCCGATCTCCCGCTGTTTCTCCGGCGCTGCTCTGGGCTCTGCACGCCGGCCGGGACGCCCCGCCGGTTCCAGCTGCTGCCGCGGAGTTTCTGGTGCATCTCGCCCACCGGCCTGGGATATTTTCTCTCCTGCCCATCCCTGCTGTTGCAGCCTGCTGCTCCTGAGAGTCCTGCTGGAGGCGCCGGGCCGGCTGCCCCGGGGTTTTCGTAGAGCGGCGTTTCTCCTCCATCTTCCCTCCTGCCTCACCGCGCCAGCAGCACCACGTGTTTGCCGAGCCCGCGCCGGAGCGCCCCCTGCAGCCACGCGGGGAGCACCGCACCTGCCCTGCACATCGGGAGCTGCCAGCGCCCCGGCCGGCTGTGCCCGGAACTGCAGCAAGGGAAAGCGCCGCAGCCGCAAGGCTCCCACTGCTGCTGGGTCTGTTTGGTGTTAACACCGCTGTTACTGTTGTGTGTTTGTTCTATATATATACATATGTGTGTATATATATGTATATCAGTAAAGAACTGCTATTCTTACCCCCACCTCTCTGCCTGAGAGCCTCTTAATTTCACAATTCTAATAATCTGGAGGAAGGGGGCTTTGCATTCTCCATTCCAAGGGAGGTCTTGCGGCCTTCCCTAGAAGACACTGTCTTGTAAACCAAGACAGGCGTCAAAGCATGTTGTTGTTTTTATGGATTCAGTGGTCAAAAAAGTTACATTTAACTGAGTGCAACTACTAAAAGCCTTTAATGTACCAAGCAATATAAACTGTATAGAAAACAGCAGTGGAAGTAACGTGCGACAAAGTCCGACTAAACTTGCTTAAGTACCACATAACTAACAGCAATATTCTCTAATTTATGGAAGGCAACTTAATTGAGAGCAGATAAAATCCTTAGCTTATTTTTTCCTCTGCCAGTGCCCAGCAAGCCTTTAGAGTTCTGTATAAGCAAGAAACTTACAGCAGAGAACAATCAGTATCAGTCTCCATTAATTATGCAACACCAGGCTAACGTGTAGTAAGAAAAAAATCCCACCATTTAGCAAGTACTTACAGCACAGAAGGTATACCCTACTTCCTTAACACCTACCACCATCCATCTATGTCAATTGCTACTCCTAAATCTCTCTGCTGTTAGCAAGATTTGAAGGCAGTGATGGGATTTCCAGTTGCTCAAGATGCAAAGGCCATAATGCTCTTTACACAGACATGTGAGGCTTTGTTACATGCAAAATTGCAAAAGTACGTTTTCTGCATTCTTCAGGAGTAGTAAATCAAGTTTTCCAAAAGTTCTATATCTGTATTTCATTAACTCTGTACTTAAAATATATATAATTATAATATAATTAAGCTTGCAAACAAGGCAAACAACCTATTGTTTCAGTAAACTGGAATCTCCATTGGTTTGAACTGTTTAGAATAATTTAATCTGACTGAGCATTCAACACTAAACTAAGCTAGTAATAAAGTGCTCCTCAGAAAGACTTCCTTTGATTTGTGTAAATGACCTGCTCTTTACTCTAGGTTCTTTCAAATGTGTTTTAAATTTTTGCTGTCCAAATGCTAATATTTTTGAGATTGGCACCTTAAAGTCACTGACATGTCTGTCATACACGCTAAACCTCAACTAATAAATTAAGAGGAACACAACCTCTAAAAAAATTAACAAAAAAAAACCATAAAAAAAGTTACAGCTGAAGAAGCAAGCAGAGCTGGCTAGAGCTTAAACCAGTTGCCTCAGGACAGATTAAAGGGCGTACTACTCTTGGCCTGTACTGCTGGCTTTCCTAAGTGTGCAGTAACTACCTGAGCTGCTTCTGAAGCAACTTATTCAGCTAGGTATGTAAGCAAACATCACAGTTAAACCAAGAATAGAATTTCACGACCTGGCCTGTTTGCACTGAGCAACTGTAATGATATTCAAATTACTCCAGTCACACTTCTTCCAAAGCAATTTTTGGCCTATTTCTAATTTCAGTGTCTTACAGAAAATGGGTTAGGTGAGAAAAACACTGGAAATGAAACTTACCACCCATGGCCTTTTCCTCTCAAGCATCTCTATTAGGTCTACATGGCGCTTGCATTCATGGTATCTTTCAACATCTTGCTTGTACCGTTCAACCCTCTGTTTCATTTTCTCCAATGAGGTGGTTTTTTCTCTGCACAAGTTCTGTAATATATATTTTCAGGTTTTACAGAATCTAAACAGTTCTCAGAAAATAGTCTACATCTCACCTGTACATTAAAGCAGAAATTTAATATTAGAGGAGACACTTTAGTACAGCAGTAACTAGAAGGGAACCATCCAAAAAGATAGGAACAGGACAACAAAGGATTAAAAGGATGGCCTTTATGGCTACAGTCAGACATTGCTCCCCGAACACTGGTCCTTTTTCTTTCTGTCCTTCTCTTAGTTTTCAAGGAAGTGAGCAACACTAAAGCAAAGGACCATGCTTGGTCATAAGCCAATGACTTATAAAAGTTCTGTCTAGGACAGTTGTTGGTAGTCAAAAATCCCGGAGTTGACAACAGGCATCCTTCGTCTTTTGGATCTGGACCATTCGCACATGTCCTTGTACTTACAAGCAGGTGAGTGTCAGAGTGAATGAGTTCTGAGAGAAGATGAGCATTATTTGGTAAAATCAACTTACCACAGACTTTGTAAATAAATACCACTTTCTAATTCTGTAACATGTCAGGGTAAAATTTATTTCACTTCTCCTACATTCACTGCTCTCTAAAGAACGTATTTACCTCCAGTTCTCTTTCCTTTTCTCTGAAATTTTTCAGTTCACAATGAAACTGGAACATTTCCGGAGAACCAATGGATTTTTCAGTGGCTTCGAGCAACTCAGTCTTACTCAGTTTTGTAAATTCTCCAACTTTGTCCTACAAAATTTTAAAATGTTATAAAAAATACAGGATTAGCTGGAACAGTGCAATACAGTAATACTGGATTTATACACTGAAATATACCTCTCACAAACATCACATGACTTACAGTTTTATGCTAAATACCTCTGTCTTTAATGACCATCTCATGGAGTAGCAACCAAACCTTCCAGAGCATTTGTTCTCAGGCTGCTGAAGCAGCCTTGCAGTATAAATCTCTTGCAGTATAAGTACTATGACTAACACGAAAGTTAAGCCACGTAGAAGTTATTGTTAAAGCTGGCAGCCAAGGCTATTAGGAAGTATTGCTGTTGAAGGCAGAAGAGCTCAAAACTGAGACTGACACAAGAAGTGTGCTTGCTGTTGATACATTGGGAGAGAACAAATAAACCAGAGCTGTCAACACTGTAATATTGACTGAACTGACATTTATGTACTAAAGAGAAAAAGTTCTTTTAAACACAAAGTTAGAGAGTATGCTGGAAGTTCCGAACAAATACTGTATGTAAGTGAAAATGAACCACCAAACACCTGGTGTATTTTTGTTTCTGCAGTGTTAGCTTTCTAAACTTTAATGCTCTTCTGCATGTCTTCTTGAATTCAGCAATAACCCCATGGCTAGGCTCCGCTAAGGTTTCCTTTTACTACCATTCCTGATGATCCACATGAACTGGGAAGGAACCTGTCACAACTTTAAGGTGCAATGTAAGGCAACTTAGCTATCTACACAGGAATCCTGACCTGCTCGAACACACATTCAAATACAGAAACTGCCAGTAGTATTCTTCAATCTTCTCTCTCCTTTAAGACTTATTTTCCATTAGGATGATTTTACTCTTACATAATTCAGTCCTATACATCTTTAAGCCGTATGCTCAACAAACTGCTGACATTACCAGAAAGGCTCTACTAGCAAGTGCTGCTACTTGAAGACAGGGAACATCAGCATCTTCCAGAGTCAAAAGGTACAAAATTGTCCAATTAGTGAGCTTTAAAGGTCACACAGCTCCTCTTTTCTTTCACCATCACGGCTGCCTCATCCCTCCTGTTCTTTGTGCTGTCCCACTGCATTAGGTGAAGTGCTGCTAAAGCTAACCAGCAACAAAATCCTCTCAAAGCACAGTACTCCACTTGCACCTACTGACTTTCAAAATTAATTCATACCTGAGGAAGAAACTGGCACAAATTGTCCACCTGGATGTTTAAGGCTGCAATCTGTTCTTCTACTGTTTTCAGGGTTGCTGGTTTTCTGTTGATAAACCACACTGATGTGTTGTTCACCACATGAATCTCACGTGTGATAATAATATTGTCTGGTGACTTAAACCTGATTAATAGAAAGAAGTGTTTACACTTTCAAGAACACCCGAAAAGTGTTACATTTTCAAAGGTTATCCAGTGTCAAAGTATTGTTAGAATTTATAGGCAGCTAAATATTTAATCTATATTAACTGGACATCAGCATCAGATTCTCATTTTTATGATTCAGAAAACATCTAGTACTTCAGTGATGAATTAAACTCACATGGGAAACATCAAGAATATCTGCAGATCTTACCTCAGAAGTTACTAATATAAATGAGATGCTCATGCTGAATGTATGAAACACTTAAAAGTTGTTACAAATCTGAATAGTTTCTATAAAAGCCTAATTTGTGTGACATTTAGAAAGGCTTAAAATTGGTGTGAAGGAGGTGCAGTACAGCTTTAAGTATTAGTGTACAGAAATACATCAGTAAGCTGCGTAATATATTCCATTTGAGAAAAAAATAGCATACAACACAAAAAAACTTATTTTAATTTTCCGCTTTTAAAGACCACTGAAGATACATTAGGTTTCATTTTGTTTTCTAGCTCAATACCTATTTTCAAAAATTTCATCTGGTTAAAATGCAGCAATAACAGCTAAGTCAGACTCATGGAATTTTGGCTTACCATTTTGATTTAGAAATTGTCTAGCACACTGTTAGGGATGGAGAATATAGCCTTGTAGAGTGGCCATGTACCTCAGGACATTTAAGAATAGAGCTCAATGAAATGAGCACTCATCTGCTGCTGGTGTTTGGACAAAGTGTCTTAGGGACATGGTCCTATTTCTTGATTACTGAATTATTACTTCCTGCATCACCTTATTTTAGTTTATGAGACTTCCTTCAGAAGACCTACAAAGCCATGCTCCATTCTTTCATTGAAATAACATCATTTTACTATCCTATCTTAGGTTTAGCTACATTTCAAGCACCAAATTCAACAAAGGCAATACATGCCTACAGAACTTGAATTTTTAGTTTCTGTCAAAAAAGCAGTCTTCTGCATCCTTGGTCTCCCACCCTAGATGTTGTATTTAAACATTTTCTACCAATCAGACAAAGGACTCAACTACACTGCAACCATGACATGCTAGGTCTAATGAGCCATGAAATGCTAAATCTTCACACACTGCAAGATTCTTTCCAGAATTTCAAGTAACATCAGAAAATATTTATGTTAAAACAAACACACCATCTACCTGAAAGACATCCTATCTCCTGAACATATTGCCTGGCCAATCTCTGAAGAAGGTCTTACTTGATCACTCCCATAATAACAAAAATGGACAGACAGAATTTTTCCAAGGCCTGCTGTGGTATCTTTTTTCCCTTAATAAAATTTTCTTTTTAGAGAATTAATCAGGGTAGCCAATTGTTATAGAAATTAACACAGGCTATGAATCAGCTGGCTAATTTCCCTTTCATTCAGGCAAACAGACTAAGCTAAGGCTTATTAAAATCACCTGGGCCATAGCATACATAAAAAAGGATGCATGTAATATTGCCCTATGCAGAAGCTACTAATGGAATTTTACAGTCCAAATGATTTCCAGTTGCTTTGTTTTGCAACAACTTACCTACAAGACTGTATTAAGTGTAATTAGTTAGATCGTTTTTATTACTTCTTTTCTATCATATTTTCAGTGAGAATGTAGGCAAGCCCCTCCTACCAGTAGTACCAGTATAAGGAAGTGAAGGTAGATCAAACTGTTTTAAAACTTAAGACTTTTGTCTTTTTTTCTTCCATAAAAAGAATTCGAACCACCATGTAGTGATGGCAGTACTGACTAAATTTAGATCATCTGAACCTTAAATGTAATCAAAAGCTAAACACACAGTATAAAACTATCTTTATCTATGCATTTTTTGTACATCAAGACAAGGTGAAATGCTTCAGAAAGAAAGATCAAGAGTAGCCATCACTGCTTATTTCTTGTGTGATAATTATATAACTTTATGTTCTGAAGCATGGGAGAATTTAGAAAGAACAAATTCAAGCACTAGCTTAAAGACAGACCTCTGTACACCAAAATTTTTTCTCACAACTCGCTCGTGTGGGGGAATGATCCAATTAGAAGCGCATGAGGAAAAAGTTTTACTACTTACAGTTCAATTTCCACTATGCCTTTCATGCATCCCTGCTTCACAAAGAGACCAATCTACAAAAATAATTTACAAGTTGTTATTGCAAAATAAAATATATTATCTCAAAAGAATACACATTTGTACAATGGAACTAGTGTAACAGTGTATTTAATTGAAAACTTACAATTAAAAGCAAAATAAAGCAGTAACTAAAAATACAGGAAGACATTACTATCCTCACCAGCAGCTTAGAACCTCCTCCACAAGTTAACAATTTCTGATCAACTTCAGCCTCCAAAACTGAACAAATTATAATCAGCAGATCCACAGACAAGAAGTTCTCATGAATTTGGGGAAAAAAGACAAGTAGAAGGACACTGTCGAATATCTGTACCCAAAGTGCCAATTCTAATAGTATGAAAATATATCATGAAAAGTAAAGAGAAACACCAACACACAGTACTGCCACATAGTCAATTCCCATATTCACACTTGCTTATGACTGAGAAGCTATAAGAGAATATGTGCAATCATTTAGGCACCCAGATTCATTGCTCCAAACCTACTTGGAGAAATTGCATCCAACGAGAATATCCAAGAAAGCAAGTGCAAAAATTTGAAAATTTCACAATATAAACTTCCTACTCCAGCATCAATGCATGATATCTTGACAGTAAAAAGTGAAAATGGAGTAGAGGAATCCAAATTCCATTTAAATCAAAGATCAGTGCCTCCATGCTTTTAGCTGAATTTTTCAAGACACATTAGGAGTACAGTATTTCTAGAGGTTAACATGTATTTTGGAATTTATTTTAGACTTTGTTTATTTCTCCTTTAGTTGGTACTTCTTATAAAATGTTTAGGCCCTTAAGTGGCATTTTTCTACCCCATTGTGGATGCTTAGCCATCTTCAAGTAAAACCTCTAGTCCACTCAGATTGCACTACAATTTAGATGTTTCCATTTCATAATTTATACAAGACAGCAAGCAGTTAATTAAGATAACCTTTGTCTCTGGATCAGTTTACTCTTCAATTCAGACACCATACGTTTTAAAACAAAAGCAAATCAAGGAAGACAGTCTTTCCACCTCTCCTCTGCTGGACAGCGCTCTGAATGAAATTCAGATTAACTATGAAAATCACAAAAGCTCATAATTACCTTATCAGCTCGCCCTAGGAAAGAAGGTTTTCCAGCCAGTCCCAGGCAGATTGCACAAACAATGCTTGATTTGCCTGTACCATTAGCACCTACAACCAGGTTCAGGTTGGGCCCTGGATGTACTTCACAGACAGTGTATGTTCTGGAAAACACAGCAAGTTTTTGATTTTTTAAAACACTATATTACCTTTTAAAAAAATGAACTTTCTTAGAAACATTTCATTATTTTATAAAACAGATACAATTACTTCATCTAGACTCAATTGTGAAACACCGTTTTGTAAGAAAGTCTCAAGAGTGAAAACTAACATTTCAGTAAAACACCATGAAATACATTCCTACCAGCCAGAGTACTCACTAGAACTTTCTTTAAAATCAGTGACTATGAAGAATAAAATCCAGCAATACAATGATAACTTTTTAAATGAACTTACTAGGGTATAATTTTATTTTATGCATCAAAAAGAAAACAGAAAACTAATCATGCAGTAGCTTTCTTGAGTTACCATATCAGCTCATCCCCAGAGTTTGTTTTCTTTCTAACTGCATTAGACATCTTTCATCACGTGCATCCAGAATGCCTACTGCAATAGTAACTATGGGAAGAGACCAAACCCACCCATGCAAACTCGTATCAAGTTAACATCCTAAACTTATAAAGAATCATTTGATGCTCTATTCCTGCACTGTGCCAAATACAGAGAGCTGAAGCACCACCACCAAAGGAGGAGTACAAAGCAGTTAATGGCAAAACAATATTATAAACCACGTACTTGTGGAAGAGAAGGTATATGAACCCTTAGTGAGAATTTAACTACTGTCTCTGGGGATTCAATTAACATCTAACAGGTGACTCATGCACTACACTACTGAAGATTTTCAAGGCTCGCACGGAGCCGTAACAAAATGGTCTGACAACTTCTGCTGGTAACCACAGTATGTCCAAAAAGAATGGTATTCGCACAGCAGCTGGAAAAAACACGTGCAAAGACCACAGACACTTCATCCTAATGGGTGTCAAGGCCTATCCCAACTGCCCTAGGAGCCTCTTCTCCACTCTTCCCTGTACCACTGCTTGGCAGCCAACTGCCTGATAGACAAAGAGCACGCAGAGGCTGCACACCGACAGGAGCCATCATCTCTGGGGAAGGCTGGCCGGCACCGGGGAACGCGCCCCCAGGGAAGCGACACTGCGCTGACAACCTCTGGGACTCGTAACCCACACAACAATGTCTCCCAGCTACCAACTCCAAGTAAAGACACCACCTTACAGGGAACACCGGTTCCCGCACTCCCTCCTCCAGCCCCCGGTACCCGCGCGACCCCGCTCTGCTGCTTCGGCCCCTCTACGGCGGGGCGGAAGGAGCAGGCCGCGGCCGCTCAAGGAAGGAGAAATGTCCCCCGCTCACTCACAGAAAGTTCTTCATGAAGATCCTGATGATAGAGCCCAGAACGAAGGGGGACTGGGACTCACTACGCTTCACACCTTTCCCCTTTTCCCGCGCCGCCGCCATGTTCCCCCCAGACCACCCCTCCTTCCCTCTCGGGGTCGGGGCCGGGCCCGCGCCGCGCGATCGTTGTCCGAGGGGGCGGGACTGAGCCGCCCTGAAGCTTCCCATTGGCGTGGAGAGCGCCGCGCCGGCGCCCATTGGCTGGCGTTCCGGGGCGTTGCGGCCGTTGTTGCGGAGGCGGCCGCAGCGCCAGCGCCCTAAATGGGGCCGGGTTGGGCTGGTACTGAGCCCCGGGTTCCGCTGCCCGGGAGTTCCATTCACCGCTGTGTTTCCTGCGTGCGTTTACTACGTTATGAGCAGCTGGGCGTGTTTAGTTTGGAGAAGACTTGAGAGGGAATCTCATTAATGCATACAACTGTCTGAAAGTCGGTTGCCAAGAGGATGCTGCTGGACTCTTCAGTGGTGCCCTGTGACAGGATGAGGAGCAATGGCCATAACCTAAAGCTCAAGAGCTTTCCTCAACATGAGAAGAACTTTACACTGAGGGTGGCAGAGCACTCTAACAGCTTTCCCCTGGAGGTTGTGGAGTCTCCCTCTCTGGAGGCATTCAAACGCCACCTAGACACATTCCTGTGTCACTTGCTGTAGGTGACCCTGCCTTGGCAAGGCGGGTTGGAATAGATAATCTCCAGAGCTTCCTTCCAACCCTAACAGTTCTGTGATTCCATGATTTAGGCTAATGGTTCAGGTAAATAACATTCCAAGACTGCCTGTCAGATAACAGGAGCTGGTTTGGCAGCAGAAGTTCGCGGGTGTTTCTGGTCAGCTCAAGGGTGAGCCCAGGAGCCATGAACCAAGGCTGAGGCCTAAGGAGAATTCTAAGTGGCCCAGACTGAGGGGTGTGGCAGGGGAATGTACCACAACAGACAGCTCAGTTTTTCTTTGAGGTGGGATGAGAGTCAGGTTTTCTCTTTTTCAAAATGTGAGAGGTAGAACAGGACTCCGTGTGTCTGTCACGTTGCAGGAGATGTGTGCTCTCTCCAGCCTTTGCCCTTACACCACCGTTCCTTCGGAGCAGTGGGTCTCCTGAGTGAGGGCAGTCACACTGGCAAGCTCTGTTCACATCCAAGTGGACAAAATCCTGTGTCTGCTAGTGCTTGGCTTGAGCTGTCTTTGTGAATCTTCATGATTGTAAAGTGAAGTTTATATTAGTTTTATTTTGGTGTGACACCATAGTCAGAATACCATTTCATTTACTTTATAAAGACAGAGTAACAGTGACATTTTTTTAACAGTTGTAATTATTGATTTCTACTGGTGTAAATGAGATCTGAATTTGCCCCTCTTTTTGGAAATTAATAAGGATAATGATAAAATGAAAACTAATGGGACAATATGTAAACAATAACAACAATATTAAACATGAGGACAGTATTAGACAGGAAGACAATAAAAGGGCTTTCCACTGATCTCAGGACAAGTTGAGTTCCTGTACAGCACAAAGCTACATTTACAGCAATCAAATACAAGCCCATTACCACCTGGGGCATTATAGCTGCTTTTTGAGGTTTTTTTTAATTTCCATTTTACAGATTGTGACACAACTGGGATCAAAGCAATTACTTGTAAGTTCTTCACTAGCTTTTGAAGAAATTTTCAGACATTAAACAGGCCTGGTATTCCAAGTCTCAGAAGAACTGTTCTTTGCCCCACTGTGGTCCTGGTACAGCTACTGCAGCAGTGAAAAAAACAAAAAATAGTAAATAAATATGGATCCAGGACAGAAATTAATTGCATGAAGAGTTTCCCATTTGTACAGAGCTGATAGAATATTTTTTTATCTCACCATAAAACTGAAGTTTGCCAGTGGAGAAATCTTAATGCACCGTACCCAGTTTTCAAATGTTTTGTAGCCATTCTTCCACTAGTCTCTGAATTTCCTATTCTATAAACTGATATTCATCAGACACTGAAGTGAAATGAAAGCCACCTTTCAAATTTTCCCTCTGTACTTTAATTCCTGCAGCAAAAATGATTGGAAAGGTGATGTTCCCTACTTAAGGAAGAACTTAGATGTTCTTTTGGTTTGGGTTTTTTGGTGGGTTTTTTTCCCCCCTTTTTTTGCCTTCCCCCCCACCCCCAATCAGGGTGATGCCTCATATAAACAATTGGATAAATATTTCCTTCAGTGATACTGCTAAAATCACTGTAGCAGTGAGGTCCCTAGAAATGGCTCAGTGGAGAGCAGGTTAGAGTCCTTCACTTATTTTTTTATTCTATCAGCCCAAATCTGATTACTTTGATGGAGTGAGGTGGAGTTGCATAAATCTTTGGAGACGGGAGCGTAACAGTTGTACTTCATGCTTCATTTCGTTTACATACAGACAACCACCAAGCCTGATTATTTTAAGCACTTAATCTTCACTTGTTTTCTGCTTAGATAATTTGAGCTGAATATTGATACCAAAACATGCACTTTGCAGAACAACTGTAAAGTTGTATTGATTCATAAGAAACAGTCCATTATTTCTGTTTGCTTTCATTTTCGAATAATAACAAGAGTGATCTGTTCGTAAGCAGCTGACTAGGGAGACTGTAGGTATCTAGGATAGGCAGATAAGATATCAATTTCTTTTGGCTCTTCCTCAGTCTCTAGGAAACCAAAAATGTCTTCAATCTGTGTGGTTAAATAAATACATGCGTATTGAATGTATTGATTGCATTGAACAATCTCTTGTTTCTGTCACCAAAATGAAAATTTATGAAAAATGCAAGGGCCTAGATCATTCCAGGTGCTGTTGACCCTTATAGGCTGTTAAGAAAAGCATATTGATAGTTCTGAAAGGAGCAGGATGTGGTGGCTGCAAGAATAATTTCTACCACTCAGTACACAGATTCCTGCAGCAGCTCAGATTACTTTTTGTTAGCCTTCTTAGGTGATGTGATCCACACATTTCATTTTCTTCATGTTCAAAATAATGAATTGAGGCTATTTTATTAGGTTCAGTTCTTTCTCCTTACACTGATTAGTATGAAATCTAAAGCAGAGCAAGAAGATGATACTCAATGTTACATTTTATTAGGAAGTTATAGTAAATTTTAAAAAAACCCTTACACACAAACACATAAAATAATAAAAAATAACAAGATGTGTGAATTCAGTTTCCTATTAATATATATGCAAGACATCCATGGTTGGGCAAAGTGTAAGTGCATTCTCTGTGAGTGTACAAACTTATTAATTAAAAAAACAAACAACAAGACTCTCCTCCCAGAAAACATATGGCTTTAAAGTGTTTCATTTCATACAATTCCACAGGCCAGCATCTTATGCTGAATTATACTGAACACTAGAAGTGAGTTTGTTATTGACAAATATTTGTTATTTGTTGACATGTATTGATATGTATTGACATCTATTTGTTATAGTAAAATAATACACTATCACAAGAAATTGCCAGCAGAGTATTAAGTTTCCCAGAGAGATTTGTCATTGTGAATAATTGCACTTAACCTGTAGGATAATACTAGTAGCTAACACTATTTTCTTTGTTATTTCAAAACATTTATAATTTTCTTAACAAAAATCCATTCTATCCCCAACACAAAACATTCATTGAATGCAGATTTAAGATAACACAACATTGGACTTCAATTGTGCAACTTGCATTTCCTCTTTTTACTTATATACCAGAAACTTTTAAAAAAGTAAAAATGAATGATCTGTGCAAAATGGGAAGCCTTTATGTAATAACTGATACCTCATGCAAAAGAGGAAATAATATAAAAAAATTATGGTCTAAGAAGCCCTGAGTCAATAATTTCATTGAAAAGGCGAGGAACATGAGTGCTCCAAGTTCTTCCTATGTATTGGTGTGTATTCAAACCAGTCCAGTATTTACTTAAAACATATTTTAATATAGGCAGTTTGTGCAGTTTTTCACATACAATTCTTCAGTGTGCTTCATTCCTTTCAGCAGACGGTATTTAATACTCAATTTCGTTTAAGCTGTCAGGATAGCCTGATGAGAATTGAATTTCTTCCACTTCTGGAATACAAAGAATGAGGAAATACTGTAATTATTTTTATTTTTGTTATACCTAAGAATACTTACAGCAGAATTTAATTAGCATGCTGGATATAAATGGGACTGTCATGTAGTTTTTAAAAAGTGTACAGCCACTTTGCTAGTTGAGATTCTGAGGATGATCTCACATCATATTAGAGAGTAAAAGTTCTGCACTAACCCAGCAGCCTGATATTAAATTCAAACGGGGACTCAAGGGAAGTATCACTCACCCACAAACAAGCACTGTGAAATTCAGGTGTCTGTTACAAAGTACGTTGGAACTTACCCAAACAAGGTCCTGCCTGGAATAGAATATCATCAATAGCAGTGTCACTTCTTATTGACACACCACGGATTGCCTCAAAAATAATCTGTAAAGTAATACACAAATTTTCATTAATCCAAATGGTGGAAGGACTGAACAAAATAATAGCCATGCAACCTCTTCAAGTGATACCCTTTCCCCCCTCCCCTGCCCTTCCTTCCCCTCTCCTTTCCTCTCCCTTTCATTTTCCCCTTCCCTTAGACAAACCTCTGGCTTTGCATCATCCCTCCTCCTTGGTGCCCCCTTAGAAAGACCACCCTACAAGAAGCTGCCATTTCATCACAGCTCAGTGGCTGTGTCAAGACTGGGCAGGGCAACAGACAACTGCAGGAAAATAAATTGCACAAATGGTCTTGAAAAAGCCCTACCACTGACAAAAAATGATAGCATTTAAGTTTAAATGCTTTAAAATAGCATCTAAATACTTTAAAAAAAGATTGAATTCATAACTATTTTTCTACTTGCAACCTATTCACATCCTTAATAAATCCCTCCCTAACTTCATTTGTAAAAAATTACATTATTTCTTGTTCTTGAGGTGTCCATTCAATGCCACCTATGTTTTAACATTTTATTTTTTTTTTTAAACAATACAAAACTTGGATTCTAGTACATAGTTCACTTCAATATTCCAATTTTACTGCTTCTTGCTTGTTTTTTTTTACCTGGTAGTTTGTATCACTTTCATATTCTATTAGTCCCCTTAGCCATGAGATGCTTTGTTCTCCTGTCCTCCTCCACAAAGGTATCTCTTCATCATCCCCTTCCTTTTTCAGATAAACACTTAATAATCCAGTCCCAGCTCCATACATATGATAGAAAAATGTCAGGCACTGTTTTCCAGATGTTCCTCTTAGGGATCTTGAAACTAGGTATGCTCTCTGTCCATAGACCATGTTAGATGCCTCTATATACATGTAGTATCCTTAAAAAGATACAGAAGTAAATATTAGCAAAGTATGATACATTATGTAGGAATGTTCATTATGCTCAACGTGCTCATTACATTAATTACATTAAAAAACCCCATGATTGAAACTATTTTGGTAAAGATTCATAGACTTCTGCATTTGTAAACTGTAATATTTGAGATACTGTAATAATTGTGTACTATAATAATGATGGGTTTGAATTCATAAAGCCAAGAGATGATCTAGTCTTTCTAACAAGTTTATAGTATTTAGGGAAACAGGCAAGTTATTTTATTATGTTGTAATATACGCTCTAGGCTTTGATTTTTAACTGAAGGGACTTTTATGCATAGTGAACAACAAAGTCGTTGAAATGGATTGCTCTAGGTTTGGTACAAACCAAATTGGGAATTGTCCAATACACTGTATGAATTATGGACCTACAGCTGTAGATAATCTTCCTTTTCACCTTCTCTCTTGACTGCTGCTTGCCACCAAACTACAACCTGGCTAAGAGGGGATGTCTTCACTAGGGGTTTGTGCAGAAAATAGGACTCTTGAGTATCACAAGAGACTTGCAAGCATCGACTGGCTGCTGTTGCTGCTCTCAGCATTCCGCCTGTCCCACTGATCCTTGGGAATTCCCTCTCCCTCTGAAGGCAATCTCACCCCCAGGACTTGTGGTGACATTCAGGCAGGTAAAGGGACAGATGACAAAAAGGGAGCATTGGGACTGCATGAAGAGTTCCTGCATTATCTGAGTTCCCTGTCTGCTGGCAGAGCATACATCTCAAAACAGAACAGTTGCTTCATGCAAGATGGGATGTAGGGATGCTTCTCACTCTTCTGACACACCTCCGTTTGCTCCAGCAGGTGATATCTGAGTGATGGAATGAGGGCCATGAATTTGCCTTCCACCAGTTAATGGCCTGAACCCTTAAAACTTGGTTATATCTGTTGAAATACATAGCCACAGAAAATAATACAAAGGAAGAATATACGACAGCTGCTCTTACACCAGGAATTGCACTCTGATAGAGATTGATTCATTGGAATTCAGCCGCATGTACATCTGAGGGTACGCATTAGGCTGTGGTTGGTGGTGATGCAGTTTTCTGTGCACTCATGCTAATGGGGGTCCCACCTACCTAAGTACTTGAACTTGCACTAGTGAGCTTGTGGAGCACATGTTCAAGATAAAGGGCTTGTGGGATCTCTTTTATTCTTGATGTTTTCTTCTAAGTTTGAACCCAAAGGTGTTCATGCAGAAGAGTCCCAACCAATTGCACAGCTTGCTGCTGAGAGATGAGCTAAGGAATAATCATTGTCACAGAACAGGCTTAAAATTTTGGCTCTCAGTTCTGAAGTCTAACTATCAGCCTCACTTCTCAGACTAAAGTGAGAATGATCCACATTAACTGAAAATAGGTCTAAAGTCAGTTTCAGGGAATATTTACATAAACTGGGAGTTTTGAAGGAACTTTTTCTGTGGGATCTGGACAGTAATTCTCTTCTTTTATCTCCCAAAGAAAAGGCCACTTTGGGACATGACAACCAAATTATGCACAAGGCCTGCAGATAATTCAGATTCAATGTCATATTCTCAAAACCACTCATGAGTCCCTGCAGAATGTGCTTACTTCTGATTAGTAACTTTTCTGAATAGAATGGAAACCTTTCTCTGTCTTCTGGGTTATCATTTAAAATATTTAATTAATATTTTTTATTAACTGTCAATCTCTGCTCTGAAAGTTCAATGTGGAACTTAACTCACCTACCCCAGTAGTATGGTCTCCTTTCGGTCCAGTGTAAGAAGTGGGAGTTGGACCCCTCTTCCTGTGCCAGCTCCCACGACCTCTCTTCTTCTGGGTAAACACACACTCATCTTTTTCAAAAGTGCATTCTCCAGGACTCGGCAGCAACAAATCTGTAAGGAGAGGACATAATTTAAAACTTCAAATACTTTAGATAATATAGGGAGTGATGACACAAGTAATGTATTGCATTTCCTCACCTGCTGACATCAATTACAGCTACCTGGCAATGCTTACAATAGTCACAAGCTTATGCAAGCTACCTTCAAACTGTCGTATAAAATTTAATTTAATTTTCTTCACATCTTTGGGAAAATCTGTGCCCTAGTCTAGCTCAGTGACTAGGATTCACTAGTCCTAGGATTCTTTAAAACAGTTTATTAGTCTTCACAACAGTGCTTTAGACTAGATGATCTTATGAGGTCTTGTGGTTTTAATGGATGGATTCAGTGATCTTAGAGGTCTTTTCTAACCTTAGCAATTCAATGGTTCTGTAGTAGGCTCTGATATAGAATTACCAGTGTAATTTTCTTCACTGTTTTGGCACCCCAAGCACGTTAATAAGTCCCAGCATGCATAATAAATGAGCCTTGTCAAAGACGGGAGTTTCTGTGAACTGAAATCAATGCCACATTTAGCTCTCCTCTGTTCCTTTGGCACTAGATTCTACTGCAGCCTACAACAGACCACAGAGCTGCAATTACTAGAGCATTTTCATTATTTCAATTGTATTAGATCATACAAAAGGTGATACAATTCAGGTGCATGCCAGGAAGCTTCTGTCAGGCAATCTGAATTTGTCATTCAGAAGTAGACATTTTGAGCTGCCTCCACCTTTTGAAGAGAAGGAAGCCTTGATACCTCTGGGGCATTCTTCAGGCATTTGTTTTGATGCCATCAGAGACAAGCTATGGCATGACTATACACCCAGATACCAGTTCTGCACCTTTAGTTCCTTTTCCAATTACTTACAAATTACAGCAAGGCAAAACAGACAACTGTTGGAAATAGTTTAGAAAAATGGCAGCTTGTTTTGTACATGTGGCTTCTCTCTGTTTTGTAAGCCTGAATGCATGAAATCCAATCAAAAGAGGTCATTAAAAAGCTATTACGACCATTGCAAAGGCATGGCTTTATTCCAGAGAAGAACGGGATTGTAGATTGTGCCTGCCTCATGAGAATTTTTTTTTAAATTAGGATACAATCTTTGTATTGTCAAACCTCACAAAGCCACAGAAGAGGGAGTTTGATGAGTTCAGAGAGGTTAGCCTGTGCATGTCAGAGGGTAAAGTTTTGCTGAAAACCATTCAGTTCCTCCCGCTACAGAGGGAGTCTTGGACTTTTCTCTGTCTTCATCAAAGAACTGCAGCTCAGGTAAGGCTGTGTTCTTGGCCTTGCACAACTGTACTTCTCGCCTAAAAAAAATTATGCTGTGTTTTGAAAAATACTGCTTTGGGGTTCATTCCTGGCTTCTTAAACACCATTTGAAAACTACTTTTCACTCAGTTGAACTGTGGGTTTATTTTAATGCCTTCAAAGGACCATTCACCTATATACAACTGCTCTGGAGTCATTGAAATTTATTAGGAGTTAGCTGGTACCCCTGTGAGCAAAAACTGGTCCTCGCTGGATGTTTGCTATTTTGCAAAAATAGGATTTATGCAATAATTATTGGAAAAAAAGAAAAGACAAGAAACCACAACAGGATGAAGGCAGCTGCAGGATAGGCCTGGAAAATTAAGGTGTATGAGGAAATCTTACTCAAAAGGATAGCAGCTGTTGGATGACAAATACACATGGTCTTACCAGCAGCCTGGCAGCTTCCCAGGCTCAATGATACATCATCCAGTGCCACAAGTCCACAGTCCCAGAAGCTTTTACACCAGCTAACAAAGACAACCTGCAATACAGGAAGGAAGTTTTGGCTACAAAACCTGGCACTGTTAAGAGTCTGAAATGTTAAGTGTTTTTTCCAAATGCACAGATAATTTTGAAATCTACAGAACAGGAATAATGGATCCACTTTGTCTTGGCACATTCTGCAAATGACTGAAATGTTGATTCCAGTGGGGACTAATGTATGTTTTCAATCAACAGAAAATATTTTCTCATTTTTGTAGGCAAATTATGTATATCTGTATGTAATTCCCATTTATACTAATGGGAAAAAAATACTAGAGTATTTTTTTGTCTGTGAGAAAACATGACTCACTGAGGTTGTTGTGGTTTTGTCTTGCCCAACACCGAACATGAACAGCACAAATATCCTCAGCTATCTTATCCTGAAAACCAGGAGGTTTTTTCCATGGAAAAATTAATTTGAAAGAGTAATGTGGAGTGATGGACAAGAGTGGCTGTGGCAAAAAGCAAGGAATAATAGAGATGAACTGAAACTACTGCACAAAATGGGATTGTTCATAAATTACTCAGTGCCATGATATTGTAGAGCAGGAGACTTGAAGCGTCATGCATAATTCACAGTGTTCATCTAAGTTTGTGAAGATAAATAAAAACATCCAAGATCATTGATTTGAGTAAACATTAATTCTGCCATGGAAAATACAAGTCACTCATGAGATAATAAAATAAAATAAAATAAAATAAAATAAAATAAAATAAAATAAAATAAAATAAAATAAAATAA
>VZSE01001748.1:241759-265240 GCA_013398275.1 Promerops cafer | reverse complement strand
AAATAAAATAAAATAAAATGTAAAGAAACCATAAGACTCTCAGTTGCCCTTCTGCCAAGGTTGACACAGATCTGTTTGAATTACAGAAGACACATTAGGATTTATTTTGTGAAAACACTGCTGGCGGTTTTCTTGGCCTAGCTATTCCAAACCATCTGTCTGACCACTGGGGTTATGACCATAATTTGGGAGGAGCTTTTCAAAACAATTCCTTTGTGTTGAGGTCTATTCTAGTGATTGCAGATGAATTAGTGTCACTTCTAACTGTTTAATCTTCTGGACAACACCTCAGTTGCATGTTTGAGGTTAAATGCTGACTTACAAGTTCCCTGTGGATACAAAAAGGCATTTAAAAGTTGTTAGAGCATTATTTAGTATGTTCTCTTCTAGTAGACTTGGTAACACCTTCAATATGGTACCTACATGGTATTTCACCAGTTTGTTTTGCTATGTAGTATTTATTTACTCATCTGCTTATCAAACAGTAACTACATCAAAAACTTTGAAGCATGTATGCATTATGCTGCTCAGGATGGAGCAATTATTGAAACTCTTCCATTCAGTGCTACCAATCCTGGTTATTATTGATTATCTGTCTTGTAAACTACCTCTGGTATGGAGTTAAGGAGTGACCCTGCACAGAATGGAAAACTGCACAGTGTATGGTGGCCTAAACCCCACACCTTTTTTCTTTTCTTCCCACTGTAGAACTGTATCTTAGCCTCAAGGTTTAACAGGACAAAAATTGTTTCATACTTTGTAAGTTCACTGTCATAACACAGGGGCAATCCTTTAAAAATGGTAGCATCTCTTGGAAAAAAGCCCAAAATAAGCATAAAATAAGATACTGTCATTGGGTATCTGGGCAAACATCATTTGCCAGAATTTTAATACGTGCATTCTGGTGAACATTTGTAATGAGCTAAAGACATATTAAAGCCTCAAATCCATGAATCTTCAGAAAACCACACATGTAAGGGTGAAGTCAGTCCTCATTTGTGAAACAACATTTCCACACTGTGGAGTCATGTTTTAAGCGATGCTTTACTATTGACATCACTGGGAGCAGGATTAAGTTCTTTATTCTTAGATTTCAGTAATTTGTTCCATACAAGGTATATAACTACCCATTGGACGCTGCAGAAATTCCTCCACTTAAAAAGCATCACAACAATAACTGTGGTCTCTCAAAGGCCATTGAACCAGTAATCTTTGTACAACCAAATGATTGATCTGATTCAGTGACACTTGTAAACTTGTTCAGCTTTGCCATCTGTAGCCTAAGCTTCACAAATTTTCCTCTTGATTTTTGTGGTGTTGAGGGACACACTGCCATGAGCAGACTCGTAATTTCACAGGGATGAAATTACAAAGTCTTCTACTTGGGAGTGCAGAGTTTTCAGTATTGGCTATAGCAAATGTACTGAAATTGTTACAGTCCCCTCAATTAATTTTGTTGTTACATTCTTGATTTAGTTTTAGGCAATGGACTACAATATTTTTATTCATAGGTCAAATTTATTCACTCTTCTTCTGTTTTAAATATCCTTTTCTGTCATAAAGCAAAGTATTTGAGTATTTGAACTTTACCTACCAAAATTGTATCAACTTGGATTTACTCAACTACTCACTTTCACACTGAGTCAGATCTCTGAATCCTTCCTGCAGTCTCAATAGAACTAATCTCAAGATGCTTTGCATTTGTTCTTGTTTTGAATTAAACTATTTGCTAGGTCAGTTTTTCCAAAATAAAATTTTATTACTTTATCTCATGCCTTGGAGAAGAGAATAAGGGATTCTTTGTGCTCAGCTTTTTTCATCATAAAGCATGGCAGATGAACAACATACTGATTGTTTCAAGCTAGGTAACAGAGATTTCTGGACTCGCATGCTATTTTGGAGGCTAAACTAAAAACATTATCCAGTGCAGGCAGTTGTTGCCTGTGTTACTGAAAAATAAAACATCTCTCTCATGTCTCTTTTTGTTCCAGTAACAGGACACAGCTAGGGCATCAGTTTCCTTCCAAACCATTGCCCCAGCTTAGAATCTGGTCTGTTTTTCTTGCCGTGCTTAATCAATGCTTCTGGCCTTCAGTCTCAAAGTATCAATAATCCTTTCTTAGCACTTATCCTGGATGATAAGAGGTATGAGCAACGCCAGGTGAGAACAGCTGGTCAAGCAAGCTTCTGCCAAGAAACCATGTTGGGCTGTGCTGCAGATACTGGGAGAGGCAGAAGGGACTTCTCATCCTTAGCAATTGGCGACTCTACAAGCAGAATGTGAGTTAAAACTCACATGCATATGAAGTTAATCTGCTTTTAGAGGAGAAGAAATAGGAGGACATGCAGTAAGGTACCTCCAGTGTAAGGAGGGACTAATGGGGAAGCTTGCTATAGGAGGTTTGGAGGGAGCTGGACTGAGAACAGGAGAAAAGGAGAGAAGATTCCTTTGGATCCCTGTATGTTCTGTGTATTTTCTTTCGTCCTTGTTTATCCCAGAACTTATACATCTTACTCAATCAGAGAGCCAAATCAGAAGAAAAACATGAGAACAGCCCAATCACTTAAAAGCAAGCTACGCCTCTGCAGCAAGGTAATTTATCTTATTCTGTCCTAATGAATATTCCTAGGTTTAAATGACACACTGTAAATCTGTGTAGACACAAAACTCAGTCTGTCATTTAGACACATTTAAAGTTCAATTTTCTAAAGAAGAAGGACAGTTATAGTGGAGTCTGAGGTAGTTTTGTCTGAGAAGCTACTGTTGTAACTTCCTCACAGTGACACAAAACTCAGTATTACGGAATCAAAAAATAATTTAAACAATAGAAACAAAAGTGTGACCTGACACGAAGAAGCAGTCAAGATGTTTTCACAAGACAGGGAGCCTGACTTTTCAGTCAGTTATGCAGATAAACAGCCATATAAGCATATAAGCCAGGGATTGACCACACAGGGGATGGGAAAACCATTCTGACTGTCTCAGGGCTGTTCAATACAGATGTTCTAAGTGTAGACCAAATTACTCATAGCTAGCTTAATAGAACTAGATTTTAAGTGGCTTGTATTTCTTTGGCTTAAACAGTCAGAAACTCATTTATCAAAAGCTCAAGTAAGCTATTAAGCCAAAATTAGAATATCTGCAAGCTTCTGTCATTTAAAATAAATTTATTAAAATGGCACTCGCGCATACACACACACACACACACACACACACACACACACACACACACACACAATTAAAATGTAGATTTTTGCTTCACAGTTCATGTGAGCTTCTCAAGGATGCAAATGATATGTGAATTATTCTTCCAGTTAGCTCTTACATTTTCCTGACATGTATGGGCATGCACGATCAATTTCAGTACATTCAATCAATTGAAAATAATCTACATATTTCAGATTTAGGTTTTCATGCTGCTTATACAATAAACCATGAAGGATTTAAGTGATTTCAAAAAGCATTAGAATTTTTTTCATTTCTTTGTTCTCACACTTATTCCGTGGGTACAGTATAAGTCAATATACACTCCATGTACATAGGATCATAGGTACTCACACCATCTAGGAGAGACTGTGCTGCAAGTACAAATTAGGAAATCAGGATTTTAAATTCCCTGCCTTCTCACTAGCATCTTCAGCACGTGTATTTGCAGTATGTGTGCACACACACACACACATGCACACACACACATAAATATATATGCACACAAACATATATATGCATGTATATATGTAGGTATAGGCATTTATGACTTGCTTAGCTGGATCATACCTACCTAGCCTTTAAAACATTTTATTGTCAAAGTGTCATATTAAAGCCAGCTGGCCAGCTTCACATTTCCTGCTCACAGAACTCAAACCATAAACTTGTGCCAGACTGCAGTTAGCTAATTCAAAAAGAACTTGCAAAAACCATTACAGAAACCAAGCAATGAAAATCTGTATCTTTTTGTTGTCCTGATGCAAACAAATATGCTATCAAAACTAAAATGTATTAGATGGATTTTATATCATTTTCAAAGCTTTTGGAGTAGTATTCGTAATAGAAAAAAGAAGAAGGATGTGGGTAATTGGTTATTTTAAAGCAATTGTTTTCTGGCTGAAAAAAATAATTCTGACCTTCAGGACACATGATGGTCACTGACTTGACCAGCTGTTAAGGAACTGCCAGGAGACTGTTTACTGTTTCCACATGAGCTAACCCAATCCAAAAGTCGCTCCTGGTAGCCAAGAAGCTGCTCAGCCAAACTACTGTGCATGCCCACAATTTCTTACCATCCAAATCTACATATGATACATTTCAGAAAAAAATAAAATATTGTATCTGTATTAGAGGAAAGGTGGCAGCCCTGTCTTATTTTGACACCACTTCTCTCCACTAAAAGACTGTTTTTCACTTGCCTATAAGATTGCCAAGACACAATGATTTCAGCTCAGATTTTCCATGCTAGGTCCTTGCTACAGCCGTGTTTTGGAAGATTTAATCCAAAACAGTTCCATCATTTCTGAGAACAAGGCTAGGAAAAAGTGTTTATTTTGCCCCTATGAAACAGAAAAATTCTGTGAAAAGCTTAGGCACTCCTAGGCTTTGGAGTAGAAGCAGAAAAATGGCAGAAGTCTGATCTTTATGCCAGTGCCATCTTTTCTGTCAAGTCATTAGTTTTTGATAAACTAAAATTTGTAGGAAATGGGACAAACAGGGCAAACAGAATGGAACATGAATAATATTACAGTGAAAAAGAATTGGATCGTCCAGAGCTGAGAGTAAGATGAGGATTGGGGTGGGGGACAGAGGGGTGGTTTGTTGCCTGTGGGACAGGTTAGATAAAATAAAGATGCCTCAGTGAGGATGCAAGAGACACAAGGACAGCTTTCAGGAGGCAGGAAAAGAGAGGTCAAGCTTCTGTCATATTTCTCAGCACTGTCTCCCTCCACAGCCTGAAGAGTAATCCCTTACTTCCCACCACTCCTTCCTACCAGTCAACACGTGCTCTGGTGCACCTGCACAGCTGCCCTAAATTGAAATGAGTGGGTTTTGCCACCTATTTCACTACGTGCTAGGCAGACACGTCTTCCCAGATAACTAACCTGAGTGTTTACACAGTGCCACACAGTAACATTTCATATCCTGCTGTTGGCTTGGAAAAGAAGAAACAAACAAAATAAAGCGCGAAAAGACTTTTAAAAGTATTAAGGTTGAAGAGCTGAGCATGAGATTGCAAGGAAAGGCCAGAATCAAGTTCACTGTGCAACTTCATTTGAGCCTACTTCTAAATGTTATGAGCAGACAGCTTGTAACTACACCAGGTTTTCACCCTCTGCCTTAAGTAGACATGCTTAAACTTTGCAACATTTGTCTTTTTTACGCTACCTTCCCATCTGTAAACATACCTTGATGCACTTTTCTATATTAATATGTTTCAGAACTTCACCCATTTTCTTCTGTTTATTTAAGGAAAATCTTACAAACTGAACCCCCTGCCAAATATGTAGTTATTTAGCTATGGGGTGCCTGAATTATGGTACGCTGAACACATGCTGACTTCTGTAAAGCCCAATAAATCTGATATTTTGTGATATTTGAGGAATGTCTCCTCAACAGAAACATTTTGCAACTTGTTTTCATGGGAAGGAAGACTTTCACAAGACCTGAAGCACCCAGAGAAGGTTTTAGAGAATTGCTGGAGGCCAATAAACCATGCTGCAGAGCATGGTTTTTCTCCCACTCCTACCCATCCTCAGGCTCAGAAGCAGCAAGGCAAGCTTCTTCACAACTGTTTTACATATCCTGACTTCTAGGAAAACAAAAAATAGTTCTTCACAAATTCATGCTGGAAAAGATTTTCCATGTAAACGTCTGATGCTAAAAAACCTGACACCTCCAAGGCTGTCAACCAGTTTTAACAGTCATGCTCAGATGTCATCACTACTCATGCAGTTGATTATGCTACATAAGCTACTAAACCTTTCCAGAAGTAATAAAGAAATAGCTAAACAGGAGATAACAAAAGTAAATTATAAGCTTGCCATTTTAACTTCTCTGCAAGTATCTTGGAATGATACTATGAGAAACTTTTCTAGTATGTACTTGCTGGGCACTAATAAAATTCTTTTTTTATTCTCAAACACTTGGAAGGGAATTATAAATTCTGTTGTGTTTTATGGATAAAGTACATAAAAAGCCCATTGAAACTTCAAGGCATCAGGTATCTGACAGAAAACACTACCCAACAACTAGGGCTGAAATTTTAAAAGTAAATTTGCCTTTCAACACCATTAGGCAGCTGGTTTTTGGTGACCTTTTATGGTCAGTAACTACTGTTATTTCAAAAACTAATTTGTAGTGGACAAAGTATTTAAGATGTTTGTTTTTAATTTAGAAATACTTAGAATTGCAAGACAAGCTTCTGTTCATATGTTCATCATATTATCACACACTAGTCAACATGTAGTGATCCATCTAGTTCTCCTTAGACGACTCACTGCTAGTGAAAATCTGTTACAGAAATCAGGATAAATACAGAAGTAGCACTTACAGAAATCTGTGTAAAAGTCAGTTTTTATAAAAAGAGTGGAGATGACGAATTACAATGGCTTAAGGGCTTACTCAGGAGGTGATGTCAGGTACCAATGTATTATTAACTTGCTGAGATAATGTAATGACCTCTCCAATGAGACACTGCAAATTCTTCAAATCCATTGCTCTCATTCTGACTTCTGGTTTCATATTGTAACCCAGCAGTTGAGTTTAGGGAAGTAGGATCAGCTCCCCATTTTGACCAGAATTTACCAGTACTTTTTAGATTAATTAAAATCTGTAATTGAGTACGACGATGATATGACTCACATAGGAAACAAGCAAACAAAAATGAGAGGATGTGAAGCATGTTGAGAAACCAATTCACAACTGGCTTTTGTTAGAGCTCCTCTAGTGAAATCTCCAGCTAATTCACTTTGCAGGTATAGCTCACTTAGGACTAATCCCTGAGAAGGCAAGGAAAATCTCCTCTCAGAATCCGGCAAATTTGAAGAGTTGGCTCTTACCTTGCAAGGCATAGGCTTTTTGAAGGAGATTTCAGCTTGAGTCCAAACTCCCTTTGGAGAGTCCAAGACAGACCAGATTTTCTCTTGAACCACATGATTCTCCTCAAAGATATAAACTGCAAGAGTGCCACTCATCTTGAAAAACCCATATAAGGCATAATAAAAACGCAGACAAAACTGCAGGTTTCCTGGCAGGGTCGGGCCATACAAACGTCCAATATACCCAGGCTGTGATGTAAACTTTGTGTTTGCCAACAAATAATAACCTGCAAGACAACATAATTACTGTATTTAATATGGTATTAGCACGGCTGATTTGCTATTAAAGCAGCTTCTGTTATTGCATCAGACTTGGGTTATAAAAACAGTTCCAACTGGCAAGAAATAGATTATCACACTCTGACAGGAAATAACCATTTTTTTCCAAAAGCATAATGTCTGCTTCTAGCTAAACTGGCACATGGCTAAGTTACCAGAAATAAACACTTATCAAATTTATCCTGAAAAATTCCCTGGCCTGGAAAACTAGCCTTTTCAGGATTACCACTGTGAGACAAAAAAAAATGGAGGGTGGGGCACAAGGCCTATTATTCCCTGCACCAAGTATAAAGAGCTGAGACTTTAGTGCATATGGTTAATAACCATGAATATTCTACACAAAGAGATGTCTGGATTTCAGAACTTATTAACAGTCCTTTCACCATGTGGTTTCACTACACAATATTTATTTTCCCTTAAAAATGCCAACTCTCCTAAGCCTAGAAGAGCTAAAAGGCCACTTTTCCTCTTTAAAAACAATGCATTAACCTATTATTACATTTACTTCCATATTTTTTGTGGATCCATCCCTCCAGCAACTACAGAGCAGTATAGTGAAGATACTCTGATTTATGAGCCTGCTTGACTATTCAATAGGTGACCTTCCTCCTCTACACATGGGGAAGCACAGCCAGAGTTCCAGACAGGACCAAGCTGTAAACACTGATTTTTAATGGCAGAGAATTGCACTGAGGCAAGCTAACTGTTGTGCCAGTGATACTACTTAACAGAGTGAACAATGATACAATAGGTTAACCTTTTGTATAACATTTATATATAGTTTGACTCTTCTAGGAAAAAGCAGTTTTGATTCACCAAATCCAGTAGTGTGATCTCCTGCTCTATACACATTGCGCTTTACTTTCACTCTGCTCCATCCTGGGCCATCTTTGTGATCTTGGTAAAAATTACACAGATCTTCCTCAAAATTGCAGCCTGCATTGGCAGGGTTGAAAGGAGCTCCTAAAAAAAAAAGTACGTGTTCTGTTAGGATGAGTACAGTGTGATTCTTTACGGAAGATAAGCATGTGCAAAGATGTTACACATATATAGTGCACAGCCATGATGAAATCAATCAATCAAATTTCTATTGCAAGTTCGTCTTATATTCTTCTTTTTTTTTGCTGGAGCCAGGAGGAAACCTGCGTCATAGTCCCCCTAAAACACAAATAAGCTACAGATATTAAGACCAAATTCTTCCTTCAGGACATAATTCACAAAGACATTCAGACCATTTGTTTTCATCTGCTTCTTCATTCAAAAGATTCTTAGGACAAAATGAGTGCGTCTGTGTGCCTGTGTGTGCACTGAACATCAACATCTAGTATTTTTTTAAAGAGCACTTCTAAAAAATATTTTTTATAGTTATGTGTAACGTGTGTGCATATGCATGCTGTAAGTAGATAAGCAAAATAGCTCTTAGTTCATGTACTACCTCATGGCTACTTTCCTCTGGAGCTTGCCTCACACAGCGCTAACATTGCAGTGAACAAAGCTGAACCATTTATAGTAAAGTTGATTAAAAGCAAAGCTAAGACCCCCCAACCCTGCTGATGGCTCTCTCTCGACCTGCAGGACGGAATTCATGGGTCAGGACTTGCTTTAGTCTGAAAAAAAGTGACCCTGCTATATGGGGCATGCTAGTAAGTAAAACATTTCTACTTCTTCAAAGGCCTCACCAGTCTTTTATAGAAGGTGCTTGGGAAAGGAGGGGCACAACCCAAAGCTATCATGCAAATTTTGGCTTTGCCAGGAGCCCAGACACAGGACATTGTGTTCATCACTCTACAGCAGCACACATGACCCTTCTGCATAGAGACCAAGAGAGCTTTTTCACCAGGGGCAGGTACACAGGCAATCAGCTTTAATAGAAGAAAAATTTCGGCTTTGGTGTGATGCCTGAGGTCTTTTCAGTCTCAGATAGGCCAAATCTAAAGCCCTGCCTATGTGTCTTAATCTTCCTGCAGCCATGGCCTCCCACCTCTGCTTTCCTAGTTAAAGAAAAGGCAGGTGGAGCACTACCATGTGGCATTAAACCCATATTCTGATTCATCCTTTGCTCAGAAAATTTATACTCTGGTACCATTTCCTCCATTTGGCTAACATCAACACTTTTGTTGAACAAAACCTTCAGAAAAAAATAAAGAAAAAACTTAGTGCTGTTATATATACTGCTATGTCCAAATACAAGGAGAATGGAGAGCTCTTGCTTTTCAACATCTCTATTCAGAAGAACTGAAGATGACCATAATTGATAAGTCTGAAGGGTCAAGCAGTATATGTTATATTTCAACAAAGCATAAAGCAAATAATTTACTTTCATTTCTCAAAGAAAAAAACCAAAACAACCACAAAACCAACCTTCAAAATCAAAGTTAGTAGGCGGAGTTCTAGATGAACCTATCATATTCAGAACAGATTCTGATCCATTCAGATTAGATCTGAACATCAACCATTGGGGCAGAAAATGCTATGAAATTTATCCCATTTCTCAACAGATATAAGTTGTCTGAAAATTAAAATGGAAAAAAACAGATAAACAGCTCCAACCCCTTGAAAATTGCAAACATAACTTAGGATTTTTGTTGCAAAATAAAGCAAATACCAAAAAGGTATTGAGGAGATAATGAAACAATGGATTTACTCAGCAGGAAATGTGGATTATTAGTGATTAATGTGTCTGGAATCTACCTCCTTCAGCAGTGATACTTCAGCAGTGGAGGCAGAGCTAGCAGATATTCTGAGATAAAAAGGGAGAAAAAACAGCCTCTTTTTCATTGATCACTTTAGAGAATTAGCCAAAAAATTCAAACTTCTGACCAAAGGAATAGATGGCATCAGTGGGAAACCACTAATCTACTTTTTGACTAGTGTTTAGTAACAAAGTAAAACCCCAGCAACCAGCTGCTTAAGAGGCTGCATTCACAAATGACAAAGTCCTTTGTCCCAAGTGCCTCTACATCAGAGGTCACAGGGATTCAAGTGGTGTCTGTTGTTGTGAAAACCTAATACCCGACACACCACTGCCTGAAGATGAGTAATACCTCCTGGAGGAGTGAAGACAGAGAGGCAAGGCTCATGTTTTGGCTGTGAAGAACACCTCAGGGCATGTGGCATGAAGAATGCCTTCACTGGCATTAATGAAAAGCCCAGGGCATTTTCTTCTTCATACCACCACACCTGGGAAAATCTGCCCTCTCTTTCTGTGACAGGCTTGCAAGTGGTAATTTTTCAAAGCCCGTGGTGATGCAAATACAGCATTCAGTCCCACACTCCAGTTGCAGAACCCTGAGGCAAGGTCTTTGGAAAGGAAGCATTAAGAATTGGTTTCTGAAAAAAAATGAATGGCATTGGTGTTATCTGCTGTTATGTCTTCTGAAGGAAGAGCAGCCCAATGGCACCGGTCAGTTGAGAAGGTAGCACCAAAATTGCAAATACTGACAGACAGTTCTGAGGGGCAAGGCAGAGGGAGGAAACAAGGGAGGTAAATAGCAGCAAGAGCTCATCATACCTGTCTGATTGCTGCAGTAAACCGGAGAGAAAGAAATGTCATCAAGGGCAACATAACCTCCCTTGGCGCTATTGAAAGCAACTTCAAATATTACCTAGAAATTATAAGAAGTTGTTATTCATCTGCCATATACTCAGCAATAATTTTGGTACACATCTTTGAAATACAGAATTCTGATTGAATGTCCCAGACAGACTCCAGCACGTCTCATACAGTGCTGCAAGTGTTGGGACTAATTAAAATATATCACTTAGTAGGGATATAAATCAGAGCCTGACCTTAGCACTAGATCGTTGCTCACTCAAGGTCAAGGAAGCACCAAAAGGAACATAGCTCTTCTGCTTTATGAAGCACCACTTTTAAAGATGCAGTAAGGCTTCTGCCATTGTATTCTACAAAACCACTATTCACTAATCATCAGTCTGTACTGACTAGAGCTCCAGTTTTATCTAGAATCTGTCTGGATCAAGAGCTAAAAACCCCCTGTGTTCATTACTCTGCTATTAAAATATTGAATTTTACAGTTTTCTGTAAACATTCTCAGACATTGAAACCTGTGACTTGGCATTAGCTGTCAGGGAAGATTTCCTGTACAGAATTTATTTAAGAACCAGAAAAGCTATAGCTGTGTTTTGTTTACCACAAAGATCAAACAATGTATTGTATTTAGTCATTCCCAGGGGAAATAATTTCCTCAAGTAAGTGGAGGACCATCTATAACTCTTGAGGAAGTGTCTTAAAATTTCTCTTAAGTATCAAAGGCCTGAGATACAGGAAAAGTTTGAGAGCCAACCCCAGGGACAAAGCAAGGAAATAAGGACAAATGCTTTCAGAGATTCTTTTCAGTGAAAGCAATGCCTGTGATGTTTTGCCTGAGGATGGGAGGCAAACTAGGAAAGCTATTGAAACAATCCTGAGCAATCTCCTTTAGCCACATGAAACAAAGAGGAAGACCCTCTTGAAGCAACCAAAGAATTTATGTGTTAAGGTTTAATATTATTTCTATAAAATGACCTCTGAAATAATTACTCTGTTAGATTACATAGAAATTCCTTGAGCAGATTAAAGGCTTTTCTAGCTCAGTGTCTTTTTTCCAGCAGAGAGCACCTACAGAAAGAACTGAAGACAATGACAGGCTTTCAGTTCTTCTTCCCTTACATTATATTCCTGATGGATCCTTCCTTTCCCATTATTTTTTCTAGTTTTTAACTGATCTTAATAATGGTATCTAGGGTATGTTGTGGAAGTGAGTTCTACAGTTGTGTCATATATGAAAAGACCCTCTGTTCATTTTATTTTAAAACTGTCACATGGTAACTAAGAATTTGGAACAGCAATGTAAATTTTGAGAAACAGGGAACAGTTAATCTTTTCTGTGTCCTTCATTACTCTTAAGAACCTCTACCATATTCTACTTCCATCTTTCTTTATAAGGGCTGAAAACTGTTATTTCATTAATGTAACTGCTCCATACTTTTAATTATCTGCATCTCCCTCTTGGACAATATTTTTAAATCATTTTTTAATCTTCTTAAATCTTTTCCTTTAACAGAGAGAGCTGAAGTTGCATACCCTACTGAACACAAGGTTTCCCTGTGCACTTACCCAGTGGTACAACATCCTGTGTTTTGCTATTTATTTCTGTATGGATAGTTTCCAACATTCTGGATGGGTTTTTGAATGCCACCAGGAAATGAGAGGATATTTTCACAAACTAAATAACAGTATTGCCAAGCTCTAAGTGATCATTAATTAATTTCCATCTATACTGCTAGGACTGATTTCCCCTTTTAGTTTGTATTTGCTGAATCAGTAATTTACTTACCATTCTTTATTATGAAGCCTTATGAGAGCTTTCCCTTGAAGTCTGATAATTTAAATGGATTATCACTGACTTTATAGTGTAAAAGGGCTATGTAACATCTCATGAAAATTAACTTTACCCCTAATAATTTCTGGAAATCTACAGGTTTATGGTGAATTAACAAATAACTTAGGTAGAATTAAAGCAAGCAGTATTTATTTGCGATCCATGCATTAGAAGTATATACGTATAGAGAGAGTGTATGTGTGTATCTATATAAAAATTACATATATATGTGTAAAATACACATGTAAGTATATATTTATATATACATTGTTTATTTCACTCTTGTAAGTTTGGGCTATTTTTCAGAAAACACTGGGGAATAAAATAGTCAATTTTTTTCTGATACTCTAGAAAGTCATTATAATAACCATCAAGAGCTGTCTTTCACATTTAAGGACTGCTGTACTCTTAGGACCCAAGTTTGAACTTTCCCTCATGAACTGCAGGATCTAAGTAAGGTGGAGAATAGACTGCAAATATTTTTTAAAATTTTTCTTCTGCAGTATTTTTCTTCTGCCTTATTTTACAATACTCAGCATCCTCAAAAATGGATCGTAGAGTCACAGAAATAGGGAACTGAGAGAACCTTGGTATTACTCAGCAAATAAAAAAACTCCCATCAGTCAGACTCTACAACTTCCCAAGGTACTCTGATCAAGCACTAAACCAGCTGGCTTCAAAATCAAGCATGAGAGTGGAAAGTGATCCCTCCTTGACCTTTATGCAAAGGGTGAAGGAAATCACGGATCACCACCATCTTTACAGCCATCTTTCCGACCCTGGATGGTCCCTGCTCTGTTCCTGGCTTGGCCTGAGTTGGCACTCATGTCTGAGGCACCCTGGAAGTCGCAGCTGGACTGTGCAGGAAGGATTGCTTTACCTCCATGGGATACGGCGCATGGAAGTCGACTTCTGCCAGTGCCCAGTCTGCATTCAGTGCACTGTCTGTTTTCCAGATCTCTTCATAAAAGCCACTCATGTCTCTCAGGTAAACAGTAAAAACAATGCTGCTTTCCTGCTTAAGTTGATAATAAAAAGATAAGCAGCCAGATATTGGGGCCGTGGTCTTTGGTGAGATTAGCTGGGCCACTTCCTGAAAATGTTTGACATAAACAGAGTCCACATACATGTAGTGACCTAGAAGCAGAAAAAACACTTGGTATAAGGACACTCTTTAAAGAACACCATGTACAAGAAGTATCAGCAGATGAACAGGGACTAGACATATATATCCATGACCTGGCCAACAATGGTTGCTTCCTAGAAAATTTTAGTCATTCTAAAAGGTTTTTTTTTCTCTCTCTTTTCATCCTATGTGCAACTCAAAATTGTTTGGCTAAGATACCACTCTTTCTTTTCTTAAGTCTTTATTATTATTAGAAATAATATATTTGTCTATATTTGAAACATAATAAACTCTAAACTTTGGGAGGCATTCATAAATGGAAAAAATGTGCAACAACTCTGTAAACTCCCTGCCTCCCAAAAGCTCAGTATAGTATTTAGTCTCTCTCAAGTGCAACTTTTACTGAAGCAATCCAAGTAAATGAACAAGATTATAAGCCATGTTTTCTCATCTTTTATACATCAAATTATTGTCAAATAGCTTTTAGTCCTCACAGATCTGCTCAGTGTATCTAGGATTTGGTTTATAAATGTCTTATTTTACTGCATGGACTGGAATTTTTATGTAAAATCCTTAAAGAAGATTTTTGGGAGATGTTAATGAACAGAAAAATGCATTACATATGAGGGAAGTACGTTCCCCTCATGAATATGAGCCAATATGACCTGCAGGATTTTCTAAGGGCACAGCTTCTAATACTTTGATTTTGGGAGTGCTGTCTCAATTTAAACAGGACACATCCATGTTCACAAACATGCTGGGGATTGTAGTTTTTCTTCTTCTGCACTCCCAGAAACACAGCACCAAACAGTATTTGATGAACAAAAAAATGGCTCTTCACAAGTACAAGCCCTGGAGAAGATTGAAGCATCAGACTGGTGGGGTACTTCAGCATGAACACTGCAAACTGTGCTGTTCAGTTTGTGCAGGCAACACTACATTAATTAGCACACAGCAGTCTCAGACCTTTAGATGTCACTTCTCACTTCACTCTGGTGGAAGGAGGGGAAAGGACTTGCTTGGCTGTGGGTCTCCTCCAGATTGCCCACTGCCAGGGACTGGTGACTTCAGCAATACTTGCCTGCCAGGTTCTCGGCTTCACTTCTGTTTTGCAGTTTTAGCACATCTCATAGCTTAGCTATAATCTCCCTGGATGATGCAACTTCACAGCCCAATTCTTGCAAAAAGAAGGCTCTTCCGTGACTTTAGGCTTCTCGAGGTCTTCTCAGTAAATGGTCAGCAGTGAGGGCTTGGTGTGAAATAGAAATGCTGTGGCTACAAGGAAACACATCCCTCCCAGCTGGGAGCATTTCCTGTCACAGTACTTGTTTAATAGGCTGATCCACTGTCTGCTGTTGAAGTTGTGGTGAGTTTAAACTTCCACCAAAATTTTACCAGCATTTCAGTGGCGGGGGCAACACAGGGATTGAGTGACACTCTGTACTCAACTCACACAATTGTGAAATAAATAAAAAGGCACAGCGGCATGAGTTAAGGAAAGAGGATCAACCCTGCTTTTCATGAGATGTGGTTCCTTGCACTGCCACAAGCATCATGCCACCCAAGACACACAGTGTGCAGCAGCAGCCAGTTGTCCTGACCATCACCTCTGTGGTACTTTGTGCAAAGGTGAAGTTATCCCACAACCCTTCTTCACAGCTGTGTAAAAAACTCTTCCCTGAGCAAGGTGTCAAGCACAAGCATCTCATATACAGCAAGTGCAGAAATTCCAATAATTCTTCCCAGCATTATACCTCTGAGGGGCTGTACTAAAAGCACTGCATTTGACTGAAAGAAACAAAACTTCTAAACTGTACTGTTTAACCTGGGATTCTCCAAGCATGTTTTAATACCTTAGTTTTCTTACTCAATTTTCTCAATAGCCATTGGAAAAAAAACCCCTGCCAGATGTACAGAGCAGCAGTACAAGAATCTAAAACTTACTGTGGCCCATGCATTTAGAATACACAGAAAGTTGAATTTTCCAGCTCTCACATCCAAAATTTTACCCCTACCTCTGAGTACTTCTGAATCCTAGCAAAGAGTGTAACAACCTTATTATAAAGCTTACAGGCAGTTTTGTGTGAACTTCTGCAAAATCCCCCAACCTCCTTCTAATCTCTTTTTTTTCCCCTAAATCACTCTTACCATCCCCACCCCAACCCCACAATGGAAAGAACTCACATAATAATAACTCACAGTATGAGAGTCATACATGAATCACAGACTCAGATCTTCCCACTATATTTCTGCTCTACATTTGTTGCTTACCCAGTGCACTGTTAAGTGTGTGGTCTTTGGGCAGGACAGACTGAGAATTCCGAATGTTCCCTCCACCAACAAACCAGTTGACGTTAGGATTCCAGCGGTTCACATAGCCACAAAGATGATTTTCTTCAAAGTCACATTCTGCAATTGCAGACACCACCAGCTGAGTCCACATATTTTCATTACAGAAATAGGAAGAGCAAATTGCTAAGCACTGGCCTCACTTCATATATGGCAGAGCAGATAATGCCTGTATTTATAAAACTGGACACAACATTTAAGAGCTCATAATAAATAGAAGCAAACCTATTCAAATTTTTGGATAAAATTTTGGTTTCCACCCTCTTTGGACCAATCTATCTTTTCATCATTTGCCAGGACAGGACTGTGCTAATTTAAAACCAAATGCAGCATATTTGAATATACCATCTCCTTGTAGTAAAAGTCAAAGCAGAACTTCCACTTGTAAATCAGGAATGGCCAGAAGCAAAGCAGGGTAAGTATTTCATAAGAGTAATGCAACTGCTTTGTCTCCTTCACAGAGCCAAAAAATTATGACAACTTGGTTGGACTCCACCAGAGCTCCCCAGAAATGTGAAGATCTCCCAGCCTCCTAGACACTGGAATTTTTGAACTTCATTTACAGTTTTTAGCAAATATCATGAGGAAATGGCAGTAAGAGCAAATATATATATCAGCAGAGTTTTTTGTCTGCAACTTCAAGATGACACTGTAAGGAAGCCATGAGCAGGCAGAGAGCAGAAATAATCTTGCAGCTGTTATGTCTAGTATTTGAAGCAGTGTGAAGTTTTTTTAAAATATAACAGTTGTTCCTGCTTGAACAATAAGTAAATTTGGAATTACATTGTTGTATATAATATGTATACATATATATGTATGTATATCTATATCTATCTATATATATCACAGAAATAGGTGAAAAAAACCCACTTACTAGTTCGTGCACTCTTAGCTTAAAAATTATCAGTATTGAATATGTTCAAGAGTGTACTTTTCAATTAGGAAAAAGCCATTGTCTTTTTTTTTAAGCCAGACCTTCCATCCAGTTTTAAAACTGCCAACAAGGCATTCTTTTCTATGCAGAGAATATGAGGGTTGAACAAAGAGTACTTACCAATACAATATCCAGAAGTTATTTTGATTTCAAAAACTGCTATGCTGCTGGATTTATCTTGTCCCATTTCGCCTTCCAGTACAAGCTGCACAATATAAACCAAACTGTCCATTTTAGAATTTCATTAGTACCTTGAATATTTAGACAGGATAAACAGGAGAACAAATTAAATGTTTCTTGGGGAACCATCATCCTTACAGTCACGTGTGCTTTTGTTGAGAGAGCTTGGCAGAATGCATTAAAGATGGAGCCAGTGCTCTTCTCTAACCACAGAAGACATGCTGAAGGACAATAAGACAAGGTAAAAAATTCCCACACTTCATTTAAGAGTATGGAATTCCCTATTCCTTAGCTGTGGTTATGCAAGATGTTATTGTGAGTGATGCAACATGATGGTTTCTGGGTTGAAACACTTTTCTGTCAGCATTTGACTCCTTCCAGAAAGGCACAGAGGGCAGGAATAAGTGAGCGCAGCTGCAGACCCAGGACCTGGGGATTCCTGTATCTGCCACGTGGCACCAGCAGCTCTGCAGGGACAGCAGGAGATGAAGCATCCTCAGAGCAGGGCTCAGCTGGCCGTGTGTCCCCATGAGCTGCTCCACACCATTGCTGGTCAGAGCACTGCCTCGTGCCAGCTCTGCTCATGGCTGCTAGGGACAGAGGGCTCAGCTGACTTGTGCTGCCAGCCTTAGAAATGAAAGCCAAGAACAGGGCTCAAAACAAGTTTGCATATATTAAAGAAAAGTTTATGCAGCCCAACATATGCACCAGAAAGCCTGTGGCATCTTCTAAAACTGAGCTTACCTTATACTTCTTTGTGCTGTTGGTTAAATCTAAGCTAGCTATGAGCCAGCTGTCTGATGGCTCCTTGGCTGACCACAGCAGACGATCAAAGCTTTCTCCTTCCTGCCTCAGGTACAGGTTGAGCCTGGCAGGATGGGGTGAGGTGTCTGAAGTTGTCGCTATCTGATAGATCAGTCTGACACAGCTCCATTCCTCGGTGTGCAGATCAGGGCTGGACAGCACTGCTTTCTCACCCTCGTAAGACGTATCCACAGAAATGTAATGTCCTGGGAACAGACACACACCAGAATAATAAATGTCAGAGGCTTTGCGTTTGCATCCCTGGAAAAGACACTTCTTTAGCAAGGAATGGGAGTTCTGGGACTAGGTCAGGAGGCTGAGACCACCACTCCTCTGGTAAGTCACTTAGCCTTTTGATATCCTACTGTACTCACACAAGTGTGACTTCATGTGTCTCCCATCATTTTTAAACACAATTTTTAAATTATCGGAAGTTTTGTGACAAGATATTTTATCAGTGTAAAGCAGATTATTAAGTAGAACCCTTTGGAACTGATAACTGTAGATAGACAATTTGATTGACAAGACAATTTGCACACAAATATTTTGCAGGAATATTTGGTTGTTTTACAGATCAAAACTTTTTGTTTTCATGTAGGTTAAAAACAATATATAAAATGAGACATTGCAGCTTAAAACTCCCAAAGCACTTCTGGTTTCAAAGAGTAAAACTAGAAAGACACTTCTAAGTAATAAAATTAATATCAGGTCTGTTGATTCAAAAAATTGTGAAATGTAAAGCAACATTTAAAAGTACCAGCAGCCCAAGATTATTTAAAAATTACTCTCTGGGGCAAGGTTTAAAACAGTCTTCCTAATAAAAATCAAAGGGTGCAATGACAAGCCAAAAGTGCATGAGGAGGCAAAAAAAGTGCAAAAGAAACAACATGTAGAAAGATGAGACAACAGTAAATAAATTATAGTGAAGAATAACGATGGTCCTGGAGGCTCTACTAAGACATCAAAACCAAGATCAGAAGAGCAAAATGGACTAAAGGAGTCACAGAAACCTGAAATGCAATGCCAGAAACAAGTGATACAAAAAATGAAAACTTAAAAATAAAAATAAATTTTAAAAAACCCAGAACACTACAAAACAAAACAATAAGACAAACTAGGACACCCATGTCTGAAACATTATCCCACAGATTATCAGGAAAATTATCCTTCTAACCTAATGTCAATGTATATTAGACAAATCCCATTTCTGATACTAATTCTCATCACCTGAGCTGCAAGCAGAAGTTTTAAAAGTGCTGTCAGGGCCTGTGTCAAATTAGCCCTTCACCCAGCAGCACATCACACTTTCCAGAGAATATACTTCTTTAATCTCATCTCACTTGACCCCAGAGCTTGTCAGTTTCCATGCATATGTAAAAACTTGGATAACTCAGAAATGTCAGCAGTCACACTGATGTTAAATGCATTTTCCTTTGAGGCACAAAAATCCCCTCCCAAATCCCGCCTGAACCTTCCCACTCTACCCAGACACCCTGGAGTTGCTTCCCAGAAGCTCCCTTGTTGCCTTTTCAAAAGTACTCTCTCCAATGGAAAAAAATCATCTGCATGGAGGGTCACCACCCCCTCAAGGCAAAGCGCAGGTATAGATCTGCTTTCCGAGCTTCCCAAAGTCCTCTCCCACAGACCCCCCAGGAAGATGCCAGGAGCAGACAGTCACTCTGACAACACCTGATTCTTTGGGAACTGCATGTTACAGCATCCCCCTGCATCTGCTCTCTTTCTCACCTGCAGACACATTGCCCAGCAACCCATTTGTACTGCACATTTTGTGCAACTGATGGAAGATATTTATTGCTAAGAGATAGCTGCAGGCCTAAGCAGTGTAAGGGGCTGTGCAAATTCAGAAAAGCTGCATTCTCTTTCCCTTTTTAGGGAATGGAATTTTTTTTGCCTCTTATCATAATTTCTCTTTATATCCACTGTCTGGATTTAGTCTGGTTTTAGACTACTGGCGAAAGATACAAAATCACTGGTTAAGTACAAGTAACTTGTTACTGCGGCAGTATTTGAAAGAAAAATAAACACAGGAATAAATATTTAAAAATAGGCACCTAATGTGCGTGCCAAATACTTAATCTGCCACTACATAACATGGGAGTCCATAGCATCCACTTTCATGCATTTATCCAGTTAGTTCACACAAGTTAGCACAGACAGAATTTATTTGCTGGCATATGCCTGCCCAAGGTACACATGTTTTTTCACAGGAAGATAGAGGGAAATCACCAAGACTCCTTCAGAAGTTGAATGCTTCTTGCACATTTGGTTTTAATTGATGTAATTGATAATATCCTGTTGAGATGAAGAATCTATGTTTTTAGGCTGAATTTGGATCATTTTACTTACAAAGAAACCAACAATTCAGAATCCATGCCTGGCAATTTCAGTTTAGTTTTCAGCCCTGTTTTTGTCTCTACTTCAAGAGAAACCCCATAGAAAACAGATCCTTATAATAGTAATCTTTTTTTCTTTTTTTCTTTTTTTCTTTTTTTCTTTTTTTTTTCAGAAATAAATTAGCATTGACATAGGAAAATACATTCACATGAAGACCTCAAATTACCAGCTATGATGCTTAAATGGCTGCCAGGTTTTAAAACTTAATTATATGTAGACTAAGGCTTCTTCTACAAAAATAGTGGTTTAAAAGAAACCTCTTATAATTTCCAATTGGAATGATTATGTCAGTGTGAATTTGACTCTGCTGTCTGTGTGTTGTGCACTTGCTCCCACTTTATCTGATTCACCACAGGTACGAGAGCAAAGACCATGAACTGCCTTTTTTAACTGGGGGTGAGGATTGGTTGCTTTTTCTAAAAAGGTCAATTTTACAAATTCATTAACTCTCCAGAAATGGAGTGCTCTCACTCCCAACCTAATAATTTTAGTTTCTTTTGAAAATGTATATGTGTAATTGGCTCCACTGAAATCAATGGGAACACTGATAGAGAGCTTTATGTATAAGTTTAAATGCTTTGCTAATCAGGATCAGGGAGCGTGGCACTTGGCAGTACCAAGCACAGAAAATGCCAATGTTAAATTTCTTCCAAATGAATGCTGGCATTGACTAAATGGCCTTTACCCTGAACTGTGCTTCAGTAACAGCAATGACGTGCCATTGATGCAGAAAGGAAGGTCTCACAATGCAGACCTCAAGGACTTGACACACAGCAATTGTGAGAGCAGAGCAAGGCAAAGCAGGGGTCCTTAGTGTAAAGAAGCAGAAAACTTTCAACACTTGTTTGGGGAAGTAATAGAAGGTTGTTTTCCAGTCTGTGGAGAATTTGATGAATGCACGATGGTGTAGGCTCTCAAAAATGTAACACACAGCTTCATTTTGCAGCATGCCACAATCCTCCTGCAAACGCCCATGACAGTTAATTTATAGCAGTCATTCAGGAGTATTCAAGAGAGGGCTACTCTTCAAAATCACAGGATGGCAGATGACAGTAGTCACAAAACTCTAAGAAAACCTGATGACACAGCAACACAAGCATACAATTTCCAGCAATTACTTGCTCAGGGGGTAGATGCAGCCCTTAGAAGTGTAAGAGGCTGTGCAGATACAGGAAAGATGAACTTTCTTTTTCATTTTCTGACTGACATGACTTCTTGAGTATCATGGAGAGTGGCCTGGCAACTATATAGTCAATTCCCTCAGTGCTCTGGGATGCATCTCATCAGGTCCCATAAACTTACATATGCTCAGGTTTCTCAGGTGGTCACAAACCTGATTCTCTCTGAGGGACTTGGCTCCCCCAGCCACATTTTACAGTCCATTCACTCGAGAGGTGTGGAGAAGAGAGGCTGCCAGTGAGGGTTGAGGCAAAATATTTTTGAGCACCTCAGCCTTCTCCTCATCCTAGTTACCAGTTTGCCAGCCTTGCTTATCAAGGGGGTAAATGCTTTCTTTGACCTTCCTTTTCTGGCTCACACACCTGTAGAAGCTCTTCGTTTTGTTTTTTGTGACCTTTGTGAAGTTCAGCTCCAGCTTTGCCTTTGCCCTCCTCACCTCATTCCTACACAACTGCGCTGTGACCCTATAATCTTCCCTGGATACCTGTCCTTGCTTCCACTGACTGTGGATTTCTTTCTTGCCCTTTAGTTTGACCAGCAGGTCCTGACCAACCCATGCCAGTCTTTTGCCTTCCTTGCCTGAACTTTTCATCCTTTTGCTAGTTCTTGTGCTCTACAGAAAACAATCTTAAAGATCCTCCAGGACTTCTTTTGCTCCCTTGTCCCTCAGAGCTATTTCCCAGAAGATCCTATCGACTACATCCTTGATGACCTGGAATTTTTCTTTCCTAAAATTCATGATTCTGACTTTACTCTTTGCCTGGCCCATGTCCCTCAAGACTGCAAATTCCACGAGTGCATGATCATTGCAGCCCAGTCTGCCTCTAATCTCGACAGCCCAAATTAACTTGTGTCGGCAGCCCACGGGCCCAGTATCACATCCCGTCTGGTAGGGCTGTCTATAGCCTGGCTTCACAAGTTCTCCTGCATGCATTACCAGAGTCTCCTGGACTGCCCACAGCTTACTGCGTTACTTGCCCAGCATTGAAGGCCCCTGGCCAGACAAGAGCCTGCAAGCACAATGCCTCCTGCAGCTGGAGCAAGAAGGCTTTACCAGCAGGCTCCCCTTGGTTGGGCAGCCTGCAGTACATGCCAGCCATGAGGCTCTCTTTGTTGTCTCAGTGTCTGATTCTTACCCACAGGCTTTCAACCTGCTATTCTTCAGAGACAGAACTTCACACTCAATCCATCTCTTGATATAGAGAGCAACCCCTCCACCCTTACTTTTCTTGAACAGCCTGTAGCCATCCGTAGGTGCAATCCAGTCATGGGATTTGTCCCACCAAGTTTCAGTAATGGCAATGAGGTTATAACTTCACAGCAGCACAGTGGCTTCCTCCTCTGTTTGTTGCCCACACAGTGTGTACTGGTGCAAAGGCACCTCAGCTGAGCTGTCAGCTCATGCTGCCCTCTTGGAGGAATACCCCCTAATTTCACTGAGGTATTTTGCTGGTGTTTCTTGGCTTCTGTTACCTCAGGAGCCCCTGGCTCGTCTCTGTAAGACACCAAATATGCTCCAGTGTGGCCAGCATATCTCAGGTCCACTGGCTGAGGGCCCTCACCCTGTCCCTTTAACCTTGGTATGTCATCCCACAGCTTGTCAAGGGCAAGCCTGACATTGTCCCCTTCCCTGACACATCTAGTTTAAAGCTCTATCAATGAGCCCTGCTGGCTCCTGAGCAAAAACAAGCTTCTGCAGACATGACAAAAGCCAGGGATTGCTAACTACCTTTGACTGCTAACAGCCA
>VZSE01001748.1:216409-241377 GCA_013398275.1 Promerops cafer | reverse complement strand
CCCATAAACTTACATATGCTCAGGTTTCTCAGGTGGTCACAAACCTGATTCTCTCTGAGGGACTTGGCTCCCCCAGCCACATTTTACAGTCCATTCACTCGAGAGGTGTGGAGAAGAGAGGCTGCCAGTGAGGGTTGAGGCAAAATATTTTTGAGCACCTCAGCCTTCTCCTCATCCTAGTTACCAGTTTGCCAGCCTTGCTTATCAAGGGGGTAAATGCTTTCTTTGACCTTCCTTTTCTGGCTCACACACCTGTAGAAGCTCTTCGTTTTGTTTTTTGTGACCTTTGTGAAGTTCAGCTCCAGCTTTGCCTTTGCCCTCCTCACCTCATTCCTACACAACTGCGCTGTGACCCTATAATCTTCCCTGGATACCTGTCCTTGCTTCCACTGACTGTGGATTTCTTTCTTGCCCTTTAGTTTGACCAGCAGGTCCTGACCAACCCATGCCAGTCTTTTGCCTTCCTTGCCTGAACTTTTCATCCTTTTGCTAGTTCTTGTGCTCTACAGAAAACAATCTTAAAGATCCTCCAGGACTTCTTTTGCTCCCTTGTCCCTCAGAGCTATTTCCCAGAAGATCCTATCGACTACATCCTTGATGACCTGGAATTTTTCTTTCCTAAAATTCATGATTCTGACTTTACTCTTTGCCTGGCCCATGTCCCTCAAGACTGCAAATTCCACGAGTGCATGATCATTGCAGCCCAGTCTGCCTCTAATCTCGACAGCCCAAATTAACTTGTGTCGGCAGCCCACGGGCCCAGTATCACATCCCGTCTGGTAGGGCTGTCTATAGCCTGGCTTCACAAGTTCTCCTGCATGCATTACCAGAGTCTCCTGGACTGCCCACAGCTTACTGCGTTACTTGCCCAGCATTGAAGGCCCCTGGCCAGACAAGAGCCTGCAAGCACAATGCCTCCTGCAGCTGGAGCAAGAAGGCTTTACCAGCAGGCTCCCCTTGGTTGGGCAGCCTGCAGTACATGCCAGCCATGAGGCTCTCTTTGTTGTCTCAGTGTCTGATTCTTACCCACAGGCTTTCAACCTGCTATTCTTCAGAGACAGAACTTCACACTCAATCCATCTCTTGATATAGAGAGCAACCCCTCCACCCTTACTTTTCTTGAACAGCCTGTAGCCATCCGTAGGTGCAATCCAGTCATGGGATTTGTCCCACCAAGTTTCAGTAATGGCAATGAGGTTATAACTTCACAGCAGCACAGTGGCTTCCTCCTCTGTTTGTTGCCCACACAGTGTGTACTGGTGCAAAGGCACCTCAGCTGAGCTGTCAGCTCATGCTGCCCTCTTGGAGGAATACCCCCTAATTTCACTGAGGTATTTTGCTGGTGTTTCTTGGCTTCTGTTACCTCAGGAGCCCCTGGCTCGTCTCTGTAAGACACCAAATATGCTCCAGTGTGGCCAGCATATCTCAGGTCCACTGGCTGAGGGCCCTCACCCTGTCCCTTTAACCTTGGTATGTCATCCCACAGCTTGTCAAGGGCAAGCCTGACATTGTCCCCTTCCCTGACACATCTAGTTTAAAGCTCTATCAATGAGCCCTGCTGGCTCCTGAGCAAAAACAAGCTTCTGCAGACATGACAAAAGCCAGGGATTGCTAACTACCTTTGACTGCTAACAGCCAGCAGATGCCTGGTGAAGGCAAACGCCTACAGCCAGGACAAGGGATGGGAGAAAGGAGACTCAGATATGTTTCCCTCACCACTCTCTCACTACTCAGGCTAGTGAGTAATGCACTTTTTACTCACATTTCTATGATGATGTTTTACCTACCGTGTAACTTGACTGTCTTCTGCTTCACAGCTGCATCAAACTTCACAGGACCAAGCATGTGTTCATTTTACATTCCTCCATGTCCAAGCAAAACATTGAGCCCAGGGGGAATTAGGACACTGTCTTTCAAGCCTATCCCTCCTCAATGCAACTATGCGCTGCAGTAGCAAGACTGATGAAACGAGATCTTTAAAATCCTCCTGTATCAATGTCTGTCATCTTGCTGCTCTAATAAGCAGCTCTGTACAGAGCTTCTCTCAATTACAGTTGGTGATGCATTAAGTCCATGAGTCATTCACCCAAGTCTTCCAAAAAATATATATATATAAAGGTGGGCATCAGTAGATCAGTCAGCAGTGGTTATACCAATGGCTAAGGAATAACAGCTGCTGAGGTCAGAAATAGTGCTTTTTCCAAAAAAGAGCATAGAAACTACACTGATTGGTTTCTCTGTAAATAGCACAAACAAGACAAAAAGCCAGATGCTGGCTAATAAACTAAAACAAATTGCATTGAGAAAAATGGAAAAAAAAAACTTAAACAACCACTGAGATAAATAAAATTACCAGTTAGCTTTTCAATGATACATTTCCTCTGTAAAAATTTGGAAGGGTAACCACAGACTTGTTCTGGCTCTTTGTGGGGTTTATGTCTGACACAGCTGTTCACTTAGTTCAGCCACAGTACAGCCTTACAAGAAAAATTGAATATAAGCAGCAAGCTCCAACAGAAACAATAATAAGGAAATATGAAGCAGGAAAAGGTTGAGAATTCACATTTGATTAAGTACTCATTTATACAGAAAAGCAGCAAGAAATGTCCAACACTTGTGAGTCCTGTTTTGATTTTCTCTGTATTTCCCATACAGAAATAGGAAAGAATGTTACCAGGGTTCCTTAGGACAAATGGAGATCTATTGATGCCTTCTGTGGAATCTCAGGATCTTGATTTTGGGTCTTGGCTTTAGTTTTGGGATTTCTTTTTATATTTTATTGCCAAAAAAAAAGAGAAAAAAAGAAAAAAAGGTAGAAAAGCAGTACATTTCTGAGACCTATGAAGTCTTCTTACATCTCCAGAAAAAGTTAGTTAGAAATATTAACAACAGAGCCAGAGGGACAAAATTTTGCAAATGAAGTTCGCACATGGAGGTCCCATGCCCTCTTCCCCAGCTGGATCCTGCAGGTAAAAAAATGCAGCAACAGTGCGGTGGGTAACCCAAAATATTATTTTATTCCACATCTATCTGTGCCCAAAATTGTAACAGTCTCTCTAAGACCCGGCCTTGCGGTAGGAAACACGGGGCCAGCGGGTGCTGGGTGTTTTTAAAGCCAGGGTCACCCAAGCTGAGCTCTCTCGCCTCCTAGCTCTGGCTCAAGCCAGAGGCTCCCTTTCGTGCTTTTTGTTTTGTTTCTCTCTTGCCTTCAGAGGGGGTTGTTGCGGGCAGGTTTGTGGACTCACAACAGCAGCAACCCTAGAAGCTGCATTTCACAATCAAAATCTGTTTCAGAGTGAAATTTGCAGCGTGGGGCTAGAGCCGTAGGGGCTGGAGGGTGCTGTTTTCAGTGCTTGGGGAGGTGGCTCGTTCCCCCAACACACCCACGGCTCGGGAGCAGCAGCACCAACACCGGAGTTCAGCAGGAGGCAGCAAGACCACAGCACCAACACCCAAAGAACCAGAGGCTGACATCGTGGGGCTGGAGAGTCCAGGCTACACCAGCAACTCTGCCACCAGACCTGCTTTGTAAGCTCCTGCCTTCCCGCTGTTTTGGTCCGGAGAGAAGGTCGCACCGGGCGGGCTTTGTCTGCCGTCTAACCTTGTGTCTCCCGGACGGGGAAGGCACCGTCTTGTGGGGGTCACTCCCCGATTTTGAGTTTCCCCTTGCTCCCCAGGAGTCAGTGAGATTTCAGCACCTTTGTAACCAGTGACTATTAGTGTTTTGCCTGTTGCTATTTCGTTTTGTTAGTAAACTGTTCTTTTCTTCACGTATATCTACTTGTATTTGTTTCTCCTCATTGATGGAAAGGGGATTGATTAAAACTGTAAGGGCGGGTAACTAATTTCAGAGTGTCTACTTATTAAATTGTCTTAAAAGAAGACAAACAGTGGTCTGCTTTTGCCAGAGCTGGTGTTTAATCTCTTCCCCCTGGCCCTTGGGAGACTCGCAGCAGCAGTTTCTCCCCTGAACAGATGGATGCACTCACAACACATGCAGGGCTGAGTGGAAAAGCCTGGCCCACATTAATGAACACAGAGTCTCAATCCCAAAACATTCAAGGTGGTGCCATGATTAAAGCTGCTTGATGCTGCAGGGTATAACTGGTGTTTTCATTCCCATCAAGCCACAGATTATTTCATTTCTGGTAAGCTGTTAGATTCACACCGGACGACCTGCATGGTATACCCTGGGATGAATCAGTGTTGTCATTCATCAATGAAAAAACATGCTGTTGTTTAAGCCTTCTGGTCTCCTCCATGGTTTCTTAAAAGTAGCTCGGTGAAAATAGCTGAGGAATGGAGAAGCAGGAGGTGGGTGTTTTGTGTTTGTTGTCTGCAGTGACTGACATGCATTGCTATTGTCAAGGTTTTTCCTTCTCTTCTGTGTCTACAGGGGCAGCAGCAGCTTCAAGCCTGAAGCTGTCACTTCTTTGCAGAAAAAGCCTGTGGTCCCACCTGGCCACTGCTGGCTGCCCTTCCAGGCAGGGAGGGAATCTGAATACCCCATTAGATCTGCCCTGTGCTAGTCACCTTCTTCAGGGAGTCAACAGAGCTTCTAGGTAACTCTCACAAAGCTGAGTAGTATGTTAAAAAACGAAAGGGTTTTTTAGAAAAGCACAGCCTGGTGTGATGAGCACACAGGCAGTTCACCCAGGTAGTCACCCACCTTCCTCTGGCCAAATGGACAAACCTGACAACAGAAGCTCCTCCAGCAGCTTTCTCTCCAGCTCACCTTACTTTACAAGCTGAGTCTCCTTACAGGGACTGAGATAAATGATTTGATCTTTTTCTTGCCACATTCTCCAGACCAGGCCAGAGAACTCCTGTTTGCCAGCCCTGGGGCATAAATCTTCCAAGGCTCCTTTTCCAAAGGATGGCTTTATGAATTAACTACCAGCTCCACCTCCTGCCCTGGGCTTTGCTCCCCCAGGAAGTTCAGAAATACAGCTGTTAGCAAGCCTGTCAAAACTAATACAATTAGCCCCGAAACCCTCTGTAACTGCGGCATCAGCTTGCAGCTACTACCACTCTGGAAAAGTCTTCCAGCCTCCATCCGTCAGCTTGCCTGTGGAGGTCTGGCAAGGGTCCAGCCTGAGCTGCTGTTTTCTGCTTCTGATTTAGAGGAGTTGCTCCACTGCACTGGGGATGCTTCTTCTCCTTGCTCTCCTTCAAGTCCCAAGGTCCTTACATCATGCACCAGATCTCCTGTTTGTTCCGAGCCACATGCATGTGGGTTTTTTCCTTTCACAATGACCTCAACAGTTTTTATACACTTTCAAATTTTGTTTCTGTTGTTCCAACCAACCCATCAGTCTCATTAATCTGCTGTTCACATCACTCAGTTCTTATTTTCATGTTACTCATTACATAATTCCGACAACTTTTCATCTGCTATCACAAAGGCTGCCAAGTTTTTGTTGGGTATCTCTGATTTTCCTTGAAACAGCTCTTTCCAAAAGACATCTCCATGACTTCTGTTAGCTGGCATACCTCAACAGAACATAGGTAATATTTGGGGACACAAGATTCTCTGCTGTGAATTTCTGGATAGGAAATAATTGGAAAGTTTTTCTTTATTTTTTGGCATCCTAAATGAGTTTCCATTGCCCCCAGTGCGCAGGGAATATTAAAGATAAAAAGCAGATACAGTAGAAATCACCAGGTATCTATTTGTTCACAGGTCTCATCTCTTTCATTACTAGCTCTATTTCTTTGCTAAATCATGTTTGCACCAGGATCACACACACAGGGGAACACACTGTGACATCTCTTCCAGCACAGCTGCTTGCCCTGGTGGAGTGCATCCTTCCTTCAGCAGAAAAATACAAAATCTCACTCCTTTGCATTGTGTTGTCTATTTCGTTTGCTCATCACTCCTTTTATTTGCTTACACAGGTGCATGTGGTGTGATGTGGTGGAGTATGCAGGTAACATGTTATGAGCTCTGCTCTGCACTATGTGCACATAAGGTGCTCTGTGATATGAGCACATCTCAGCCTGGCCAAGGCAAACCTGCCTACTGTAGTTCACACAGCTTTGGTGGCACATCTTTGAAGAAAAAACTATCAAACCTGCAATCCACATCAAACTGTAGGCCAGCACCCCATAGGGAGCCAACATAAGGAATTTGGTGTGCCAGACCATGAAACAGGGGACTTCTTGTGTTTTAAAAGGGGGCATTTATGGGGCCACACTTCTGCTTGGATCAGAGTGACAAGAACAGCCATGGGGAAGAAGAGTTTAAGAAGGAGAAGAAAGACATACTGTAACCCAATAAACCCTGTTTTCGTTTCTGCATGTCTGGATTTCCATCACCTGAAAGATCAGGCTTTTGTATGTCAAAACTAAAGATTTCTTGGTTGAGTAATGTCCTTGGTGTACTCCAAAGGGATTAAACTAAAAGCCCATGATGCTCACTGTCTAAGCCAAGGTCTGAAGGAATCCTGGACTTAGTCAGGGAAGCAGGAAGACTCTGGTCACAGGAAGCAGTGGCCCTGGGAGGGAGAGGGCAAGTAAGCTTTGGAGTTGGCATGAGCAGGGAACAGAAGTGTGCCCATCATGACTTGGCTTTGGTGCATGACAGAGTAGGGTCACAGCATGCATAGGAGGTCCTGGACCAGGTTTTCCCTTGGGAAGTAAAAAAAACTCAGCTATTGGCCTTCTGGAGTGCATCTGCAAACCATGTGGATGCACTAAATGCAAGATTATAAAAGATAAACTTTGCTGCTGCTGGATCTCCTCTCTCGGCATCTGCCAAATCACTTGGCCTACTGCATTATCCTGGAAAACAGCTCATCTGCCTAAATACTTGTCTGTCTCCCCCAGCTACATCAGATCAACTAAAATGTAACCTTTGTCCACAAGCCTTATCTCTTCAAGGGGAACTACAGATCTGCTTGGGTTGTAGAAATTACATTTATTCTGGTACTTGGCTGGGCCCCAGGTCCTACACAGATGGAAAAAATACTTGAAATATATATTTGGTGTCACTGGCATCAGACGTTGAACTCCCATGAGTTCAGTTTCCTGCTTTACATAAGCTTAGTGGTTTCATATTCTTTTTTATACCAGAATCATTGGGATAACTGGCAGGGTCATGGTGGGCTGATCAATGATCTCACATCATAAAATGCAAACAGAACTTCAGACAGGTGAGGCACATATTTATACACATGAGCTGAAACAGCTGGCTATAGAAAGTGAACAAGTGAACTAATCAGATCCTGATGAGTGCTGGCAGTCACCTGGTCACGGGTCACCTTAGGGAACTGGCCTAGCCACACCATCAGTTTCCAAAAACTGCTGGAGATCACCATCTTCTAACGAGTTTATCACTGGCTGCTGTTGAGCAGCCCCTTATATCCTGCTCTGCTCACTCAATGGCCACTCTTGAGTAACCCACCCTAAGCAAGAAAGCAGCTGCAGTGACTCGTGCTCTGCCCCAGCAAGCTTCATCCTGGACCAGGTGCATGCAATGGTGAAGATTTAACATGCACAATCACAAAAACTTCAGCCAAGGAACACATCTACTGATGTTGAACATCACAACCACCAGGCACATGGCTAACATTTCCTGGAGTTCTGCACAATTGCATCCATCAATTAACAATTTCAAAGATTGGCTTCAGTTTATTAGGGATGCTTCTAGGCTTGCAGTCCTGTACATCACTCCTGCTTGGCAGGGGCTGGTAGCACCTGAGGCTGTGTATGAGGTGTACAGACAGACTGAGCCAAAATCCACAAACTTGGAGAACGGTTTATTAAAATAGTCCCAGGATGTATAACTGTAATCTCTAGAACATCTCTCACACACAGCGGTGAATTTACTGATGGTCTCAATATCCATAAAATTCACAAAGTATTTTACAGGATGCTCTGGGCCTCTGTGGGGAGGGGCTGATGCCCTAGGATTCTCTCCCCTGTCCCTGAGTAGTTGCAGTCCCTAGAACCACTGGAAGGAGTTTCAGTCATGGAGTTTCTGCTCCAAGCAGGATAATTGAACTGTCCAAAATTAGTGAGGATCACTTAGTATCAAAAGCAAAAGACAACTCCTTGAGCATACTCCAATATAAGGAACCCCAATATAAGAAAGAGTTAGATGCCAGTCAATGGTATGAATGTTTAGTCACTCAGGAGATTTAAGAAGCAGTATCTGGCTTTCTACGGCGTATCTAATTGCTGATTGTAAGCAACTGAGTTTTGATATATTTTAGCTTCCCTAGGTTTTATTTTAATTAAAATAGCTAGTCAAATCCTTCTTTGTCCAACTCAGTGAACCACCTAACACATCTGAATTCACCTCAGGCCATCAGACGTCACCAGGCATAGGGCTCTGCCATCTGTCTGTCCCAGCCCAGTCTTCACACGTCTGTCACATTGTCGTGGCCTCTCTGTTTCCTCACTAGGCAACAGTCAACAAATTAATTCCTTCAGGCATCCCCTTCAAATGCTCCCCAGCTGCCCTGGGACACTTGTCATCACAGATGCTAAGACCTTTATTTGTAACACAAGCCTCAAATATTTCCTTTTTTTTTTTTCTAGATTACTTTTGAAGTGAAAAGCTCATGAGAATGTTGGTGAATTTTAGCACTTTCTGCAATGTCATTCCAGTGAATATCCAGTATTATCCTCGGGCAATTGCTCACAAAGGAATTCACAAACCCCACTTGAGCTGTAAGACACATTTCTCAAGACTGAAGTAAAACCTGAGATATAAATGAGTCATTGAAAAAAATCTATCAATCTGACCCTGCCATTTCATGACACTGTTTTCTTCAAGATGTCCTCACCAACTCCTGTTTTACAGTCAAAGTAAAAGCTTGTCAAAACTTTCTAAAGTTTATAGCCTCTCATTAGATATTTTTAATTACTATATTAGTATTATTACCCCTTAGGGGTCACTAAGGCTATGAGGCCTTATTCTACTTATTTTATATCCTAAATACCCTAGAGAGGGGGAGGCTGAGGGGAGGCCTTATTGTGCCCTTCAACATCCTCACAAGGGGAAGCGCAAGGGCAGACACTGATCTCTGCACTCTTGAGACCAGTGAGAGGACTCAAGAAAACAGCATGAAGCTGGGTCAGGGGAGGTTTAGGTTGGATATCAGCAAAAGCTTCTTCACCCTGAGGGCGGCTGGGCACTGGAACAGCTTCCCCAGGGAAGTAAACACAGCACCAAGCCTGACAGAGCTCCAGAAGGGTTTGGACAATGCTCTCAGGCACATGGTGTGACCTGACATTGGGGTGTCCTGAGCAGGGCGAGGAGCTGGACTCGATGATCCTCATGGGACCTCTCCAACTCAGCATATTCTGTGATTCTGTGATCCTAGGGTGATCAAATAGACATCAATGAAGTTTATGTAAATCCATAAAACACTGTTTAAATTAACTTACACTCAGTCTGCTAAATCTCACTGGGTACTTAACACTACCCCAAAGGAGTGGTTCCCTTGCAAATGTACACCCTACATTTGAGTAGTGCTCACAATGCAGTTAAAGAACCCCAAAATGTGCCAGCAGATTTGACCTCACCTCCTCCCAGCTGACTGTTAGTACCCAAGAGTGGTCTCAGATGGATGCTCGGGTATGAATAAAATGTAGAACAAGCACACTGTGACACTACCCTCCTGTTGCCTCCCAGTTCCTGCTGCCATTTTTCAGTGTGGAGGTCTGCCTGTGCTGGTTGTAGAATCAACTCTATGAACGCACAAGACTAACTAAGCAGCATGTGCCTTGCATTTATTCTGAATAAAAACAAACTATGCAGAAAATAAACCCTGCAGAAATAACTTTGCTCTATCTGCCAAGCTTTGTGTGGTCTTTCTAAAAACAGTCCTTAGTCCACGTCTTCTAAGAATGCCTTTTAGTGTCCTATTTGCCATAAAGTAGAACTCAGAAGTTGAGACAAGGCAAATGCTGGAATGCTTGAAGGCGTTACCAAAGTTCATACAGCATCAACAAACACATTCAGTGCTGATGCCAACACATGATCTCTGTGTTTGCAGCTTCCCCAGGAAGAGCAAATTCTCTGCTGCAAAAGTATTTTCTGCAAGCATGTGTCCCTTGAGGGGAAATGGGAGCCAGGAGATCTCACTGGGCGCATGTGAGTGCTCCTACACTCTGCTCACAGCATCGACAGGAGTGCTGGCATGCCTGGCTGGTCCCTGGCAGTGACTCACTGCTTTGTTTCTAGTGAAACAATTCAAGAAACAGATTTTCAAGCCTGTCCCTGCAGGTGATCCCACCAGTTTTGCCTGTTACCCTGTGGAGTAAGAAACTTCTGCTGCTTGCAGAGAAAGCTCATTTTTTAGTGAAGAAATCTGTAGTCGTGCTCATCCAAGAAGTATCAATGGACATCTCTGGGAATACAGAGACAGTTAATTCCTTATTAAATGTTAATGAGTGATTAGACTAGCTGAACAACTGTTATTTTGGGTTCAAATTTCATACACAGGCTGCTCGACTCTTAAGAGTAAAAAGGTGTAGGAATGTCTTTTTAAGCCTCTGCTCCAAGCTACAGACTCAAATAGCATCAACAGCTGCTTCATAACACACACACACAAGAGACATTGGCCATGAAACGTGGTATCAGCAACCTTCTGACATGGTCCCCACCCTCTGCCTCTACTGTGAAGCAGGAGAAAGACCCACTTCCAGAGCACACAGAGAGGGAAACTCCCAGAGCTGTTGCTCCTCCACACCTCAGAAGCTGAGAGGAAACTAGGCCACAAGAGTAGATGCTTGCCAAGTTTTATCTTGGAAAACAAGTGGAATATTTATAACCACTGGGAACTTGGAAAAAACAGACAACTTTTCAATGGATGATACTGAAATAACCCAAAGTACTGAGTCCTATAGCTGCAGTGCTCTGAGGAAGGAAAGAAAGCAGAAGAGCTCACATATCAGTCTTCAAAAGCCTGGTCTCTAAAGCTACCAAGACACTGATACAAGCTGACCTAGTATGAAACAATCATCTAAGGCAAAAAAAATCTTCACATTTTGAATTTAGGAAAATGTAATGACACAAGAATGCTGCAAAGAACTTTGCTATATATAATTTTACTTTTTCCATTAAAAAGAATTTATAATGGGGGGGTCAATAAAATACATCATGCAAATAGGTAACTAAATTTTCTGAAAGATTCTGTAAGATTCATAATGGCTCCCGGTCAAAAGGAATGATAAAAGTTAGAGGGTCTGCAAAAGCTTACCAAGTTTTTTGTTAGGAGATTACATCCTTGGCAAGGAAATCGGTGTGTTTGTCCCTGACCTCCTCTATAAAAACAAAACAGTGGGTTTTGGATAAAGTGGTAGTGTGAAAGAGAAGAGGGAGAGAGATGTTAATTAAAGAAGGAGAGAGAGAAAGAAAGAGAGAAAGGAAGCAAGAAAAAGATGTCACCAGTCCTGGCTCTAGTATTGAACCAGCTGGGGTGTCCAGCGTCCTGCAAGTGCCCAAGCACCTGGGCTTTGTGGAGTTACCTTTCTGCAGGTAAATTATCCCTGCCCTGGAGATAAGTTTCTTGCCTTCTATGCAAATCGGTTACCACACACAGTACATTATTTTAGACCTTTATGGAAATAGTTCAGAGGGCTTCAGTAGTTTTTGGTGGTCTGGATTTCCCCCTACAGTACATACCCACTTCTTGGCCTCAGTTCTGTGCCTGCACTGTACTGTGTTGTGCTTATCTCCACATTATTATTATTAAATATTATGCAATTGCGCAATAAGCTGGTGAGATAGGAGAATAAAGCAGTAAGTATAGAGTAGTTCATTACAGTTGGTGTTTTAAAAGCCATTAATTTAATTAATTGCTTTAGTTGAAAATTAAAAATATGTCACAACTGGAAAAAGAGCTAAATCAATTCTTTGGAGTATTACCTATATAACCAGTCTGATTTTAATCTGACCAGGGAATAATTTAATGAAGAATAAAAGTTTGGAACAGAACAACCCCTCTCATGCTCATTTCTGATGCTCACCAAAGTTGTCACAGTAGTGGTCCATTCTCCCTCACCAAAGAGCTTATGGCTCTTTGGTTGGGGATGCTTGCAGACTGTTGCTGACATTAGACTATTGGTCCTAGCTAGAGATGATGGGCAGCAGAAGTGGTTGATAGAGGACTGACAGAGGTCTCGATATTTCATAATTTTTATAATTCTCTCAGCTTTCAGGAAAAAAAATAATTTATTGTTTGGCAATATACTGCTATAAAAAGTTGGAAGATATAAAGCGATTGGAAAGCAGAGTCATGACTCCTGGTTAAATTTTGAACTTCCATGCTGTGTATCAATTCCTCTTTGACCTGGACTCCTTCAGCACCCTTTTCAACAGATTTACTGTGGTCTAGCTATCTAATGCATTGATGGCTTTGGACAATCTACCACTCCTAAACTCTCATCCACACCTTTGCAGGGCTGTTTCCTGTCACTTTCGGGTACCTCAGGGGACAAGAGTGACCACAGAAGCACTAATGGAAACCCTGCAGCAGATTCCCTGGGCACACCATGCAACCTCCCCAGTGACCTGTGCTTAAATGCACAGACCCCCTGGCCACATAAAGCCTGCAAACGTCTCTCCTAAAAGACCTTACAGGTTGCCCTTTTCCATCGGGCTAGAGCAAAACATTCCTGTGAGGCCCCTTCCATCTGCCACCCTTCCCTGCCTGGGGTACACCGCAGTGCAAAACAGCTCATACCCACACTGTACAAAATCAGATGGTACAACCACTGAATTAGAAAAGATCTTACGAGGATGATTCAACTAGCGCAGATGTCCAGAAGGCAAAAATTCCATTTTCCAGCAAGTTTCAAAGATAAAGTAGGTATTTTGCCTTTTCACAGAATTGTTTAAGTATTTTCAGGACTGTGGACTTCTGTTGAGACTTCTTACAGCTCTGGGCTTCAGCTTTCTCATAGTGGACTAACCTGCAAGTTAACCATAGGCATAGCAATGAAACTCCCTTCTAGATGCATAACTAACAGAAAACACAAAATGGTCTCTCTCTCAAAAAAAAAAAAAAGAAAAAAAAAGAAAAAGAATTCAAAAAAACAGCACAAAATCTAAGCAACCATGAAAAGAGAACATTTTTAACTAACAGAAAAATATCTAGCTGACCCAGCACAGGAAAAGATTCTCATTCCTATGCTAGTAAGGGATGATTGATCATGTAACCCTATTTTTGGCTTCAACACCCATCAGCTGTGAATTTATATTCACTTTATATTCACTCAAAATTTATATAAAACCAGACACTGATTACAGCTCTCTGGTTTTTACCTACACGTGGTAGTCCAAACTACACATACCACTCATCTTATTTCCATATAAGACAACATCACTGTGCAATGTTCTCTCTTCTTTTTCAAACAAACTACAGTTACTGCCCTAATAACTCTCCAGTTTGACACTCAGTTTAAAATAACAACTAGAAGTGGCTATATTTAGAGAACAATCTGGTATTGGTATAGCCTCTCATGTTTCCACTCAAGCACACAGGAATATCCTTGGCCAGGAAAGAAATCCCTCTGTGAAAGGTCTTGTAAGAATTCAAATGCAAAGCAATGACTGTATAGGAACTAGAAGAGACTCATTCATATGAATTCCTCCTGCTTGTTAGTGAATTTAAACTAAGCTTCTACAAAGCACAGCTTAGATTAGCACTGCCTAGCTATATGGATGCATATTTAAAATGTTAAAGCTCACCCTACCTGAAATGCTATAAACAACATCTTAAAATGAAGCATTCCTATAGCTACATGTAAGTTTTCAATGCTGTCTATGAAGATGTTAATACCTGACAGTAAGCACTGTGAAGCTCAAAATTAAGCTGCAGATGCAAACATTAAGCAAACCTGTATATTGACACAGACTAGAAAACACACTTTATTCTGTATAGTGTATAGATTTTATCATTGCTTGTGGCCAGATTATCATCTCTAAGGGGAAAAAAGATCTAGTATATCCAGTTTTCTTTAAAAAAATCATTGCTGCTATATTTGTTACACTTTTGAAATCCAGGTACCAGGACAGCTGCATTTGCAGTTTCCGTTTGGGTATCTCTGTGTGCTCTAGCACTCAAGGCAGGCTTTACTTTCCTTAAGAAGTCAGGAATTTACACAATCAAAAAGCAGTTTACACTATGGAAAATCATACCCAAATTTGTTCACAGTTAGGGGAGTAAACTAAGCTGTAGCCTAAAGCCAAAGCAGTACTAAAAGTTCCTCATTTTCTTGCAGTCTGTATTTTCTGAACTGAACAGTTAAGGATGACACCAAACTGCCAGGCTCTATTATGGAAAAGTAATTACTATAGAGTAGAGGCAAAATATAACAACAGTGGCATTACTCCAGTTCTGCTACAGATTCTCACTGCTGTTCTACTGTAATCATACAGGACAAAATGTATGTTGACTATCACTTGACACTTGGGTACACAAATATGATTCTCCTGGGATAAAAAATATCTCAGGAAGATTGTGAAGCATGAAGAAATATGTCACCAGGTACCTGGTCTGCTAGTTCCAGCTCTACCTAGAGCTTGAAAATGTTTGTGATTGTTTGCCACAAGTGTTTACATATCTAAGGCAGGGAATATACCTTGCTGTACACCAAGTATCTGGCACTTCAGTGGGAGAAGAAGGGATTTGCTAGGAGCAGACAACAGCAATAAATACTGATACTGAACTGCAGGTCAGTCTGAGGATACATGGCTTGGGAAAATGAAGGACTCTATTTCCCAAACAGATGCAAGGGAAAGAGCACAGACATCTACATCTGTTTCATCACTTGCCTGAACATAGTCAGATGAGCTGAGAGCAGGTCAGATTCAATATCCATTCATTCATCTGCTTCCTTGCTGGCTCCAGAAAACAGCGATGCCAATTACCATCAGCTCTCTCATATGGCCTAAAATGAACTCAATTCACTTTGGCCAAACAGCTGCAGAACTGTGGTCCCAGTCAAGGAGGTTCATGTGCAGAATGATCTGCCAAGAGTGATTAGATGGAGCACAACTATTTTGCTAAAACTTCCTCAGGATAACAACCATGTCTAAAACAGAACACGCCAAAGACAAGCTTTCCAAAGGAAATTACTAAAAAAGTAGGAAGTTACAAAGAACAGATCCTGTCACAAAATGCATCAGAGTGCTCTACACTTTAACCTATCTGCTTCCCATGAAATTCTGCAGCCATAAGCATTAGAAATATTAGCTACATGAAAATCAAGCTCCAAAGATACCAGTAAGTAGCAATTTCTCCATATCCTGCTTACAACTAAGAGATCATTCATCTAACAGGATCTACAACAAACTCATTTTTTCTCTTGCATGAGGGTGAAGAGATTTCATATATATATACATATAAATTGATCAGGCATCTACACATAACATGTGACTATTCTGTTTAATTCTTCACCTTAAAAGGAACCAGAAATTCTTATGTTCTTTTGCTGTGCATGAAGATATCTCTGAAAGACCACTGCAGTAGGGTTTTCAACTTTCAGTCAAAAATATGAAGATGCCACAAAATCACAGAATTGTTAAGGCTGAAAGACACCTCCAGAAATCATCTGTTCTGACCCTCCTGCTCAAGCAGGGTCACCTACAGCCAGTTGCTGAGGACCACGTCCAGACAACTTTTCAGTATCTGCTGGAATAGAGACTCCACAGTCACCCTTACAGTGAAAAAGTGCTTCCTAATGTTCAGAAGGAACATTCTTTATTGCAGTGTGTGCCCATTGTCTCTGGTCCTGTCACTGGCTACCACTGGAAAGAGCCTGGCTCTGTCACCTTTGCACCCTCCCTTCAGGTCCTTCTATTTATTTATAATATTAACTTCCCCCTCAATCCTTCTTTTCTTCAGACTGAACAGTCACAGCTCTTGCAGACTTTTCTCATATGAGAGATGCTCCACTCCCTTAATCATCTTCACGGTCTTTCACTGGTCTCTCTCCAGTATGTCCATGTCTCTCTGGTAACTGAGAGGGCAGAACAGGATAGAACTCCAGACAGGGCTTCAACAGTGCTGAACAGAGGGGAGGAGTCACTCTTGAGCTGCTGGCAACACTGCTAATGCAGCCCAGGACATCAAGAGCTGCTCTTGCCACAAGAGCAAGAATCCACCAAGGCCCCCAGGGCCTTTTCTACCTAGCTGTTTTTTCTAACAAGGCCACAATATAAAAAACATGGAATGTTCTCCCAAAAGACCCTTCAGTGCTCACAAATCTTGCAGTATCCATAGAGATGTTAAGTCAGAAGTCACTTTGCCTTACAGGTACCTATAATTCCATGAGGCTGGTTGAATTCTTATAGCCAAGCACCAACCTCATCATCTAACCCTGGAATGAGCAGACAGATGTTAAGGTGGTGTTTGCTGCATTCCACAGTTCTCTAATCCAGAGAAAGCACTCATCCCACCTGCTGACTCCAGCCTTTTTCAAGGCCCTTCTCAAGTCGTGTTCATGGTAATTTCTGAAAAGCAAGAAACTATGTTCCAGGCTGGAATAAACACTGTTTAACAAATGTGAAAGAGACCTGTGAAGGGAGTCATATTTTTATTTCCAAGTCTACAAATGAATTAGCAAGTACATTGGATAATTAAGGTTCCCCACCTATGTAAATCAGCTGGGGATTTCTACTGCAAGTGGAAAGTGCTTTTTGGAACACTTAAGAATTTTACTGAAGAGAAGTGTTTACAGAGTAAATCTAAATTTTGTTTAGTGCATTAGAACGTGATCTTTAATGTTATTATTAGAAAACCAGGAAATCTGCTTATTCACAAATCAGGTATGATTGTCTGGCTTCCTTGCCCTCCAGGCATAACATACTGCCACAAATGCATTAGCATTTCCCTAGACTCCACTGTCATGCAGAAGCCTGCTTCGATCTTTTTGAACCATGAGGGATAGACAGGGCAACAGTCTCACAGTATTGATTAATTGTTAGTGACGTAACATCTGAAAAGTAAGAGAATCTGAAAGATGGAGAATTACTTCCTTCAATAGCTTCATACCTCACTATGGTTTTGTATACAACAGCTGTAACCCGCCCTTCCATTTCTGTAGCTCTTTATGCAATTTTAATATCAAATACAGTTTGTGGGCCAGGAAATTTGAAGAAACTTGGCACGTCACAACAATGCCTCTTTAAACATTTTAACGGTTTGCTAATTGAAAACTGTGAAGACTCTGTTTCCTGAAAGATTTTGGCTAATGTTTCAAATGGAAATCTAATTACCATGATTCATAGTTATTTTCATACTAGACTCACAAGGTTTTCAGAACAGAGCAAAGTGCTAGTAACATGTAGCTCATACTTAATCAGAGAATATATCTATTTAAAACAGCATTCAAAGTACAACAACACTATTACTCATACTTGTAGAGTAGTCTCAAATACTGATCTGGAGCCACATTTGGTAAAGGAAAATGTGCTGGAGGAAAGGAACTGCCATATAGTGAAGAAGACACTCTGTTAATCAAAGACCACTATATTGTTACGTGAAATTGTAGGAATCTTTGGCTTGATTATGATCTGAAGAAGGACTACAATAACCACACATTAATCTCTGGCTGTCTAGAGACACTGTGAAGGACGGGGCAAAAGAGGCTTACTCTTTTCAATGGGAGCAATAAAATCCTTCAAATGATAGGAAGCATTTTAAGCAATCAAGCATTATATAAAATAACATGGATGGCTGTGGCCTTTTATCTGGCCTTCTGTAGCATAACTGCTAAAAAGTATTATTAAAACAGTAAAACCTCAAACATTAAAGGAAAAACTTTATGATTTTTAAAGTATATTTAGATATAACCATAACTGTGTATTTTTTTAAAGTATATAAAGATATAACCATAGAAAATTTGGCCCTATTTGGTAAGTTTAATCAGTCAAGTAATTATAGCTTTGCTTGTACTGCTTTTGTACACACAGGCTGCGGACGAAATGTCTCAGAAGTTAATGTAATGGGAGAACTCCAAAAAAAGCAAACAAAAACAAATAGTTGTAACTGGTTTGGATTTACTTTTTCAATAAGCTTCCAAATATTTCTACTCAATAGCATCCTATATAATAAGAATATTAGGGCATTTTCAGGCTGATTCTATTAAAGTTTTGAACAGTCTGAACCACGTGTAAGATGAACAAGTCTTCTTTACTAGTAGAAATGCTTCTGGAGTGTCTGTGATCATCCTTTCAACACAAGTGCAAGCTTACTTTTCCTCACTACAGATCTTGACTCACATTGGATCTTGACCAAAATTTATAGTGAAAATTTTTTCTATTCCCTCCAAAAAATGAACTGGCAAATGATTTGCTTTCGTCTTAATTTTTCCTCTTCATTACACATGTAGTGTAATAGGTACAACAACCACGAAGGACTGCCTGACAGCACTTTTACTGATAAGAAAGCTCATGCCATGCTGAATTTTGAAATTCCTGAAAGAAACTTAACTGCAGTTCATTTGCATCTTTCATTCTTTTTCAGAAAGCTGAAAATATTTCTAGCAGTTTTCTTCAAGTGATTTGCATGTCTGTACTTGAATTTTAGCAAACTTCAACAATATCTGCAAGGCCAGGGGTTACATGGAAGTGATTTTTTTGACTGAGGTGATTTCACCTCCATCACAACTCCCAAATACTCTTTTGGCCTCCTACAGTTTTTTCCTTTTCTTTTTTTTTTTTTTTTTTTTTTTTTTAATTCAAGTGGCAAATCATCTATTTTCAGGTTTTTTCATGCAAAACAAAGTCCAGTTTATTGTCAGAAGTGCAAGGTATATTCAGTAAATATGAATTTTCTAAGAGCCATCCTCCCTCTCCTGTGTCCCATTTCCATGGCTCAATGTAAAATGCACTACGGCAGTTGTTGACTCTGTAAGCACTGAATCACTAACAGCTGTATGTGAAAATACACTTATGAGAACGTTACTATTCTGTGGAGAAGAGGAATGCTTTGAAACTCATCTCTCATGTAGTGACTCACTGACAACAATCTAGGCTTTGTTTGTTCCCCTGCTGCAAATGGAAAGGCCAGACTTATCACAAGTGTCATCATGCACAGGCAACTGCTGCTGAAGCTCTTGATGGACATAAAGTGCTGTTGGCTGTCTTTTTTCTTTTTGCACAAGACCTGCCTTTGAAGATGGGGAAAAAGTATGCTAATAGCTGTAATGTGGGCATAGTTCAATAAAAATGCTATTACCCAGAAGCCTAGGATGGAAGTTATGCCTAGGATGGAAGTTATACCTGGGCAAGCAAAATGTAAGATTTCATACTGGGATCAGCAAGACAAGGGATAGGCCGGAGCAAGATGGAATGCTCCTCACACACAATACTACTATTAATCTGTCAGTGACAGCCTGAACAGGAAAAGAGTACGAAGACACGAGTTGCTAACACAAGAGTGGTGGCTGAGTAGTCAAAGTCGAGTGTACAGGAGAAATGCCACCAGAAGTAAAGGAAAACATGAACAACATGAGCTTCTAAGTGTAAAAGACGTGTGTGAGTCAGCCTTTCTTTCCCCCCTCCTCAGTAAGGACAGTTGTCACTCCAAATTCAATTACTTTGGCCAGGAACACCAACACTTTAATTATCAGGTCAAGGCAAAACAGCCCATGTGCCAGTCTAAGGGCTGGAGTGTCACTCGCTGCAGAGATGCCCTGGCTACAGATTTGGAAATCCCAAACCAATAAGCTCCTGTGGCAGGGTGAATTTATCAGCTGAGAACTTGCCAGCAAACACGCACTGGGGTATGCCAGTCTGGTTCTGCTGCAGCTAGGTACAAGCTGGTGCAAGTCTCCTTGGCTCCTAAGTATGCAGTGATCTCACAACAAATGTGAGACCACTTGTCTCATCTCAAGAATTGTACAAAGCCAGCAATGTTACAACTTTTTTTACATTTTCAACTTATGTACTTCCCATGTACTGTAGGTAGATGGAAAGAAAACTAAGACTTCAAATGTGCTAATGTGCTAATTTATTTGCCAGTAGGTTTGTAACAGAGCATGACAGAGCACACATAAGACATGAACTGTGTTTGCTGTGCCACAAAATCTAGGATTGCCAATTATCACCTGCTTCACTACTCTGCATATTACAAACACATGATGTGACATTCTAGATCAGAGAGCTCGGATCAAAAGAGGTCAACTTTAAGTCATATGGCACAGCTGTAAATACAAGCTATTTAAATGGTATGCCGGCAATGTTTAGATTTGAGATTCCTTATGCTGCAGCTCTCATGCCTGATTTATCTGATGGCCTGCAATAGCTGTCCTATCTCTTGAAATTATTTTCTGTATATTTTTAAGTGTAGCTATGTGATAAATATGTTCCAAAATACAAACTTCAGTTTCCTGAAACTGTTGTTAGTGATGTTGCTTGCTCACCAGCTTTCCATAAATTGTTACCTGATGGATGCCTGTTTGGAGTGTATCACAGGAACAGCATCTTGGAATAATGTGGCAAAAACAGGCATATGCTTTAAGAATAAGAAAATAAGGCCATATTTGTATATAATGTAATCTATTACATCACTCTTCTGAGTGAAATCTATCTCTTTTCCTTCAAAATACTGCAGAAAGAGAAAACATTCTTAAAACCCCTGAAATGCATGCCATTAAAATGTATCCTTGGTGATATGAGATATGAAGAAATACACACTTCCAGAATTTTTGAAGGAAAGCAACACTCACAAAAATATGCATTTGAAGCTGCCAATTATCCTACGAGAGCCGGGTGCGTACAGCTGTATCAACTACCAGTTACAGCTTTGGTGTTTCAGTGCCACAGAACTCATTAGGCAATGCATGGGCACATTAAACAACGATCACTTGCTTTTTGGAGCACATTGCTAATATAAAAAATCTCTCTTCCCTATAGGCTTCTGTCGTAATAGACAGGTTTCTTATCTAGTGCTTAAATCCAGGCAAGCAGATGCAGCATAGCAAACTCCATTAGGGCAGATTTAAGCTGACAGCCAAATTGCACATTATTTTTAGCACTATTAAACTGGTCTCTGTTAGAGTGAAGGCGAATGGAAAACAAAACATACCCACAATTCACACAAAGTGCTGTACAGATATTCTAAGCAAAAATGTAAACATTGCCCAGAGTCACAGAAAAGACATGCCATAGTTACTGTGTCTAATAAAATTTATCTGTAATAATGTTGTGAGCAGGATGTTCTTACCATCAGGTTATGGCCAGCTCTGTGCTGGACATGGCTAAGAGGAATGCAAAAAATGCCCAAACCTACCACTTTAGAATGGCTACAATTGACCCAAGGCTGTGTTTCCTACTGCTGTTGTAAGTGGGTATGCATGGTTTTATTTATTACTCTACTCAGGATTACTGCCTATTACACACAGCATCTTCCTTTGTTTCAAAGACCATTTTGCATTTGCAAAGCATGTCTGTCATCTGAAATAATTGTGCAATTTGGTTAAAGAAAATCTCAAGATTATTTGATGAATCTTACCCTACACAGTTTGACAGTATGTATTAGAATTAACTGGTATTTCCCTTGCCCACACATATGCTGCTGACAAAGTGAATTCTTGTGGAAATCAGCCACTATGCATCTGCAAAGCTTTATGCCCCAAAATAACAGGACATGAACTCATGCTCTGTACACCTGTAGGTGTTAGTAGAACCAGCATGGTGTTCAAACTTCTCAACTTGCCCTAACTACTATAGTAGTGATGAATATAGCTGTGATTTCTAAATTTCCTATCCATTCGTTGAGTCCAAGACTTTAATCTTTGTCTTATATTCTGAACTTAAAGATAAATTATCTGTTCAGAGGCATCGTGAATGCAATAACATTTCTGGGGTCATGCCTACTCCACTGAAATGTATATGTATAGGAGAAACTACCATAAAGCTTTCAGATCTTATCACTGATAACATACAAATTAATCTGTTGCTCATTTCAGAACCAGGATTACATTATGATGATCTCTTCCCATGTTTCCTGTGTAGCTGGTGTCCTACAAACACATGAAGCACAACATGCTGGGTGGAATTTCCCATGCTACACTGAAAAGCACTGGCTCGTTAGGGAACATGCTGCCTCAAGCCTGATGTTGTACTTAACCAGCCTGGGCCATGACCTCAGCTGGGTGTGCTTCCCAGCCATAACAAGGCTCACTAGAAATTTATATCCACAGCTTTTTCTCTATGTTACATTTTTCCTTGCATGGTGTTTGTCTGCTCAAATCATTATAGTTCTAAAAGGCGAACACTGAGCTAGCCAATGACTGAAAAAACTGACAGTTAAAAAAAGCACCTTGATATGCTTGAAGGTCCTATTCCTGAATTCAGAGTCATGTGAGAGAACTTGAGGTTTTCTCTGAAGCAGAGGTTTTATGGGAGCACAGGTTGACTGGACAGATGCCTGAATTGTTTCTTGTGTAGCTGTTCCTACAAACAGCCACGTCACTAGGGCCTGATTTGCCAGTCTTGAGTAAAGCACTTAGGAGTGAAACAGCTATCCTTTATAGCATTGAGTATTTTCTTTTGATTTGCACTTGATTAAAATGCCAGTTATATGTATCAAAACTTTAGCTAACAAAAATTAAAATATTTTTAATTATGAAAATTCTAAAATTAAACGAAAAATAAACTTGTATGCTGGAATTACCAGAACACTAAAGAGAAGCCAGAAACATTTAAAACAGCAACTGAAGCTTTAGAAATATATTCATTTAAGTGGAACTGTGTATCTGTAAACAAAAGCAAAACTTATTCTCACACTTCCTTTCTGTGTGCCTGGCCCATCAGAAGATACTAGCTTCCTTGGCAACTGGGCAAAATACTTTCAAGTATGGAGTGGAAATTTCTGGGCATGGTTTTAGTTATATTTACATCACCTTGACAGTTTGGCACAAGACTACACTACTGAGAGATTTATAAGATGCAAGAACTTGCACTGCAAATCAGATAATCCCTGTGAAAGACCTATTGAATGTAATTCTATACCACAAGTAACATTTTAAAACAATAAACAACTTTGAAGCAATGCAAGGAGAAGTGGAACAATTCAAAGCTAAGCTGTGTCTCCTCTTAACTTCCTCTGTTGTCTCAGTAAATTACCACATGTACATACGCTGACCAGCAAATACCAGGACACAGTGCTGCCAAAAGGGGCATGGTTTTATAAGAAAAAAGAATGAAAGAGCGTCTAAGGAAGACTAGCTTTGCACACCTGCTGTGTAGATTTAAATGAATTATTTTCAGCTAGATTTAGTTGTGATTCTAAGAATGTATTTCTGAGGAGACTAATATAATACCTTGTGTGCCAAATGTTTGCACAGAATGTCTTGCTATGATCAAATTACAGACTGCAGGAAAACTGTTTATAATGGAAATGCTGACAGAACTCTGCCTATTCCAAGAGCTGGTATACCACATATCCTCCCAGAGTATAACAGTTCAGTATGTATCTCTGAAAATGAGATGTGCAATAACAGAAGCTGTGCAGCCACTGGTATGTTTGTTTGTACAGAAAGATCAAACTACAGTAACAAAAATTGTGTTCTGCGCACCAAAAGATGCAGGCTGCTGCTGATCCAAACCTCTGGTCAAATGTCCTTTTATCCTGAAGCACTGTAGTGTGGATGTGCACAACATGATACACATCCATTTCTGCAGGTTTTGTTCCCAGCAACTCACAGTGCCTTGGAGCTGAATCAATACCACTACCATGTGGCTCCCTGTAAATCACAAGGAGGAAGTAAGTGCTGCTTGGCAGACAGATAGACTAAGAGGGCATGGTGTTAGGAGGCATAGCTGGGACAGCAAAGATGATTACTAAATTTCCACTAGTACCTTAAAAAATACAGGAAAATATATGTATATTTAAATAAATAAATAAACTAAGAAATATATGTCAAATAAATAAGAGAAAAAGCAAGTATTTCAATTACGACATCCTTGTGGGATTTTCTGAGTGAGGGTTTGTTGTACATTCTCAAAGCCTACTGACTAACCTAAAAAGTAACAATGAAAGTGACTTACTTTGCATAGGTGAGAACTGAGTACCAATCAGGGGGAAAAAATAGCTTTCTTCTCAAAAGAAAAAAAAATAATTGTCTTCTTAACTGAGACACAAGTGGAATACAGAACTGGACCAGCCAGTTTTGAATGGAGCACTGATTAATGGGTTCTGAGGGGGTGTCTATCCCTTTGTATCTATACTTGCCTCTTCATTATTCTTGGCACCTGTTTTTGGCCTTAAAAACTTTAAAAACACATAGTGCCTTTTTTCTGTGTGAGCACAGCTTTCACTTCGTGAATGACAATTTGGTGAACACATAATCAACATTGTATTATTTTATTACCCAGTTACAACCATGCTGTGTATATTTTTGTTTAGTCTTTTGTTCATGTAGATTCTGTCAAAAATTGCAGCCCACACTGAAAACTTACCAAGTAGTTACAGTTGCATGGAAACTCTGTGCAGTGCCTGGATTTTGCTCTCTTTTCAATAGCATTAAGTCTTGAAAAGCCTAATACAACTTACTGAAAGACTTCACTTTTTCTGTTGAACTGGAGCTACCATAAAGCAGATAAAAGTCTTAATTGAACATGTTGTAAAGATACTTTTGCCAAAAATTGTCTCTTGCCCTGGAAACGCATCTACTTTTGGAGTAGAACCCACAATATATTTAGAAAAAAAAATAATGCAGCTTAAGAGGAATGTGACAGACGTGACGGGTTTTTTAGAAAGAGGACTTGATAAAAGACACCTTTTCTCAACAACAAATGAAAGACAAAGAAAGGAGATTTCTGAGGTGTCCTGCAGAAACCTGCGGAGATACCTGTGCCGGGGGAGTGCAGACGCCTCACCGCAGGGCCTGCCCATCACCAGTTGTCAAGGGGACTGTCACCCACACGGGAGGAACTCGACGGAGGCTGCTCCCCGGGGAAAACCGAGCGGCGCGGCACCGCCGCCGCCCCGCCGCGGGGT
>VZSE01001748.1:180417-216162 GCA_013398275.1 Promerops cafer | reverse complement strand
GGGGAGGGCAGCGCGGCCGGGCAGGCAGGGGAGGGACGGGGAGGGCCCGCGGACACCGCGGGTGGGCGGCCCGTCCCACTCCTGTCGCGGAGCGGGGTCGGCCCCGGACGGTGGCCGAAGGCCGGAGTGGGTGAGGCTGGAGTGCCCTCCAGAGTGGGGGATGCCGCCTCCTCTCCGGGCAACCTGCGGAAGAGTATCACTCCCCGCACAGCGAAAACGTGCTTTCTTATATTTAAGTGTTTTCTCCCGAGTTTCAGCTTGTACACAGTGCATTGCCCTCATCACTGCGTACCGTCACTGGGTACCACTCGAAGAGCTTGGCTCTGTCTGGTGTACTCCCTGTCAGGTGTTTGCACACAACAGTAAGATGCCCACTCAAACTCATCTCCAGAGGACAAAGAGGCTACCACCCCACCAGAGCTCCTGTGTTACCACAGCCTGCCCTTCCATCCTTCCCTTCCACTAAACCTGCCCTTCCAGAGGACCATGGCAGGGTACCCTGGCACTTTTAGCTAAGAATGGTCCAGCAGCTGCTGAGATGCTCCAAGTGCTGCAGTTCATAGGCTTACAGAATAACTTGGGACTGGACCACGAGAGATGTCCAGTCCAAACCCTGCCCAAAGCAGATTCAGCTTTGAGCTTAGACCAGGTTGTTCAGCTGGGGTTTGATAACCTTCCAGGCTGGTGACAGCACAGTCTGCCTGGGCCCCGGCTCCAGTCCTGGGCTGTTTTTGTGGGGAAAGTGTTTCTTGCTTGTGAATGCTCTGAAATTTCCACTGCTTCAGCTTTGCTACTCCCTCTCACTCTCCAACCATGCACCACTCTGATGAGTCCGGATGCTTCATTTCCTCTGTCCCTCTGCTGTCCATACCAGGACTGATGTTGGGTGTTGCCAAAATCATCTCTCTTCCCAGCTGAACCAGACCTGGTTCTGGAGCCTCTCCTCGCAGGACAGAGTCTCCAGGCTCACTGCCTCAGTGGCCTTCCCTCACCTTGCATCTAAAAGAGATTAAGATCACTTAATTTGTTGCATTGCAAATACTGAAATTCTGAATTATTTGTCTAATCAGGGCTGCAGACATAGCATACTTTTCAGATCTGACTGGTGGCACACAGTAGTGTTTAAAATACAGACTTTCATTTTATTAGCATGCTTTAATATCAAAGCATTCAGTGAATAGGACCACCAGAGACCCCTTTTATTACTCTCCAGGACCATAAAAGGACTTCCAGCAGGAGGGGGATGCATGTAAATTATTTCTAGGGAAATTATGTTTATGTATTAGATAAGGAACACATTCTAATGAATATGTATTATTATGATGGATAAAAGCCCTGCTGTAAAGTCTCACCTCACACACAGAATGAGGAGAGTTTGATCCTCTGTGTGTCCTGTGCAGATAAAGAATGCCTGCTTTCTAACTCTTCAAATTGTGTTAGAAAGTTTATTCTGGCCAAATTCAGTATCTCCATGAATTAATTTCAGTACTAAGGCAGTTGATTGGCTAAATTTCTCTACCAGCTTTGACACATGCCCATTTTTACACAGAATTGAGTATAGTGCATTATCCAGAATACACCACTTCTGAAGAGCTGATGCCACAAATAGCCAACTGATACTGATGACTCACAAATATAAGCATTCACTAAGAACAGCTGAAGTGGCTAATGCCCTCAGGTTTTTCCTTGCTGATATCCAAGATGTTCCATCTTTTAGCAGAGATGGCTTAGCTGCACACGTCAGCCACCAAAGTTTACAGCACCATGTGTAAACTGGTTTTCAAACTGGCATCTCCAGCTTCCTGCAATCTCTCAGGAGCCAAGGAAGTAACACATGCATGTGAATGAGATGACACTAAAATTCCTGAAACTAATGTAAAACCTCAGAGTGGCCCACTACACTCTTTCCAAGAACTGTATAGAAGACATTCTCCTTAATAATGAATTTGTAAAAGCATTTTGCCCCTTACCAACTCATGTTTCCTGAAATCTCACCCCATCCTTTCCTGCTGATTTAACTCCTCTTCATATCAGGGAGTAACATAATCAAGGCCGTGCTAACCAGGCAATCTCACAAGGGAAAACAAATGTCAGAAGTGTCATTAGTTGTTATATAGGAGTATTTGAGAGGTACAAGAGGCTTCTACAGACGGCCAAGTTTAATTCCATAAGCACTTGCCCAGTTCGTTCCTGACCAGGCAGGAAATGGGTAAGCCAAATTTGTCCTTACTGCCTTTTGAGACAGGGAATGCAGGGATTTAGGACGAGAGAGAAGGCCAGTTACACCTCCTGTCAATTCCTATTACTAAGTGAGCTTGCTTTAGGTACAACGTTAATCCACAGGCTGCCACAATTTGACTTCTATTAATTTGACTCCTTTCATTTTTGCAGATTAACTGCAACACAAGAGAAGCAGACGAGCAGCAATTAAAGTCTGAGCTTTTTCAAATTCTCTGCACAACTACAGATACTGTCTTGCCCAGTGTTTGCTTTGAAATCCTGGAAAATACACTTCATAAAAAGACCTCTTTGCATGCCCAGGCACATCTGAACTTTCCACTTGTTCTCAGACATTGGACACCAGTACTGTTCTCAGATGGAAAAGGACATCAGGACTGGAAAAGGAAATGAGATCTTGTACTGCCTTCCAGTGTTCAAACTTCAGTCTTCTCATATACATGTGTTAATACTATTATTTTATGCTTTATATGCTTTAATGGAACTATAATCATTGCATGACACTTTACAAGTCTACTTAGGCAGAAGTCCTGGCATCTTTTTTTTTAATATATTTTTCTTCAATAAGAAAAATACAAATAATTTGAGCCAAGCTCATCTAATCTAACTTTGCTTTGGTATATCCATATTTCTTATGTCCTTTGCCCATTGTGTCCTGTGATTCACAGTTCCAGTCAATTCTGATCTTGCCTATGAGCCAGTTTCTGCAGCTGCTGTATCCTCCATTCTCTGGAAGTATGTCATGCTGTAGGAATACTGCCACTGGTAAGGTAGCGGGTACTAGCAGCCAGTGGCTGTGCTGGACATTTCTGCTCCCATATGGTTTACCATTTGAGGGTGGGGTAAGAGAAGAATTGTAACCATGGGATGAGCAGGAAAAACTCCTGGCAGTATTATTTCATTTTTCTGGTTGCTGTCACATTGTACTGTTAGCAGCAAACTGCAACTGCCAGCTGAAGCACTGGGGAAAGCTCTTGTACTGCTGTCTATGGCATGAGCCACAGCAAAGCAGGGACATCTGTGTGCTTTTGGGGATGGCTCAGAGAGGAAATTTGTTCACATTCTGTTGAACTGGTTCTGTATAATGCTTTGGAATGCCCTGCTCTGCACAGCCCGACTTGGTTTACTCCTAACAAAGTGCATGTGTTTGCCATGTTGTTCCAACTTAGTGTCTTGATTCTGTGTATTTACTCTTCTGTGCACTGAAGTTGCATCTACTAATTGATGTTCTGGAAACTACATGGAGACACATGGAGCTCTCCACTGCTTCTAGTTTGCTGAGGGTTGGTGACTGATCTTAAGGAGCACCCAACTTTGCTAATGGAAATTGCAACCAGTCCAGTGCTGCTTCATCTGCTGAGGCTCAGTGAAGGGAATCCTGCTGCAACTGATCCGCTGCCGAGGCTTGTGATACACAGCCATGACAACAGACAGGAGAGGGTTGATCTGTTTTATATGTCAAATCAGCATTTGCTGTATATATATGAGATACACGTATATCTGTAAGTAGTGCTGCACTTTAAAAATTTAGTTAATGGCTGAACTGAGCAATCCTTAAACACAACTCAATTATTCTGCAATATGCAGGCTTCTCATAGTAGGGAAAAGACCAGGAGGCCAATATCAGAAAAGTTAAAGCGGGCATGAAGGCACTGCTCAGTAAAGCTGACTCTTTGTGAGGAGCAACAAAGAGACTACAGGAACCCTCTCTTACATTAAAAGTACTCCCTCATATTAAAATAATCAGGCTATTTTTTATAATTACTGTATTATTTTACTAAGATTATACTTTTCAGACCTTGTTTAATTTCCTGTAAAGGAAAGCCAGCTGCTTGAACAAAGTAGGCTTTTGCTGTACATCATTGTGGTTTCATGAAGAAGAGTAAAAGGAACAGCCAAGAATGACACCTGCATGTGAAGTTACTAAACAAGTTAAATCCCAGTGATCTGTCACTTTATAAAACTTCTGCTGACACCAGCAAACTGCAACTTCCTCTTTCAAAAAAAAAAAAAAAGAAAAAAATTCATTCACCATTCAGGTGCCAGAGAAATAGCTAGCCACAAAATGCTCAGTTTAATAGCTAATGAATGTTTTACAACTGCTCTTACATCTGAGTTCTATGAGGTTTTTTTGTTTGTTTTTTTTTTTTTTTTTAAACCAGACAGCTAGCAGATTATTGGAAATGGTTGATTCACCATTCCTGGAGGAATTTAAAAGACATGTAGATGCAGCGCTTAAGGACATGGTTTACTCAAGGACCTGGTAGTGCTAGGCTGTGGTTGATGATCTTAAAGGTGTTTTCCAACCTCAACCATTCTATTCNGGACATGGTTTACTCAAGGACCTGGTAGTGCTAGGCTGTGGTTGGATGATCTTAAAGGTGTTTTCCAACCTCAACCATTCTATTCTTCTGTGATTCTGTGACTGAACTGCATAGTATCTAAACATTGACCACAAGGCTGAGAGCGGGCCTGCTGGCTGGGCAATGGACCCTGAAGGCCACTGGATATTGCTTTTAGCTGCAAATTCTGTCCTTTTCAGTCAACGGAGGGTGCGCAAGTCACTGATTTTGCAGTTGGTGTAAGTGATCAGGAACCTCACGAGAATGCCCATGCTTGATCCATCCTAGGGAATGCAGTTCTACAAGAGTCCCTTCTACATCCTCACACCACAGGCTGGTCAGCCTTGCAGAAAAGACGAGCCAGTAGGTAGGAGCTGGAGTAGCACCATCCTTGGCAAAGCAGGAGAGCCAAAATGAGATGGGCGATCTCACAGTCATGAGAACTGCAGATGAAAATGTAGCAGTAAAAAGTAGCCTTTCCATATGCATGCATATAAGGGAGTTTCTTGGCATAAATCCAAGCTACAGCACCTTGCTTCACTAGCAAAAGACAGGAACCACCATAAGAGAACACCTCACAAGGCAAAGCTGAGCCCTCCTGTGCTAGAATTCCCCAGATGCTCTGCTAGAGATGAGCAGTTAGGAAATGAACTCGGGAAGAAGAAGGAACAAATATTAATATTCCATATTTGGGGTTTTGGGGATCAATATTCAAGGAGGTTTTGGTCCCTGGACCAATCCACAGAACAACAGTAAGATTCAGCTATTTTAGTGAATGTTATAGCTACGCAGGTGAGAACAAAAATAAATGCTTCAATTAAAGCTATCCTGTGAGTGTCCAGTTACTGAAGGCTAGTTATATCTACATGAAAAACAGCCTTTGTTGTTTGACATGAAAAGATGAGTTTAAATAAGTACAGACATCTGGTGTGACTCTTGGGGTGTCCCATGCAGGGTCAGGACCTGGACTCCATGATCCTTGTGGGTCCCATCCAACTCACCATATTCTGTGATTCTGTGAAATATAGAATAGAGACTACTTGCAAAAATATAGTCTATTTATTAATTCCAACACAAGTATATTTTTCATTTTAAAAGGGATTCACAGTACTCTGAAACAAGATGTACTAGAGCAGGCAGTTACACAATGATTACCAGTGAAACTCTAGCTTGTAAATTGCCAAGATTTCCCATGAACACAAAATTCCAGGAAAATCCAGATGGGCACAGGATAAAGTAGAAGCACATCATATATTTTGAACTGGAGAGGTTTATCACTTACTCTGCAGAAAGATAGAGTTAGGATTTGGTTTAGGGCCAGGGAAATCAAAGACCTCAGAGTTGAAATGCCAGCAACACCTTGCTCAGCCCTAAGACCTGAGATGGCAGCTGGGCTCAGGACAAAGCTGTAACTCAGTACACATCTGGAATCATGAAAAGGTCTTGTACCCTGCAAAGATAGCTAGTTTATAGTTAGGGTCTGGGTTAGTTATCTGAGGACCACATTGGAGCAGTGTCCAATTGGCCAAAGTAAACTGTCCTTTCCAATATAGACTACCTGTGGCAAATTTTAGCTCTGAAAATAGAAAAGTACTTTTTGCTCAAAAAACATTCAAGTGCCATTATCCTCTTTGGACACTGCAGAATGAATCAGGTGAGAGAAAAAATTGTAAACAAAAATTTGTAATCCAGAAATAAAACACCGTGGACAGTAATTTGTACCAGATGCTACAGTATAGATGTAAAAGTAAATCTAATTCAGCCTATAACATCAAATATGACCAAAATAACACCACTGATTGTTTTAAAATAAGTAACTCTTGCTTATCGTCATGAACAAAAGCCACTGACAACTGCAGAAAACCTTTTATATGGATGGTGTCCCTTTTCTTTATTGGTTCTGTGCCTGTAACAATAGACTCTTAATATTTCTTTGAGATATCAGCTGCAGAAGAAACAGGGAAATGCCCAGCTGTTCAAAAGCTATTTCATGAAACAGAGGACTGCACAATGAAAAAAATTAGGGTTGCCATGGTAAAATATCATTTGTGTACAAATAAATGCCCTGCAGACAGTCTTCCCTCAGATGACATTACTTTTGCAGAACTTTGTAGAAAACAGAGGACAAAGCCAAATATGACGATATGTGCAGAGATGGAAAATGGAGGGGGGGGGCGTGTAAAAGGAAGTGAGACAAGACAAGGAAGATCTGTTCAGTGCTGTTGAAAATCATTAGTGCCTACGTTTTAGAATTCAGTGAAGTGGACCTGCATGTGCTTTATTTTGCTATAAAGTAGCTTTCTAGGGGCTTCTTGAGACTGAAATACGGTAATGAATGCCCCTGCCAGGGGCAAAATTTCTGCCCAAAAAAGTAGCAAAATCCTGCAAAGAAGGGTTGCCCTCTTTAAGAGAAATCTCCTGTCACAGGACTAGTTCAGCTGTGTCAGGACTTTTTCTGTCTGCTGAGTCAGCAAAGAACTAGCAGACACCATGTCAGCATTGTATCCTTAGGGTTTGGAGTCCCACAGCTGGAAGTCACTGTACTCACCTGGCTGCTGGGCTGGAATTTTGAATGGCTTGAATTCATGTGGTACTCCACCTCTTAGCTGGGTATCTCCTCCTGCCTGTGTCAGACCTTTCTCTTTGCCAGCACTGGAACCATCTCTCCCATTGAAACTTGCTGAATAGAGCAAGGATAGGTACATATGTACATAAATTAAAGACATGCTTACAGCAATAGCAGTACCAGTTGCAACATCAAATAGGAAGTGTATGAGATTAAAAAAAAACAAAAAACAAAAAACAACCAACCCACCACCACAAAAACAAGAGAGCTGACGTACATATGGCATTTTTGCCTGTAGGAACTATGGCTGCAGTTTTACAAATTCACAACAAAGTGACTAATACTCTTTATTTTACAACAACTGCAAAGGAAATCAGGATACTCACTCAATGCTAGAGATTGCTGAGTATCACAAAAAGTATAGCTTCACTTTTACAACCCTCCAAAGAGGCAGCTCCAGCTGCTCATCATTTTTCTTTTTGATATATAGCATAAACATATGGGCCACGAGATAAATATATATTTAAAGCTGTACAGGCAGGTATTGCCACAGGGTGCCCCAGCCCACTCATGTTAAATGCCAGCATTTCAACAGATTACATGCAACAAAGAAAAATCTCTGTAATGTATTGCTTACTTTGATTACAAGTCATAACTTGTTAGCTTCCTGATGAAAACCTGAACGGCAGCTCCACAGTGTTCCTGCATAGCCAATTGATCTGACTTTCACCTTCTTTCATGGGCAAAACTGGCCTTTTTTTCCCCTGCTACACCAATTTGTTCTTATCTGTAAATGTTGTCGCACTCAAGCAGCTGTTGAAAATCTTTAGTGCAGCATTTATTACAATGGTAGGAGAAAGGAAATTGCTGGAACAAGAAAGGAGAGAGATGAACACAGTGGTTATTTATTGTTTGGGATCACCCATTTCATTCCTCAGCAAGAAGACAGCATGCTACTAAGCTCAGATGTTTATATGTTTAGTGTTTTTTAAAAAGTTAAGGCCTGGCTGGCATTTCATATCCCAATTTTATACTTCAGTCTACTTCTTCCTGGCTTGCCCTGTGGTTGGTGTGAGAAGAGTGCGGCTTCTTAAACTGAAATGTCATGTAACCCAAGTGAAGGGAGTATAGGACCCAAACAATGAACATAAAGAATGCAAACCTGGGAGGTCCAGAAAAATCCCTGTATATTCTGGTCTTTAGAGGCCAATTTGCATGAAAGACAGATCATCACTTTGTCATTCCTGATTTGCTTTCCAACCAAAAAGCCTTGCCAATTTGGAAATCTGCAAGGACAAAAATGTCTTCCACAGGTTAAAATATTTGTTCCCTAGGAATTATTAGGGACTATTGGACATTATGAATACTACCAGCTTGGCAAGAAGGAATGACTGACTCACACTGATCATCTCTAAAGAAAAAAATTAAATCTAGAAACTTTAGAAGTTCTTCCTGTTTTTAAAGCTAACAAACAGATGAGGCTATTTCTTCTAAGGTTTTTCACTTACACAAAAAAAGAAAAGCCAAAATTACACCCCTTCTTGTGGCTGTGGTTTTGCCCTGTCAGCTGATCTGATCAATGTCTCCAACAATCTGTGTGTGCACCCTGGCTATCTCACACCAGATAAACTGTCAGATGAGCAAGTAGTGGTCTTTGCACCAAAAGCTGCACATCATGGTAAACAAGCAAATTTCATTTGTCAACAAAACTACAATCTTGTGGCTTTCTTGCAACCATGTAGAGACAAAAGCAGTGAGTGAGGATTACAGTATATGGCAAAGTCCAAGGGGGGAAATGACTAATAATTAATGACGCTGGATATGAGGTTTCCACAACAATATGCTGTTGTGGACGGAGTCCTATGACTGACTTGCACAATACACATATATGTTTTTCAGTTCTGTTCTCTTCTGGTTAGGAATAGTCCATTTTTAGTTCTAGCATCATGACAAGATGGGTTCAATAACTAGCAAGCTGCCAGATCCCCTGTTTCCATCAGTTTCTAGACATCGATTGTTTCTTGCTCTGAGACGTGCAGGAGTGCCTAAACTGGTTTTTTCCAAGGTGAATTCTCACAGAGAGGTTTATGATTATGTTGTGCCAATATCTAGAGCCACCTAGGGAACAAACCAGAATAAGGGCTGAGGTGCTCAGTTAGAGGTGGGCCAACAAGAACTGGTCTGCTGCAGAGCTCCAGGGCAGGGCTCCCACACAGATCTTACAACTGTCACCGTGACATAGCAACAAATTCATCAGCTTCCTCAGACTGATTGGGCCACTGCTCATCAGTGTTCCACCTCCCCCAAGCACTGGGCTACTCAGTTCTTTGTCCAGACCTAGCGTTATGAGAAGGGAGAGCTGGGCATTGTCAACACATCATCTCCTAATTAACTTTGTATTCATCTCCTTTATACTTGGTTGATGGTCTGGAAGTCATCACCCCAACTGAGAGCTTGTGAATAAGAGTATTAATTGATGGTGCACATTAGTCCCAGTTATATGACAGCTGACTGTGACACTTAGCTCACCTTCTGCACAGCAGTGAAGCCATGGGTTGAAAGGGCCACAGAAGTGTATGAGAGAATAAATAGGAGCAAGTTCTGCTGCTATTTGTATGGCATTGTGCATAACAGGCGAAAGAAATCTGATGGTTCTGGATTTTTAAAAAAGAATGATTTCAAATTGGTTTGTCAGCTGGGATTCCTCCCTGTAATTTCTCAATGAATAAGCTTTTTTAAAATTTACCATGAAATGTGCTTTGGAGTATATTTTTATCACAGATTCACGTCACAGAATCTCAGAGGTTGGCAGGTATCTCTGGAAGTCTCTTAGTCCAAACCCCTGCTCAAGCAGTATCAGCCACAGCAAGTTTACCAGGACTGTGGTTCAATTGGGTTTCTAACATCTCTAACAATGGAGACCCCACCACCTGCCAAAGACATGTGATGCACTGTTTAATTGCCCAAACACAAAAATATTTTTTCTTCTCTTTAAGTAGAATTTCTCATATTTCTCTTTGTCTCTTGTACTGTCACCAGGCACCATTAGAAGAGTCTGGCTTTATCTTCTTTATTCCTCCCATCAGGTATTTGTACACATTGAACTACAGTCTTGTGGTAACTGCAGTCGTGGCTCCTCCCAACATTCACATTCCCAACCAATTTCTCTGTGAAATTAACAGAAACAACAGAACTTTTTTGGCTTTTCAGTCACCAATGTCAGGAAACCATCATCAGTGGAGTCCAGAAAATTCCTTGCTTTACTTGTAATTCCTTGAATTACTTGTGCTCTACTGCATTAACTCTGCAGCAGTTACCAGTGTGGCTGAAGAGCCCACTGAGGGCCAAAACAGGTAAAAGTGAAGTTTCTTCCAGCTGTCGGAAGGCCTTATTTGAAGAACTTCAGATCTTCTCTGAAGCAGATCTTCTTTTTCCTAAGCATGTATTCTCTAGAAGACACCTTTCTCAACACCCCTCATGTGCACCTGCCATCCCAAGGTAGTGCTCCATGCACTCCTGCTGCTCCTTTGTACCAAGGGCAGCTCCATCTCCTCACTCTCCCAGCCTGTCCTTCCTAATGAATCTGTTTCCATCCATCACAGCACTCCAGCCATGTGAACTATCCCAGTATATCAAGATGACTGCAGTGGGACTGTAACCCTGCAAATGCACATAGATCTCTAATTCCTGCTGTTTGCTCCCCAAGCTGCAATAGATAATTAAATGGCAGTTGGTGCTTGCAACTTAAATTATGAATTCCAAAAGAGCAGGTGAAAAAAAGAATCTCATTTTAACCTCTATTTCATCTTCTAGTATACAGTCCTTTAGGAATAAAAATACTGTAACCAAGAAACAAGAAGTTGTGATCTTTTCTTCAGCTTAATCCAAAGATCTGTAGAAGTACTAGGCTTTAGATGGAAACAGCACAGAATGTGAGGGAATAACTGAGCACTATAGCAAATTACTTCTTTAGTTTCCCCTAGTAACTCCTTTCGTGGAAATCACTTTGTTTCAGTTTTAAGTAGAAAGAAAGAATATGTTATGTCTGACTTCTGGTTTTGTGCCAGTCAGAAAAAGGTAAAGGAGAAAGGAAACTCCATGCTTGCTTGTGAGACAGTTGTAAGCCACGGAAGAATTTCAGGACCTTGAGAACCTGCTGCAGTACTGCAAGCTGAGGAGCCCCAAAGGGATGATGACACAGACACAATGACACTGGATTGTGTCACAAACCCTTTCCCACGTGGACTAGAGAGTTCATCACTTAAGGCAAAGGGATGAGCTGTGTTGCTTTTGTTCACCAGGCATTTCGAATGCCTCTGTGGCGTTACCATATACTGGTCAGTGGTTTCATGAGATTGCAAGGAACAGGCAGAGTGAAAGAAAACTGTTAGAAAACGGGAGGAATAGAAAGTAGTAGGATGGGCAGGGAGGTCTAACCTCTACAAGACAGCAGAGCCAGAAGAAGATGAGACTGGCTGCAAGAACAAAGAAATCCAAGCACATACTGCAGCTACTTTTCATGACTTATAATCATAGGTATATATAATCCTATATGTATCCTATATATCCTGATATAATCCTGTTATATCAGCTGGCAAATTGTGGTATTTGCAAAAAAACCCCATACTGGCTTTTGAACAAATATGAAAATCAAGACATTTGTTGTAACAAAAAATTTCAAGCTTGCAAAAGAAACTTGCGCCACAACAGTAGCAACTGTGAGCAAAAGCAGATGGAGAATAATGCTGAATGGCAAGCTTCTTTCCTATAATGTTATGGGTAAGTACATTAAATAAAAGACAGCAGTACTTATTCACCAAGCAGTAGGCACAAGTAAACACTTGCAGATTTTGGTCATAATAAGTATTGAATCAGTAGAAATAGAGATAAAATATTAATATCTGAAATTATGGAATGTGTTAAAATAAAAAGGAGCCATGTTTAAAGGTATAACGCCATGCAATCATGCTGACAAGTCTGAGGTCAGCTGAAAAGATTATGGCCAGCTTAGTACTTGGCATGGATGTGGTAGCAATAATGTAAAATTTTAATTAAAATCTACAGTGTGTATGCAAAGTGAGAGTATTTCTACTGAGATGAGCTGTCCCAATTTGAAGAAGCCAGAAATTTCATGGAAAAGCCATGTGAAAATCTGTGCCAAAAAGGTATGCCATGATCAACAAAGTCTTCCTACTTGGAACCCCCTGATTCAGTCCTTCTAGGAGTTTTCCATAATTGGTGCAGACAGCTTCACACAGAACATGAGTGTGAAAGCAGCAGCTATTCTTTTCTGTAGACCTGTGAGGAAATTTGGTACCTATCAGAAAATAATAAAATTTTGGTAAGAAAGAGATTATTCAGAAAAAAAATACAAAATTCCTCATTGAAATCATTTGTGCTTAAGAACTACCTGTGCTGGTTTTCTTCAAATAAAAAAATTCCCAAACACCACCAGAAGTGGAGACTTCTGTGAGCAGAAGAACTGAAAACATCTGTTTTTAAAGACATATAGTAAATTATTCTCCAAGCACTCGTGTAATTATACTGATCATAATTCTAATCCCCAGTATGTTCACAAAAACAGGAGAAAGGCTTCCCGAGCAAGTGGAACTACTTTTCATGAGGACATCCAATTTAAGATGGAAATACAAGTTTGATGCTGTAAAACAGCTGGTGACCATCAGGCCTGTTGAATTCAGACCACAAACTCATTAGAGCAGGAACTGCTTCTTTGTTCGTGGCTGGTTTCTTATTTCTTAATTGGCAGTGTTATTACAAAATCCGAGTAGAAAGAAAAGCTCTGATTCTCGCTAATACAAACCAGAACTAGAATGACATCAGTTTGTTAGTCTTGGAAGCTAAATTTTGACATGCATAAATAACAGAAACCCTATTACACTATGTCAAGCACTAGAGAGTCCAATCATGTTTGACTTTGCTTTGGTCACACACTCTGTTCAATACCAACATTTTACACAATCTCCTGCTTTTAAAAATAAAATTAACCCTTCATGTTTCCCTTGGAGATTTCAATAAAGATTCAGAATCTCTTGATGAAAATAGAATTGAAAAACACCAATGTTGGAAAAAACCATACTTCTGAAATTGAATACAGGCAAAATTGAATACTCAGCTTACTTCAACCTGTCTCATGGTGACATATTTCCCTGGTTTTGTTTGTAATACTTTCCAAATATTATTAACTAAGTTTTTCCACTGACAGCTCTTGTGTGCCATAACAAGAAACTGAATTTTGAAAATAGAAAAAGAGTGTAGTAAAAGGCTAGAGAATAATAAAATATTGATAGTTATTAATTTCCATAATAGACATGAGGAGGAAAAAGTAAAAACTGAAAGAAAACAGGATCAGACATGGCTTTCAAGAAACTGTATGTAATGACTCAATTTTGCTCCTACTGAAGGAAGAAAAAGGTTTTCACTTGATATTAATGGAAATAGGCAAAGGTTTTCAGTCACCTAGAGATGCTGCAAACTGAAAAGATGTGTACCCTTGAACACTATGCTGGAGACAAAGAAAACATTACACTTAATTTTACTTTGTTCAGTGTTATTTGGCCCTAGAAATATAAAGGTAGTCTCAACAGCAGCAAAAAGCTAGAGCATACAAACACAATATTAAAGGTATTTATTAATTCTTTTCTCTGGTTATGAAAGGCATCTTACCTCAGCTCATCTAGCACATCACAGTAGAGGGTCAAGATTTCTACTTTCAGAACAGAAACAAACCAGTACTTTTTAAAATTACTAAGTGTATAAATAGGTTATTTTCTTTGGCTCTGTGTGCATTTTTTTCTAAATATGTTTGAGATTCAAATTTTATAATATACTGTAAAACTCCTGGTAACACTAGATTAAACATTCTCCTCCTTTCTCTTGACACAGAATGTAGATTGCTGTTCAAATACCGCTGTAGGCTAAACAGCAGCTAGATCACTGAAGGCAAACTTAAACCCATTTCTTGTTCCTTTACACCCCTCTTTTCTCCATGACTGAAAGGTGCACGTAAGAAGCCATGGGTCAAATCCTAGTCTCATCCAATCAGGCATAAAAGTCAGCAAACAACCATGAAATCAAGGCAGGAAGAATAACATGCAAAAGAAGCCAAGTCTTCTAGGCAGCAGCACTACTCTGTCTGAAAAATAGCCTTGCAAACTTTTTCCTTTTCAAACAGTTCATACACAGCTGTGAGAGTTATTTACCACTTCTGTCCCTGCTTGTCTTCAGGGCAAAGATTTGTTGGTACAAAGAACCTCTGCCCTTCTCCACCTTCACAAGCTGGGATTGTGGACCTCCAGCCACCCCACTGTATTCAACTTGTTCCTTGCCAAACTTCCCTTCCCCTTAGGAATGGTGTCCCAAAGACCAAGTTCTTATTTGCACTTGACAAGCATATCTGTGTTAAAAGAATTTGTAGCATGTTTACAACTGAGGGCATCTTGCATTTGAAGCCAGTGACTACATACACAGCTTCAGACATATCTTGGGTTTTGAAAGCCTTTAATGCTAACCCCAGAACAATTGTCAGCATTTATAATGGTGATTTCTGACACGCCACTGGGGATTGTTTCATAATCAGAAAGAGAAGAAAAAGAACCACAAAAGTAAAAGTTCTGCCAGAAAAGTAGACTAAAGCAGACAGATGGTTCATATTAACTGAAAGGGCATCCAGGTCTGTGATTTTCTTTTTCCTTAACAGTAATTTCAACAAACAAATTCAGAAAGCTCATAAAACTTCTTTAATTAACTGTTCAAACACTTAGTCTCTTTGTATTCCTTATGTGACCATCAGCACCATCAGCTTCATCTCCTCTACAGACAGGGTAACTGGGGATAGGTGGAGATTACACCCTGTTCTGAAGACTTTTTAGTGGCAAATTGTGCACAAAACCAAAAGGCGTAGTGAAAACCCTGCCGTACAGTATTAATCATGCTACTGATATATTCTGCCTGTCCTAGCACAGGGCATGCAGAATGCAGAGACCTCCTGGGACTGCATGTGGTGAGAGAAGCCACACACAGTGCAACGTGTGTTTGTGCTGCCTGTTTGTAAACATCCATGTATTGAAACACCCAGACAGAACTGCCCCAGTTTCCCTTGCCCCACCTCAGAGACAATGGCACAAGTACATCCTGAGTGATGAACCATAGGAAAAGGTTCTTCAGCAAAGCAGTCATTACAGTAAATTGTCTACTTACTCCCATGTACTCTCCAGTGGCAAAGAAAATTATGTCAAAAAGCTCATCTATGGGCTTTTGTTTCTCCTATACTAGTCCACTCTGTAAACAGGTCCCCAAGAGGCTTTTTTCTTCCTTATGCTCAAGTTTCCACTCAAAACCTAAAATTTGTGGCCACTAGACTATTATCTCCAGGCTTGGGAGCCATCTGTCTTTCTTCTTGGGTGGCTTCCCCAGTCGTATACTATAATCAGGATCAATTATGTATTTATTTCTGACAAAGAACAGCCACTTCTCATGGTTTACTCAGCCTCTTCAGACAGTAATTGAGACAATTCTGATTCCTGTGTCCCAAACAGAAGAAGAATTCTTAGAAAATAAACAGGAGAAGATTTAGTAGACAGGATTTATTGGAAATAGTTCTTCTTCCATACAGCAGGTCACAACATGGGCAAAATTTTTCATTAGAAAGTTACTACTAGGTCGTGAGAAACCCTCTGAAAATATTAGGGCACCCTCTGTAAAAATCTTATGAAATATCTGAAACTGACACTTAGCAGTAGACAAAAGAAGTACATAGATGCACCGAAGAAGAAAGCGGGAGCAAACCCTGTCTTTTTCACACATGAAACTTTGTCTATGCAGTGAATAGAGAAGCAGGCTCCTACAGCCCAAACCAGTGAAGCAAACCAGAAGATGCAGCCTCATCAAACACCACTTTGCTGGAGTCACAAAGCCTTCTCTGTGAAACAGCCCCACGTGACCATCAAGTGCCTGAGAGCATCAGCTCCTGCATCAGCTAGGCAGGGGACTGCTGTGGGCCCAAGACCCACCAGAGGGAGAAGTTCCTCCTCCTGAGTTTCCTCAACAAAACCTGAATTATCACCATGCACAAAAATCCAGGTCCATGTTGAACAGCCCTTGGCTGTAAGAACACCTCACCCTTGTAAATAATGGCTCCAGCAAAACAAAGGCAGCCAGGCTACACCACTCCTTTTTCTCCCACGTAGAAGCCGATCTCATCCGTTCTGCTCTGTCTGCCACTCAGGCTACAGTGGCAGTGTACTGCAGAGTGCCTTCCTGCAGCCCACGCTGCTGCACTGCACCCCAGCCTGTCCCAGGCAGGAGCCTGCAATGCTCTTTGTGCGTGGAGCAGCAGGAAAAGGTGTCTCCTGGGCCAGCATCTCAACAGACCCATCAGGACCCAGCTGAGCCAGTGTTCATGGCAGTCACCACGAGAGAGACTCCAGCCCTATTCTACCAATTGACACAGCTGTTCAGAATATCAGGTATCAGTATTTTCAAAGTTTTTTTTTTCATTATTGCCAGATGTCAAAGGAATTATTAATCTAGATGCTAGTGGTATCTGAGATGCCTGCAGCAAGGTTATGGTGACCCATATAAAAGTCTTGGTTCGCATTCCTGTGGTCTGGGATTTCAGATGAGTCCTATTAGCAGATAATTTGTACATTTGGTAAGTGTTTATTTGTTTCTAATTGTACTTGAAGCTTCAGCTAACAGACCATAACTACAAGACCTTTAAAAGCTCAGGCATGACCCAGCAAACCATCAGAACAAGGAAAAGGCCTTTACAGATGTATCACACTTCAAACTGAATAAATTTGTTTAAGGCTTGCTACTTTGTTCTAGTTTCCACAGCAAATAAAAACTAATTCCTCAGTTGTTTTAAAAAGAGGTTACTGAAGTAACCACTTTCCTTCAACACCTCTTGAATTAAGGAGAAAAGAAATGAGGAAACCAGAGAGGTGGGGAGTAAATCTTTCACTATTGATGTGATTTGGAATGCACTTTTCATACTGTGTAACAGCAATGTGGCTTAATAATGTTAGCATACCCCTTTGAGAGAAAAGCTTTTGCTTTTAAACTTTCTAGAGTAAAAGGTTACAGCAGGACGGGGATTTGCTATCCCCAAGATTCTCAGATTGCAAAGACTCAGTTTATGTAGGAAATGTGTTTTGCTGCCTACTCACCTCCTACACCTGCATGGGTGCTTTATGTGCCATTGTCATAAATATTTTAGTTGCAGTTATTGATGAAATTGAAAAGGAAGAGTCCAGTGAAACAAAACAGAATGGGGAGAACAGACACAGATATGTCCTTGAGACCTTCCTTCTGCCTACATCTCTTCTGGAAGAGCTGTTCCTCCATGGGCTGTCAGCATAACCAGGACTCAGGGATGGCCAGGCATAAAAGTCCTTCTCTGCCAGTTGCAAAGAGTAAGGAACAGAGAAACAAGAACAGTTCTAGCTTGAAGCATGTTTTGTGTCATCTTACCTGTGTTTAGATTGGCTAAAATGCAATTACCACTTCCTAGTTTTGTGGAAATTGTTCCAACTGGTCATGTTAATTAGCACAAGAGAGCAAAGTAAGTGTCAAGAGAGATTATGAACACTTGTTTCTACAGTGGATTTTCTTCAGTGAGAACAACAAACTACAGCTAGGATGTTGTGGATAATGCTGACAGACACGTGATGGGATTCTTGGGGCTGTCCTGTGCAGAGCCAGGAGCTGGACTTCAATAATCCTGTTGGGTCCCTGGGTCCCTTCCAACTCATGATCTTCTATGATTCTATGAGTAATTGCTTGGAACATTTTTTTCCACCCTTCTAACTTTGAAAACAATATAGTAAAATACACAACATATAGGCCTAAAATGAGAATTTGTCCCTGATTCTTAAATCAAATGTAGACCTTGTTGTCCACATGAGAATAGCTTGGGTAAAATAGTTATTTCTTAAGAGTGTTGTCATTACTTCTAGATAGGAAGAGAGAAAGTGAAATTTTAGTTAAACAAAACTTACAGTTTTAGCAATCCACTTTTTTTTTGCACTTACTTGGTCTCATTTAAAAAATCTTTTCTCAAACACCTCTTCAATAACTATGCTCTTTTGACTTTCTCTCAGCTGAAACACAAAAATTCTTTGAGTCCATTATGGAATCACTGAAAATTTACAGTCAAATGTAGGTTTTCTCGTGTGTTTTTCCTTTTAATTCTCTGCACATTTGGGGCCAGGGAAGAAGATGGAAAGCAAAAATAGTATGACAGGTCAGCATAAGTACTACAAATTTTAAATGCTGACAATAGTAAACTGAATTTTTACTTTTAAAGTGTCCAAATGGTATTAGAATTATTTTTTAAAATTTCCCCATCACTACAATGAAAAATCAAGGCACAATTATTATTCTCTCACAGCAACAGCTAAAGTCAACACCAGGATCCTGTTCTGAGGTGCACTGGAAAGCAATGCCTTGGAGAAAGAAGCAAACATAATTAGAACAATGTGTATCTAGCACAAAATACCTCAAAGACTTAGAGGACCACACTAACACTGTGCATATAAGAGACAACCCTTGCAAACACTGATTTATTTGGTACAGCAGACCTCCCAGATAAATAACACAATATGAAATATAGTTTTTTGGATGGTTGTTTGAAGTTTTTTATAATGTGGGAAGCTTAACATGGGTATCACCAGATGCTTGTCCTTTTATATACCCAAGGTAGAACAGAACAGCATGTATTGCAGTACACTAAAAAAGCCTTAAATTTGAGTTGTACTGCCACAAACAACCGCAAAAATGGTTTTGTCTGTTCCTTAGGAATATGGATATACACTTTTCAGCAAGTAATGTTCTTGTGCTCTGTGCATAAGGTAAGAATGTCCTGCTGTGCCCTTGGTCTTGTCCACCAGACTCATGTGGCATCTGCTGCCTGACACAGAGCTCTAGCAATCCTCATTCTACAAATTTTGCACCATTTTTTGATGTCAGTGACAGACTTTGAGTTCTGGACAGGTAGATTAGAGTAGAAGGCATGGATCTGAACAATGCATACGTGGGTCTCACTTTTCATTCATTAAGTACTCTGTTACCAGCTTTGTTCTCCATTCATCACCGGGAGGTTGCTCTATGCCAACACACATGATTTTAGGAAGCTACTTCAGCTGTCAGTTGCCTTTTCATTTTAGAATCATAGAATTATTTAGGTTGGAAAAAACTTTTAAAATCAACCTATTATCATTATAGCTTTGTGCTTTGTTTGTCAAGTTAAAGAGGACAGGAGCGATCAGTACATGGCTAAAGTCTAGAAAAGCATGCTCTACAATAACAACAAATAAATTTATTTTCATGGCAATAGTAAACTACAGTTATAGCAGCCTTTTTGACCAGAAAAGGACTAAGAAATGAAATAATTTACTGTTTTTACTAGATTAAAATAAGAAATGTTTCAGGAAATTCAATTAAAATCAATCTCTTTAACTAATCATTACTATAATTTATCAGCTTTCACGTTGCTTAATTTTTATACCTATTACATACTAATTTATCATACCAGCTTGTACCATGAGTGATTTAATTGTCGTTAATAAAATGGTAACTTAAAGAGCAATAAGCTGATATTCTGGCAAGAATATTCAGATGTGATTAAGCTCTACATGAAAGAGAAATTAAACCTATGATGTAACAATCATAGGAAATTTTCAACTACAGTACCATTAGGAACTTCACTAGGAAGACTAAGAAAATTATATCCTAATCCTGTGCAATACTTTCTCAAAAGTAGCATTCTATCTTTATGTCTCAACTTGATTTTCAACAAAGAGATACAGAAAAGATGAACCTGTAAAAAAAATTCACACTTCTGCTGAAACCAAATACACCAATGCAGAGAAGACTGAATTTTTTATTATTTTACAGTCTTTCCCAAACCTCTGCTGACTTCTCTGTTTCTTTTTGTTTAAACCTTTTTACTGAATTCTGTCTAGTTGATGAATATAATTGGTAACTTAATTTCACCATTTAAATCCATAGTTACATACAGAAAGAATACCTGCCCCAGAAGACATACAGTCATCAATGGGCCTAATCAGATTCTGAAAGCAGATCCCAAGTGCTGTTCTAAATTATTTTAGCCAGGAATTTGTTACTTCTTTATTAGACTTCATGTGCCTGAAAATGTTCTTTTGACACCCTAATCTATTATGTAATCCTCTGCAAGTTAGCTTCCATTCTTCTAAATCTTCTATTAGTAAAATTATCTCAAGAAAGTGCTAATGTGCTTAACAGTTTGAGTATTTTTTCTGCTAAATTACCTGGTCTAACTAGTATGTTTTTCTCCTATCTGTCCTTAGATCACCAGAGCTAAAACAATATACTATCATTAAAAGAGCAATCAGTTCCTTAAATATGCTATTTTGCATCTATGACACTTCAGCTATGAAATTACCATGTAAGATTTTCAAAAGCACTTGTCATGACTTATGACTGAACCTGTAGAAGCCTTAGGGTTGAGCTTTGGATGGGGCACTTCTGGTGTATGTAGGGAAGAAGAAGCTGGAGAGCAGTGCTGTGGAAAGGGCCCTGGTGGTCCTGGTCAGTGGCAAGTTGGACATGAGCCAGCAGTGCCCTGGCAGCCAGGAGGGCCAACCCTGTCCTGGGGGCATCAGGCCCAGCATCACAGCTGGGCAAGGGAGGGGATTGTCCTGCTCTGCTCTGCACTGGGGCAGCCTCACCTCGAGTTCTGGGGGCAGTTCTGGGTGCCACAATGAAAGAAAGGCATTGAGCTGTTAGAGTGTCCAAAGGAAGGCCACGAGGATGGTGAAAGGTCTCGAGGGGGATCCTTGTCAGGAGAGGCTGAAGTAACTTTCTTTGTTCAGCCTGGAGAAAAGGAAACTGAGGGGAGACCTCATCACAATCTACAATTTCCTTGTGAGGGGAAGGGGAGGGGCAGGCACTGATCTCTTCTCTGTGGCGACCAGTGACAGGGCCCAAGGGAATGGCCTGAACTTGTGTCAGGGGAGGTTTAGGTTGGACATAGGAAAAGGTTTTTTCACCCACAGGGTGGCTGAGCACTGGAACAGGCTTCCCAGAGAAGTGATCACAGCACCAAGCCTGATGAGAGTTTGAAAATCATTTGGACAATATTCTCAGGCACTGGGTGTGACTCTTGGGGTATCCTGTGCAGGGCCAGGAGTTGGACAAAATGATCCTGATGGGCCCCTTTCAACTCAGTATATTCTGTGATCCAATGGTTTATTGGAGAGCCATTGATTTTAAGGGAAAAAGTAAAACCAGAACTAAAACCCTTCAGATATCTTAGCCTTTTGACCCAACTCATATTGAAATCAAATGCCTAAGTAAGAATTAGGCAGGTTGTAACTTCCAGGTGTACCTGATTAGTTATGCTCTTTTTTCCTGCTGCTCTATGTCACTACTGAGCAAAGAGTATATAAGACGTGGCTCTTCTTCATCTTTTTGTAAGATAATAGTTTACAGGAACAAAAATATCAGCTGTCTCTCCTGGTGTGTTTGATTTGTCACTATTAATAGTAGTTTTGTTACTAGGATTCTCCCACAGAATTAGGTGTCTATCCTGTATTTGACATACATGATAGGCATGATGCAGACTCACCCTTACACTTGCACTTTCTCTTTTCCTATACTGTTTGCAAAACAGTCTTTAACCAGCTAAAACATAACAAAATTATCAGAGAAGCAGGGTATAGCCCTGAAAATATAGTCTTTATCACAATATGAGCCTAATGCAAATATAACAAAAAAAGAGCCATTTATGAAAGCAGGAAAGGCTTATTAAATAAGCCTCCAAAACAGCCTCTGCAAAACCCAAAATCTAAGTCCAGATGCAGCTTTGCTTCTAGGGGCAACACAATTTTTGTTTTCTCCTGTTTTCTCCACTTCCTGGATCCACCTCCAAATGGATCCAGGAAAGGAAAACAGAATCATACAACTCTTACCCATAGGTAAGAGTTTATTTACAGGTATGCCTTAGCAAATACATGACAGTTAAAATTTCTTCATTCCCTAAGATGGTAATTTCTTCTTAAGAAGCACCTGGAGGTATACAACAGTTCAGTATTTCTCCATGTTGGCTTACCCAGACATATTTATGTCTCCAACTGGGTATTATAGAGCAATAGTTGCAAAGTTCTTCTAAATGTTTTGTTTAGACTCCATGAATTTGTCAACAGAAGTTATTTACACACCTTACCGTGACCTCTTGTTGATCTATGAAAATTAAGGGATAGTTCAAACACTATTGGTTTTCCCCATTCACAAAAACTGCAAAAGAAGTATGCTAGTAAATAAGGATGAAGTAAAAGGTGTTCCATCTATTATTGTGTGCATTGTTGGGTTTTTCTCCCCAGTATTATTTTAATAAGTGATCTAAGCACAGAAAATACCATGTGAAAGACATATGCCATACACAGATTTACTAAATATGACTACCACTGTGACTAATTCGACTGTAAGAAATCCCAAACAAATGAATACTAATAAGATGTTTAAAATTAAATGTTACTCTGGGTTTTTCTAGGTTCATACACAATGGAAGCAAATATTTAATACATGGAGTATTTGATGGTAACTGGACAGATAATATCTTGGGGGAGGAACAATTAAAAATGTGCTACTTAAAACATTCCACTGTTTTTGTGGAAACTTAAGCCATGATTGGAAAAGCTCCAGGGACTTCACACAATCACATTTAGAGCTCAAGGTTTCATATGAGTGCATTGCTACATGGTGGCTTCATATGCAAAGATCTGCAACGGAAACAAAAGAAGAAAAGAACATTTGGAGTGCTTTCATGTCTCCAGACACATGTTTAAAAAAAAATAGGTTCTACCTTATTATTAATGGCAGAATAATTTATCTTCTTTGAGGTTTCAATTGCAGGGGAAGAAACCAAATAATGAATAGCACAATAAAATTTTTATGTGAAAATTCCCAATAAAACCTACAATTTATAACTCAGAGTGGTCAGTGCTTGGGCCAGTGTCCCAAAATAAAACCTACAAATTGTAACTCAGAGTGGGCAGTTGCAGGGATGGGGGCTATAGTTATTTTAATTCCATAGAATTGAGCTTAAGCCATCTGTGTATTAAAACCACTAAAAACACTGAAAGAATACCTTCCCAAAAAGTCGTGAGAAGATTCTGTTTGCTGGGGACCAGATGAGAATTATTTTACTGTTCATCACTTTGACTCAACACTCTCCATTTGGTTCTGAGATGAGACAGCGGGGAAAAAAAGGCAACATTATCTGGCTTTGGTAACACATCTGGTTTTATGATGTTATACTGACTACAGCTGTAAAGGAAAAAAAACCCAACAAACCAAACATTGGAAAAATAAAAGAAGAAAAATCAAGACTACATTATTTCAGAAAAATGCATTTTGAAAATTCTTTCCTAATAAACCAAGAATTGTGACTGCCTGGACCTGGAGAAACATTACAAGATATGTTCTTGCTGGCATTTACAGCTGGATGGGGTAATGCATACACCAGACTCAGGTATCCATTTAGGTAATGGTCCATTTAGGTGGCAGAGATAAATTTTGTATTTTCTACATTTTTCTGAAGTTTCCGAATGATCATGACATTCAAGTTTGACCACCTTTGAATTAACAAGAATAAACAGTCAAATAACAACAACCACTATGTCTGCAGATTCTCATTTAATAAGAACCATTTTGTCCAAGTTGGCTTCAGTGAAGTTACTTGTAAGGCATTTGAAGACACTCTGTCAATATGTCAGAATAGTTTTAAGACATGGCTGTCAATACTTGTATCAGATATACATCCCTCAAATTTAACTTGGTGATCTAAATATAATATAAATGTCAAAGGAATTTTAAACGGATTTGATTTGGTGTTTAACTGTGATATGAACTTATTCAACTCCTTCAGCTCCTACCCTTGAAATTCTGAAAAGAGATTTGCAAGAAAGGCTGAAAATCAAAAAATGTGGACAGCTATAATGGTTATATGAGTCAGAGAAATGGATGTTGTTAGAAGGAGAGTGACTCTGATATATTACTGAGGACAAGTTCTTATTCTCAATTAGAGTAAAACCCTTTATTTCAGGTGGCACTAACACATATTGACCACCATCTCTTTTACCAGAGTGAACTGCTTTATCCAAGAGTATGCAATAGCCTGCATGTTTTCAACCCTGTCAGCCTTTTTTAAAGTCCTATATTTTAAGTGCATTTCCAGAGATGACTGAAAACTGTCCTCCAACATTCACCTTCTGAAAAATTACAAAACAGGAGGACAAATAAGAAAAATAAATCACACCTTTATTTGTAAAATGCAATATGAGGTACTAAGTCATCTCTGTCAAGTGTTGCACCAGAGCACCTGATGACTGACATCCAGTTGTGGAGTGTGGCTATCCTCAGCTATATTTGCAACTAAAGATCAAAGGAGGAGAAAACCAAAAAATACACACACAGGCCCTCCCTCTGTTAGCTACACTGTGTCCTCTTGCATCTGAGTTTTCATTTAAACAGCCTTTCTACATCCCACCTATGCTTTTCTAGGATAAATATCTGGGGGAATCAGTTTGGAAGTCAACATCCTTTTACTGCCTTATTTCCAATCCTGGAAGGCAAACTTGACATACTGACAATCAAGAGCAGAATAAAAAGCAATTCGGAACTACACTGTGTTGAAGTTTGTCACAATCTTCCCAAACTTTTTCCTCTGCTATGAATATATTACACCATATAGTTCTTTACCTGAAATACTAAAAATTAAAATCATGAATATTTTAAAGCGATCTGGATGACAGCCTGAGAAAACAGCTACAGAGTATAAAAGACATTCTGTCAGTTTCCTGAAAATAAATCACTATTAGTCTGAGATTCCAAACTTACTGTACTCCATCTGTTATGAAGAAATGTTTAAAAAGTAAACAATTAATGATAGAAAACTGATATGAATCAAACAGTTTTACAGGAATTTTTTAGAGGTTCACAGTATTTCCTGCATTCAGGGAAAGTTGTTGCTGAAGACTTAATAATACAAATCTGTCACAAAATATTGTTCCCAGCAAAAAACGGTATAAAAATCTGCAAAGCAAATTAGGCAGTACCATCTTCAGCATGTATTATCTCATTTACTATTTAAATAGTTTTTCAACAGTCCGTTCTCTCAACTTCTCTATATACAGAGGAAGCTTTTTATTTGAAAGACACAGATTACACTTTAACCATATTTGTATCATATAGTGTTATATGTATTTTCAGGCCATATGCATTTTCTTCCCCATCAGGCCCCCTCCATCAGCATGGCTTTAGGTCAGGGATTAAAGGCCGGACAGACCAGGGGAAAATTCTAAAAATTAAGTCCTTCAAATATCAGATTGAAGAGGCTGTTCCAGTTCATCATGCTACAAATTATTATTTCAGAGGTCCAGTTCAGAGTTCTTTATCACCCACAGAGATAAATGCTCATTATGGTACCAGAAATAACACATTAAGTCCTCATTCCACTAGTGTGGACTTCTAGAAGTCTTAAATATAATTTCCTTATATTACATAATGATAATAGGCTGAGAAAGGTGAGCTTGATAAGTGATGATTCAAGTCTGCAAGGATGCAAAAGAAAACTCATGGTTATCTTCTGGCATAGTGATACAAAATCTGGTGGAATTTTTATGGAAAATGCTGTAACATTTACCTCTAGAATTATTTTTTAAATTTTATCACCTTTTCTGAAAAAATCTGTACATTCTTCACAAAGAATGCCAGAGCAATAGGCTGACAGAAACCTCATGAAGTTAAACCAGAAGTGCACAGTCCTGCATGAGTGAACAGCCCCTGGCACCAGTACATTCTGGAGGCTGCCCAGCTGGGAAGCAGCTTCACAGAAAGCACTTGGGGGTCCCAGCAGACACCAAGCTGACCACGGGCCACCAGTCTGCCCTTGTGGCAAAAAAACCCACCAAGAGCATTCCAGGCTGCGTGAGGAGCAGTGCTGCTGGCAGGGGGACAGAAGTGATCCTGCCCCTTTACTCAGCTCTGGTGACGCCACACCCGGGCGCTGGTCCAGTTCTGGGCTCCCCAGACACAAGAGACAGGGACACACTGGAGAGAGTCTAGCAAAGGCTGCAGACATGATGAAGGGATCGGAGCACTGCTCATTTGAGGAGAGTCTGAAAGAGCTGGGGCTGTTCAGCCTGGAGCTCTGAGAAGGCTTGGGGGGATCTTATTAAGGTGTGCAAGTACCTGAAGGCAGTGCACACAGAGGAGGGAGCCAGACTCTTTCCAGACAAGCCCAGTGACAGGGCCAGAGGTGATGGGCACACACTGAAACACAGACAACTCTCTAAAAACAGCAGGAAAGCCTTTTTCACTGTGAGGGTGACCAAGCATTGGCACAGGTTGCCCAGGGAGGCTTTGGAGTCAATATTCAGAAGTCACCTGGACATGGCGCTGGGCACCTAGCTCTTAGTGGTCCTAACTGAGCAGGGGGTTGGACCAGATGGCCTACAGAGGCCTCATCCAAGTTCAACCAGCCTGTGATTCTTTACCACTGAGCAACCAACTGTCAGTCCACGAGTTCAAAAAAGTTTCTGTACTCAAGAAAACATGAGTTTATTTTAGCAGTAGCAATGGTAGCATTACTTCCTGCAACGCTGCAAAATAAATTTTCCACTGGAAGATTCCTAGACCATGCAGCAGTTCCACAACAGCCCCTAAAATACATGACATTACCCACCTCTTTGCCATTTGTTGCTCTTTTATTGCCTTCTTACACTAGAGTGGCTGCTGTGAGCCTAATGTTTCTGGGTGAGACCTCCACAACCACGTGTGGCTGTTTACTACACATTGTGCTTATCCTTTCTAATGACTCAGTGCAATAATACACACCAAATTCCATTGTTACTTCAAGTGAAGACCGTCAGGGAACAGGGAAGCCTCAGGTCCACTCATTATGGGATTCATCACTGTTAACTAAGTATTCCCTTACAAACATACAGTACCTAAACACTTGAGGACTTCAAATACCATCTTCATCATTGCTTCATCCATTAGCAAACAGGGCTACAAGCAAAGCTTTTGGTGTAGAGAAATGTGCATTAAGTTTTTTTTAATACAGGACAGGGTCTGGGCAGTATGCAAACTTCTGCTCGTTTTTATGTTGTTTTGGTTTTAGGACTAGGGTTCAAACCTCATTCTATCTTAAAAATCCACAGGCAGTACTCTAGACAGCATGAGTGTGTTTCAGCCACAGCATTTTCTTGGCACAGCCACAGAGAGGGAATCCATCCATCCATCCATCCATCCATCCATCCATCCATCCATCCATCCATCCATCCACCGACCCATCCATCCACCGACCCATCCATCCATCCATCCATCCATCCACCCACGGATGCCCGCAATCCCAGGAGAGTTCCGTCCCCAAAGCACCAGGATAAGGTGTCACCGCGCCCCCTGCTGTCCCCGGTCAGGCTCCGGGACCCGCTCCAGTGCTGATGCTGTTAGTCGTTCCTGCTTTCCTATCCATCATTTTCCTGCAGCTACAGCCAGACTCAGGACATTAAAACAAAACATGTGAAGTGCAAGTGCTTTTAATCATAAAAGCCTTTTCATTTTTAATCCCTTTTTTCTTCAGACTACATTAAAATGTGGTTTAGTACCTCTCCTGTCAAACTGAAGCCTTGAGCGACTGCTGTTCAAAATAAGCAGTGAGGAGTTACTCCAAAACCACAACCTCATAACATGGTTCAGCCCCAGTCCTAAAAGGTTGGAAATATTAGGTTAAGTTCTAATATAAATCAGTTTTCTACAACTGCAGTAAGAACTGCTGTTCCAGCAGAATACAGCTACCTGTTTTCTTCTTTTTTTGCATTCAGAAATGGCAGCGTATTACTGCAACTTAACACAAAAGGAATGCAGGAAATACTACACATCAGAAATCCATGTGCTATCTTTGTTTGTCTTGGACATGAGAAATTTCTAATCTCTCCTTTCTGCAATGAGTGTTAAGTGCTTTTTCTATGAATCAGATAATTAAATCTGAAACGGGGCTTTGTCAGCCCCACATGAGAAGTGAAGTCAAAACAACTGTGACATCACCTCAAGTAATGATGAAACAAAATAAAAGGGCTCCCCCTCTACACTTTGCCACAACTCACATATTCCTAGCACATTTTCCTAACACTCAGGAACAGGAAGGTGTTTCATAAGAAGTTTTGCCATGGAGAACACTGTATTAATTGAATTAAGTGACAGTAATTATGTCAGATCAGTAAGGCTAAGTAAGAATAATATAATTCCATAATTTTTTGGTTTAAACACTTGTCTTCTGTAAAGAATGACAGTGTTGCTAAGTTTTAAGTACTGTTCAGTATTTTAAGCAGACATTTACAACATTGTTTTTTAATGTGTGGAAAGCTTTTCACATTAAGAAGCAGTGGCTGTGTTTTGTATTTGTTACACAGGTTCAGTGCAACACAGAATCTGTCACTTTGGAAGCCTCTCACACCTACTGCAGGTTTACTAATATCCCTCATATTTACTGTATTACTAATCTATGTGACAGCTTTAACACCCAGATAAACACAAGCAAACCCAAACTCAGTAAGTTACATGACTTCAAAATAAAAGACGGGTTAGGACATATTCTCACAAGTAGATGAACTTACTTTGCATCCATGTGAGTATTAATGGAGCTGGGTTTGTGAAGACAAGCAGGGGGAAGGGTTAGGAAGTCCCCCACACACCTGATGTAAAAGTGTAATCTCTTCTTGACTCTATTCTAAAAATGCTCTTGAATCTTATTTTTTCACAGAAAACACTTCAGAAATTGTAGAAGCCTGACACTTCTGAAATATTGTACTTCAGATACATGAATGCTTCTAAAAATAAGAAGATTATTACATAACACACCTTTGTAGTCAACTGAATAAAAATGACAGCTAGTTTATCTAAAGTTTTCTAGCAAAAAATGTAAAATGCATGGGTGATAATGAATCAAAGTATGTTTTACTTTAGACTTAGGCTGCTGAACTGGTTTAGTTTCATTAATAAAAAGGTGTATAATAGAATTGTACCAGCTTTCACCTGATACCTTAATTCACTGACCTTAGGAGATGCATCAAGTAACTCAGAAGGAAAAAACCCATAGATAGTCTCGGGGTGTTGTTGTCTTGGAAACTGCAGCCCAGCTGACTACAGTTCCTCGGAGAAGGTTCTATATGAATACTTCTGTTTAGCATAACTAAATTGTATTTCTCTCCAGTAGAGGCAGAGCAGTATAGTTAGCCAGCATGGAATGATACAGACCTATTCCTCATTTTGCCTTAGTGACATTCCTATGAGCCAACAGATCTAACCCAAAAAATACAAAGCCATGCCTGCTAGATTTGAAAAGCCTTGTTTTCTGTACACAAAAAACCCCCCAATTATTCACAGAGTGAATGTATCTTTAGTCTGTTATACAAAGAGGAAAAGCTGCCTACTTTTATTGGAGTGAATTTGCATTTAACCTTCTCAATGGAAAACGAATATTTAAATGTTATGTTTGCTAAATAAACTAAACCTAAAGGACATGAAGATGCATGTTTCATTAGTTAAAGCTACAAACAGACCTCACAGATGTGTGCACTTCAATTTCTGAGCCATAATAAATGAGGTGGCACAGTTGCTTCTTCTGTACTTCCTTGTATCAAATAAATTCAAAGGAATCTCATTTATATCCTAGTCTTTTGAGATCAGCCTCTTGGTGCCAAGACATGGCAAGGAGAAAGGTTAAAAAAAGCACAAGTCACATTTTTGGAAAGCCAGAGTGAGACATTCTCCAGTTTCAGGATAAAGGCTAAAAAGCTGTATTATTTTTAATACTATTTTCCAACCCTCTCTGCTACCACCTTTAATTCACATAATGTTTGCAATTGTATCTCATTCCATTTTAGAGATGGCAACTAAGATCTATGCCTCCTCTTCAAAAAACCTTCCTTCTGGCACACAGTATTTTGTGTATTAAAGAATAAAAAAGGTCAAATTTGTTTCCTGATCACTACAATAATACTAAACTAAACAGCAACAAAACTAGCTGAGATGTATGCAGCTGTAGCACATTTCCAGAACTATCATAACTTCTCTTTACCTACATTAATAGGCACACAGTAGAGTTCTTTCCTAGCAGCCCTTTAAACCTTGTCCAGATCAACTGCCCTCTCCTATGAACCACGACCAAGTTAATAAAATATATTCAGAATATGAGTCATCAACTCCACAAAAATATCACTGAAAGACGAAAACTGTATGAGCAGCTGCAGATACTGAAACCACAAACATATTCTGTGGTTCTCTCTCTCTGCTTCCCAGACTTTTAAAGAAAGATGAGACTTCAACCGATGGCTCCACACGTATTTTGCCATCATCTTAACTAAAAATGTGATTTCATCATTTACAGAATGGGACGAACAAACAAGTTCCTGATTCTCTTTAGCAATCCATGTTAATATGTGCATAATGTGATAGAGCACATTAAGCTACAGATACCAGGACTGAGTGTTGCAGGATCTGAAGGCATCAGAGCTGTTATTCTCAGTAGCATTCTGCTGATTATAAGTGTTTTTTCATGCTCTAGCTTGACTAAACTAATTGAGGCTTGCATGCATTACCCTTAAACAAAATTGTTTACTTTTATCAAGTCAATATATTTTTAAAAGTTTCAATGTCAGCCTAGGAAGAGGAAGGGAGGGAGTAAGGCCTTAAAAAAATTCTGTTACTCCTTTATATTGCAAGACTGCTGTGAATAAGCATTAGTTAGAATATGTAAATATACACCAAAATGAAATTAAGTGGTCATAAAATTTCATTCTCTACCATTCTTATTGTAAGTAAAAAACAATGCTATTATATATAAAATCAGTTCTCTTGCATATAAGGAAAAACTCTTGAGACTGACCTTTGTCCTTCACTGGAAAATGAGAAAGCCTTCTCAAAAGTAGTCTAAGGTGGCATTTAGCAGTAAGCACAAATATTGAAGATATTCTAAACACAACAAAATATGCTCATTTACAAAAACAATCATCCCACACTCTGCTACAATAGGAAAGAAAATGAAATAGTCATATTTATTACTTCTCTGAATCACTCCTTGATGATTGTAAGTAAAATCACACTGAAACTACATTTATATAGGGGAAGAGTTTCAACATGGGTTTGCTGATATGAAAATTGTAAAGAAATATCAACATTGTCTTAGCTAACATTGAACTGTCAGTGTGCATCTAGCATTAAAAGCAGTTATTTTTTCTTTCAGAGAGATATTAATAAAATTAAAATAAATTACTTTTTTAAAGAGAGAAAAATTAGGTGTCAGACTTACAATTATTCATTATGCATGATTTGCTGATTTGAGTGCATATGACCAACAATTGCTGATTAAAACCCATCTTGCTCTTCAGGCTGCATGGGTGTACGAAAACCATTTGATATATATATCAAACATACTTTTGTACACATAAAAGTACAGCTGGAACTTCTCACAATCACATGCAGGTATTATTGAAAATGAATATAGAGTTTGTTTTTAAGAAAAAATTTGACATAAGTTAACATGTCAGGAATATTTTCACAATATTAAAAAATTGTTTCTTTAAAAAGTAGAACTTTTTATTAATTTAACACATTTTCCGTTCAAGACAATGAGGAATTCAGTTAAGTGTGAGATTATTTCTTCTTGGCACCTCAACTGCATTTTTTTCTAAATAAAAAGTGAAGAATTTGGAGAAACACAGAGAAACTTACATCCACAAATGACGTCCATTATACCCAAAGTGTAAAGCATATGGAATGTTTCTCAGAAATGTTTTATCCAAAAAGACATTCAGCGTATTTTAGAGTGAGGTTTGCTTCCATTCCTTTTATCTTCCATTGAAGGACTATGTCGATGATGCTGTTTCCACAGGCTCACTGATGCTAGCTGACCACATAATGAACAAAGCCACACCACACTCCCTACAGTGGTAACTAACCTTTATCATAAAATATAATTTATTGCAGCAAAACTGTTATATTAAAGTATCAAATTTTGATGCAATAACAACACACAATTTTTCACATGAACCCTGGAGCTTCCTTGGAGCAAAGCTAGAATTACCTGGCCCTGTCTGAACACTGCTGTAACAGAGTTGCAGGACAAGTACCAGAGCAGTCAGCTAGCCCTGTCCTGGTGAGGCCACACCTCAAGTCCCACGCCCAGTTCTGGGCCCCTCAATTCAGGAAGGGTATTGAGGGGCTGGAACGTGCCCAGAGAAGGGGAATGGAGCTGGGGAAGGGTCTGGAGCACAATTTCCATGAGGAGCAGCTGAGGGACCTGGGGGTGTTTAGGCTGGAGAAAAGGAGGCTCAAGGGGACACCTTACTGCTCTCTGCAACTGCCTAAAAGGAGGCTGTAGCCAGGTAGGGGTTGGTCTCTTATCCCAGGCAACAGGATGAGAAGAAATGGCCTTAAAGCTGCAGCCGGGGAGGGTCAGGTTGGATGCCAGGTAGAATTTCTTCACTGGAGTAATGCCGAGACATTGGAATGGGCTGCCCAGGGAGGTGATGGAGCCACCATTCCTGAAGGAGTTCAAGAAATGACTCCTCTAGTACATGGCACTTAGTGCTATAGTTTATTTGACATGGTGGCGTTCAGTCAGAGGTTGGACTCAGTGATCTTGAACATCTTTTCTAAACGCAATGAGTCAATGTTGTGGGGTTAACCAAATATCATATTAAACAATGAACAGCAGTCATACCACCTAGTACTTACTGCATGACAAATAATTGGCTTGTCTACAATACAGTTTTAGACTTTTTCAGATCATCCCTCATTGTAGACATCAAAGGCTGGGTAAGGCAATCTGTCACTCTTGAGAGCTAACTCTGAGAAGCATCCCTGCCCGAGACATCTCAGTGCAGGAGAGCTCAGTGGGCTCTGGCAGACACTGGTAGTGAGAGGTGACAGCCTTGTAGTCAAACACCCCCTTGGTGTGTGTGCAGGTGTAAAAGTGTAGCCATGTTTCATTCCACCCAGTTCCAGACCAGACAAGGTACTGCACTTCTGGCTCAGGACATTAGTCCCCAGTAAGATGTGACTTCGCACAAGTTGGCAGGGTTTGCACATCAGGGCTGATTTCAGTCAGGCCTGTTTGTCAGCATGGCCTGAATCAAAGTACTGTTAACTCAGTCACTGCAGCTGCACCTGTCTCAAGCAGCATCAATCTTTCTGTTTGCTATCCCAAAAAAGCAAATGCATGCACAGTGACTAAGTATAAAACCATACAAACACCCACCACATTCTCTGAGGTTAAAGAACCATCACTGAAAAATCTGAAGACTCATACTTTTCATTGTATGAAAAAATGTGCTGTGACCTCCTGCATTTGTACCTGGGCTGTCAAAATTTCAAACAATCTTTGTAATAAATAGAAAAGCAAGGACAGTGGTGATGCACTTTCACTTGTGTTGGCCATGCAATGTGATCTGCTTAGAAAAATATTAGACCATGGGAAATCACTAAGACTGACGTGCCCATTTCCCCAAGCACATGTTTCCACCCTCACAAAGGGCAGACAACTAGTACCAGCTGTGAGACATTTTCACAAAAAATTTATTACTGAAATCAATTGCATGAAATTCAGTTGGACTTCTCCATAAAGCTCTAACAAATTAAAGTGGCTGGGGGGCACAGAAACAAGCCAAGATTATTACATGTTTTGCAAAGGTGGCCATGAAGAAATTAACAATTACATTTCACATCTGGTGAATTGGATCTAAATTGCAAGATTTTAACCTTTTAGGCATTTATTAAGGCAACTTTAATGCACTAAGAGTTTGTTATGTCACTTTAGATAGTTAGGACATATTATTCTGTACCCATGAGAGAAGAAGTCCTCAAGGAAATTGTTTCCAATACTTTTGAGACTGCCCCAGATGACATAGGAATGGATTACTCAGAGAAATTTCTTTTCTGTGTGTAACAGAGAAGTAATTCTTGACTATTTAATTACAGTGTATTTTCTACAGTTTATGCCCTATGTGAAATCTAACAAAAGAGTATTATCTGAAAGAAATTATTATCATTTCCCCAAAATTACAGCAAGTAAGCATTCTTGGATGACAATTCAATAATCACTCCCAAAAGCTACTATAAAGTATCATATGCAATATTAATACCAATGACCACCCAACAAGCTTTGACAATGTATGTAATTACTAAGATGTACAATTTAAATACCGTTTGTTATGACATTTAAATAAGAATAGCAATTTAATATTTAGTGCTCGTCAAAACATATGCAAGAAGTCATAGACAGTATATTGTCAGCTGATTGCACAATTCTAAATAACCACTTTTGCAACATTTAAGTACATTAGTTTTGTATCAATTTTCATTACTTTAAGAACTTTGTATTGTCATGATTGATTTTCACTTTTACCCAATACTAAAACTAGAAAAACACCAAAAACCCAGCCCATCACAAACATAAAAATTAGACTTTTAATCCATAGAGTAATTTTGTCATGATTAATGACACCTTAAAGTTATTTCATTTAGGTCTAATTCACCAAAACCTCTTAACAGAATTACAACAACAAAAACCCAACCCAAACCAACCTCATAGCTAGAACTATTTCAGTCACTGTATTCCCAGACTAAACTTCAATTTGCTGCTTTTCACAAATGTGATTCAAACCCACACACAAACAAATTGCACAGGACAAAGTGAGAAGGCAGTGAGCCAGAAAAGGTATACTGTCCATTACACAAAACTGACTTAGTCCTTTTTAGCAAGGCAAATAGGCATAAATTAAAAATTCAGGGTTATGCTGAACCTAGCAATCTAAGCTATTTTGAAAAAATAGTTTGTATTTTTCAGCTAAAAATAATCTCCCAATACTCACGAAGTGTTGCAACACCTTTCCTCATATTTGTATTTTTGTTTATTTGGCATGCAGAATACATCAGTTTGATTCAATAATTTTAGACATCACACATCATAAAAACTGTCTATACAGTCTACAAAGAGAATGAAAACCTGGAGCAGGACAGACATGTAACACAATTCTCTGAAGCCAGCATTATTTAGTCTAATTTTTTCCACTTAATATATGGGCTACTGAGAAGGCCCCTCAAAATGTCCCATGTGCCATTTTATTATCTTTTTAAAAATTATTTTTAAGGAGAATATATGGAAGGGTGTACCAGGCCTCTTGCGGGGGGGAGGTAGTGATGAAGCAGATGCTGACGACGACATGCAAGCTTTCAAATTAGAGACAAATCAACAACGCACGGTTAATGCTTTGTAAACACGTTAATTTCTAATGACAAGCAAATACATAAGTTACGGTCCAGAATTACAATCGCCTCTTCGCATTCAGCCTTGAAGTTAAGCGCTACCATGTCTCTTGGGAGTCGAGAGAAGCTATACACACAATGCTTATCTTTTAAAGCTACATGGCCTAGCGCGACTCCTGACCTAACAAACGCACCGAGTGATAAAATCACGTGTGAATTACCGGGCGCCGCTCTCGCCCGTCCCCGCCGGCCGCGCCCCGGCACCGCCCC
>VZSE01001748.1:130696-180319 GCA_013398275.1 Promerops cafer | reverse complement strand
CGGGGCCGCGGCGGGGCCGGCCGGGGCTGGGGCCGGGCCCGGGCCCAAGGTCACGCCGTGAGAGGCCGCGGGGACAAGCCGGGTCTCCTCCGAGCTGGAGGGCCGGCTCCGGGCGGCTGCGGTGGCACCTGTGCCTCCTTGGGGCAGGGCGCCGTGCTCCTGTCCTCGGTGCTCTCCTGCCGCCGCGGCTTCTCCTGGACTCGCTCCGAGAGCCTGAGCCGCTGGAGACCGGTGCGGCCGCGACCGCAGCCCGGCGGCCACTACCGCCCCGCCGGTAAAACGTACCGAGTAATGGAAACCAGCGAGAGCTCCGCAGTCTGGAAACGATGAATATATTTTCAAAGAAAAGTTGCTAAATGACCTCTCTCTGAACTCGATGTTTGGCAGTGTTAAACTCGTCGCACGGTCGGGATGGGGCTGAGCCTTCCCGGCGGGTGGGCCAGCCTTGCCGAGCCCCGCAGGAGGCAGCGGGTTCTGTGTCTGCCTGGAACAGAGCGCTGGCGGGAACAAAGCTTAGGATTGAAGCCTCCTGAATTGCACCTTTGTACAAACCGAGCAGTGTGGTTAATGCCATCTTCAAATCCGTATCTGTTGGTAGAAGTGCCAGTGCTTTTCATTGTGTGTTATTTTGAAGAAGACAGAATGACTACGAAAATGGAAACCACAGTAATTGTTACCTTGTGAATATCAGATTTATCCAGCAATCTAGGGGGCAGATTTAGGGGGCAGGTCTGTTTTATTTTTCAGTGTTGTTGGCCAGCCTTGAGACCCTGTTTTAAGTGCTTACCATATTTCTGTTTCCCAGAATATATTTCCCCGTTCTTTAAGACACTAACTAGGGAAATATCTTTCAAGCTATATGCAAGCTCCATATGGTCATGGCAAATAAGGTTGCACATAATGAGTAACAACTTCCTAATTTAAGTGAGGTGTATTTGTGTCAGCTGGAAACTCTGCAGTCTCTGAGGTGGTGGCCTATTAATCTGTTCCAGAAAGTGATAAGCCAAACAATTGCATAGGAAAATTTTGTGGCACTTAATTTATCCCTTTGCTTAACAAGAGAAGATTAGAGTAAATACCCTCATGTTTCTCTAAATGTAGTAAGCAATTTGGGTGGGCGGCCAGGTTTTAAAATGCAGCATATGGATGCTGTTTAAAAAAAGGCTGCGTTTTGCCTTGAAGCTTCATTTTTAGGATGTGAAGCATAATGTGCTGTAAACGGCCAGTATTTATGAATGAATGTTCTGATTTTTTCATCGTTCCCACTCCTCTGCCAGAATTCTTTATTGGTAGCAAACTTTGAGATGGTGTTTTTGAAGAATTTGCTGCTATTGCAATTTTCTTTCATAGATGCAATCTCAGAGATGATAGTGGACTGCAGGAGTTGTGTGCACTGAGACTGCTGCACTGTGACATGCTTCAAGTGAAAAAGCACAAGCTGCTGCTAGTTTATCCCTCAGTGCAGGAGGGAAAGTAGTCTTGTCTGATAGATTTCTGAAGTGGTTGAAACTACTTGAAATGGAACTCTGCAGGCCAGTGTAGGCTGTGGGCCCTTTGCTGTGCTGTCTCTGTGCCTTGGGACCACCAGGCTGTAGCTGTGCTGGCTGGTCTTTTCATGTATCTGCATCTTGTTTTCTGCTGCTGGCCAGCTGCAGTTCCTGACAGGTGGTATCCTGAATCAACGTGTTACAGATCCAGGTTTGAATTAGTTTACATGGGAACTGCCTAGCTTCACTGAAAATAAGGAATATGCTACATGCATGATGTTCCTATTCACTTACCATACTTTTGTCCTGTACTCACTTCTTTTCCAGCGTCTATTGACCCTTGTCAATGCCTGCTTGTACACCTACTCACTTAGCATCTGTCAGAATGCGTGTTTTGTTTTGGTAGGTTCATAATTTCATAAGTTTTAAGGTGGGATCAGCACTAAAGAGCGTGTAAAAATAAAATTTTAGACTAAATGTAACATAGGATTGATGTTTCTCTTTTCTTCACTTTAAATGAAATTCTCAGCAAGACTACTTTTTTTAAGATAAGCTTTTAACTAAATATACAACTCAGAATTTTTTTTGCCTTTTCTCTCTGATAACTCCGTTTATTTTCAGTTGGATAACTGTGTCAGCATGCTAGTTTTCAATTTTGTAAGTCTCCTTTTAAATTTACAGGGAAGTATTTTTACCCAATCTTCCAAGCATAGGTCTTGATAAAGTCACGTATGTGAGCTATCCTGCTGGAACTGATCACCAACAGTGAGCAGATTGGTGTATACTTTTTCTATGAACTTTGCTGTTCCTTTACATGTAAAGTGAAGCAGAAACAGATGAGCTTGTCAAAAAATTACGTTAATTTGTTGGACATAACTGGCAAGATGAACTCTTAGATGATAGCCCAGCATTTGTGTACAAAATCTGAGAATACTACTTACATTCTGCCAAGAGAGGTTGGGTTATTTTAAAGGTGGTTTTTCAGAAAAGAAATCTGAGAAGGTCCTTCTACATGGAGTACCTAAAGCTGAAGACCCATAGTGGTACTGTCACACTAAATGCTTCCTCCCCTAGCTGTAGTGTAGTATTAGCTTTTGTGACAGAGGGAACTTTTTTGTATTACCACAGCTTTAAAAGTTTAACACAGATTGGCTAGGGTTTATTGAACGGCTGAGTCAACAGACTGGGGCTCTTGAAGCAGGTCCTGCAATGGCTTGTCAGTACTGTCCTGTCCTGGCTAAAGTTTGCACTATGGACCAGGTCTGGATTTTGCAGCTCAGGTGTCTGCCAGATGTCATTTTGCATGTCTTCTCTGATCTCAGGGAAGGCTGAAGAAGCTCTGTAAGGGTGGAAGATTTAATAACAACTCACCTAAAACCTTCCACTACTTTCTGACTGTTTCCACAGTGTGTTTCGGGAATATGAACTGATGTGGTATCCTGTAAATATAGAAATAATTTGTGAAATTTTTGGAGCATGACTGTGGTGCCTGCTTTGAGAAAAATAAATGTAAAGTCACTAAACTTCAGGAGACAATTGCAGAAAATTGGGAGATCTTGGAAGAGAAATTGAACCTTACTTTAGACTGGTGATACAAATACCAATGAAAAGCAACCCTGAGTTGGTGTCTTCTTCAGTGTTGTGAGCATTTTGCATCTGACACTTGACCTAAATGCAGGCATTGACCATTCTTCAGTGAGTTTGGGCAGTCTTGTCATATGAACAGGCACCGCTTCCATCCTATGTCAGGGGGTGTTTTGCATGGTCAGTTACTTCATTTCACAAGCACTAATTTAGCAGTGCCTGCATGTGAGTCCTGCTGCAGAGGCTTGCTTTGGGTGCATGATTCTTCAGGCATTCTTGAGTAGTGTCTCCTGGTAGACTTGCTCTGTTGCTTGGTCCTTTTGCAGATCTCAGGGACCTTCAGAAGGACAAACAGATGGTAGGCACCCCATCTCAGATAAATCTGCATCCCTGGTATTTGGCATTGTGAATTCTTTTGATTCTCAGGAACTGAATGCAACATGATTTCTGGACCATGTGAATCATCAAAAATGATACCAAAGTGTTGGAGAAAAGATTGTTACCAGATGACTAATCCTGGTTTGCATCTTTGCAAAGACTGAGTAGTTACCAGATAAAGCATTTTTTTGTGTTGCTCTATGTCTTAGTACATTTCAGAATGCAGTGGGTCTAGTCCTCTGCTGATTTTGGCTTCCAGAGTGCATTCTGAAGTGTTTCAGGCTGACTTGGCTTTGTGCAAACTGTACCTGTCTGTCATTTTGGTATGTTCAAAGCAGTATTGTGAAACTTAGCTCACCCAAGTCAGGCTTCTTGCATTTGGTAATAAGTAAATGTGTGGATGTTTGTTTTGTGAGGTTTTTTCCTCTCCTTGCTGTTTACCTTTGGTATACTGTTTATAGCTTGTAAGTTCTTAGGCTAATTCACAGAGTTAATTAGCCAAGCAGTGCCCGACTGCATCTTCGTTGCTTTTGGAGACTTTCATGTCCCTGTATGCAAGGCCAGGCAAAGTTTGGCTGAGGACTGGGTTCAGCATTCATAAAAGAAAGACCCAGCAGTATGTACAAACTTCAGGCTATTAAGATAGTGTGTTGAAAGAAGCAGACTGGAATATCATTTTAGGTTTAATCTTGCTTCTTGAAGAGCTTAGCTTGTGTTAAATGGAGCAGCACAGATAAGGATCTTGGTTTGATACTCATTTCTTGCTTTTAGTGGGGTAGGACAATGCTTTTTTCTTCTCTCTGTTCTCAGCTGACTGGGGAAATTAAAGGAACTTGAGTGTGTGTTTGGAGACAGAGCCACATGATTTGCAAGTGTTTTACCTTGAGTTCACCTTACCTGTGTTTTTTGTGGCTTGTGATATATGTTGTGATGTATGGAAGATAAAAGTTGTTTTCTGAATAAGCAAATACGTTCTTAAACAAGCACACTGTGCCACTTTTGATTTCCTCAGTAATACTCCAGTGAGGACACAGAACTAAATCATCACGCTCAGAGTACCCAGTAATAAATTTTATTTAAGATAATTGAGTTGAGGTTGAGGAGCTGGCGCTCAAAAGTGTATCTGTAACTCTCGTATTAAGAAGACTTAAGATGGAGAATTTGTTTTCTGCGATCACAAGAAATCTTTCTTACCGTGCGTGAGATCTGAGGATTTCCCTGTTTAGCAACAATTTTTTCCATTGAATGGGAGTTGGTGGAGAATTGATGCATAATGGAAAGTACAAAATAATGTTGCTTTCTGTCCAAAGAAGTGTGAATCCTTGATGAGCTGTGTTTATTTTAAAGAAGCTGCTGAAGCTGCTATTTGGCATGCTAGAAAAACCTGACAAAAAAGTAAAATGTGGTTCGGCCCATTGAAACTAAACAGCTGAGTCTCTTCTGCTTTGTTTGCTGGTACAAATGGTCGTGTTTGTCACTGTTGTTTTAAAGGCTTAAGTTTCTTGTACAGGAGTTTCTTGTAGAGGTGTCATCTAATCAGACTGGCCTCTGTGTCTCAAATCTTCTCCGTTGATCATGCAGCCTTGCATAGGACAATGAAAAATTGGACGTGTGGAAGTGATCATATTCTTCTGTGTGATCTTTAGTTTCAGAGCATCTGGTCATGCTGCTGCAGGGCACACCTGGGTAGCTTTTGGTCAGTCAGGTGCCTGTACTAGTTAGCGTGTTCTGTTTCTCTTGCCGAAGCAGCAGTTACAGCTGTGTCACATATTTATTACAAAACCAGGGGTGCTATGTTGATTCAGCTGTGTTAAACCGCTTGGATGATAGTCTAAAAATGGAAAAAATGGGGCCTTCATCATTTGGGATCTTTGTGAAAATCAAATAAAACTTTTCAGATTACAGATTTCAGCAAAGACAAGGAAAAAGATGATGGAATGTTTGGTTGGGAAGCTTTGGCAGCATGCTCTATTGAGAAAAATATTTGTCACCTACTGAAAATAAGCTTAATTATATTTCTTCTGTTTTTTTAAGAGATGAAATTGGATTAATACCTTGCCCTGAAGCCAGATATAACCGGAGCCCTATTGTCCTGGTAGAAAACAAGCTTGGTGTGGAGAGCTGGTGTGTGAAGTTTCTTTTGCCATATGTCCACAATAAACTTCTCCTCTACAGACAGAGAAAACAGTGGCTGAACAAGGATGGTAAGTTCTGAGCTGGAGAAGAGTATGTTATGTGATTTTTAGTGCACATTTTTTATTTATCTTAAAATCACTCAGTTTGGAAAAGAGCTTTAGGATCAGAGTCCAGCCGTAATCCTGACACTGCCAAGTCCAGCACTAAACCACGTTCCTAAATGCTATGTTTAAATATCTTCAAAATACCTCTAGGGATGGTGACTCTACCACTTCCTGGACAGCCTATTTCAATTTTGACAACACTTTCAGTGAGGAATTTTTTCCTTATATCCAACCTAAACCTTTCCTGGTGCAGCCTGAGACCATTTTCTCTCATCCTATTGTTTGTTACATGTGAACTGGCTACAGTCTCCTTTTAAGTCGTTTTGGAGAACAGTAAGGTTCTCCCAAGCCCCCTTTTCTCCAGGCTAAACACCTCCAGCTCCCTCAGCTCCTCTTTATAAGACTTGTTGCCCTTCTCTGGGCTCACTCCAACACCTTGATGTCTCAGTGAGTATTTGGAGATGGTCACTGATGTGATCCTGCTGGCCACACTGTTGTGATCCCAGCCAGGATACCCTTGGCCTTCTTGTCCACCTGGGGACACTGCTGGCTCATGCTCAGCTGCCTCTGGCCAGCACCCCGGGTCATTTTTCACCAAGCATCTTTCCCGCAAGCCTGTGGTGTTGTACAGTGTTGTTGTGACCCAGGGGCAGGACCCATCAGAACCTCATACAAGTGGCCTCAGCTCATCAATCCAGCTCCAGATCTCCCTGCAGAGCCTTCCTACCCTCCAGCAGATCACTCCCACCCACAGTGGCATAATCTCCAAACTGACTGAGGGTGCACTCAGCGCTCTTGTCTGGATCATTTACCCTTCCTAATGCCAGTTTAACCTGTTCTGGAAGAAATGGTGGTTACTGAGGAGAGCAGGCTTTGGATTGTGCATCTTAACTTAAACCAGTTTAGGGTGATTTGAAAATAAAATCTTTCTCTCTTGCCCAAACTGCAAAGGTTAGAGTCAGGCAACTTACTTCAGTGAGTTATTTGAGGAAGTGATTTTAGTTGATACAGAAGGAATTTTTCTCCTGTATTCCTGAGTCAAAAGGAAAATGTGATGTATATATCTACTGTAAGAAATGAGTACAGTGTGTTTCAGATGTAGAGGTATCAGTAATCATTAGTCCCTGCAGCTAGGTAATTGTAAAGTTTTATTTCCTTTCTCATCTTTTTGTTTTGGTTTGGTTTTTAGTTAAACGTGCATGAAAAATTCTTTTGTATATGTTCTTTAAAAAAATTCAAAATAAAGAATTATTAACAGGTGTGACATAGGAGTTACTTGACTGCTTATAAGGTGTCCTGTTCAGAGAACGAAAAAGAATAACTAGTTATGAAACATGCTTTTTGTTTACTGTTGCAGTATCTTCTAAAGAGCAGTTGAAATAAAGAATGTTCTTATGCTGGGCTTCTCAGTGTCTTATTTCTGTTTTTTTTTTTTCTTTTAGAGACTTCTTTTTAGTATCTTTTACCTGCTGTGGTATTTTTCATATCCCTCAGAAAGAGGGATATCTGTTCTGTTGCAGAGCACCTTGTGACCACTCACGGAGTTCAGTTCTTTAGTATCTCACATGCAGCTGGGTTTCAGTTTTGGACTGTTACCATATTTTAATTTTTTTTCTTTTAACTTCTAAGTAACCTGTCCATAAAGCACTGACTGTGTCCATTTTGCTTCAAAATGTGTGGGATTGTCTTCCCCTCCTGAAGCATACCAAACAGCCACTGTTCATTCAGTTGTGTTGATTGCAGCTTTAGCAAAGCCAATCTCCCTGGCTGCTTTATGAAATAGTGAGTTAAATAATTATGTTTTAAATAGTGGGATGCTAGCATACATCTGGTGCGGACTCTAGCACCTAGAGTTAGTCATAATTAACATGGTGTACTACTTGGCCTTACTACTAGGTAAGTTTTGACCGTAGTTCTGTGTAGAACAGGAGATGATGTCTGGTCAGTAGCATTTCTCCTTTGATATCTACTTTTCTTTAGTATTTTATTGCTATATTCTGTTTCACTTTAAGTGGGTGAAGCCAGCTGTGCAGTGGTACTCATTAAAGTGTAGTGTATGGCACAGTCAGGTGGTGTTGGTCAGGTCTGTAAGTGTGTACCTGAGCTTCTTTTGCCCTTGGAGATGATATGGAGAAAGAAGATTGGGGTCTTTAGTGGATCTTGGAGTGGGAGCATTCTTAATGCAGAGTGTTGCCTGCTTTTGTCTGCCTGATGGTGGGGTCTAGATTTGCTAAACACGCTTTGATTTGTTAAACACAGTTTGATTCCTTATTACAAATGTATGGGTGTATAATGCAAGCATTCTGGAAAGAGTAGCATGAAATGGCAGAGAAGGCAGATCATGGCAAGGAGGAACCCATTCTCCTGGCAGCATAGAGTCTTCCAGTGCTAGCTGTACACTAGTGGTGTTAGAGTAACAGTACACTGGCTTGATCCTTAGAATTAATTACCGTTCAGGGGAGTAGCTTAAAGAACTGTAAGTGTTTTCATGTGTTGCTGGATATGACTGACCCATTGATTGTGTTTTATTTTTGTCATAGTGTTTCCCACACTCCTGCTAGAGGGTTGATGTCATGTCATTGTGATTATCTATGAAAAGTATTTTGTGGACTGTATAAAATTTATATTGCCCCTTTTTTTTTTTATTTTTACATAATTTATTTTCGTGAATGTTTTTTCTCATTACAGATGTCTTTAAAAGACTCTCTTCCTAGGGCACGTGTATTGCTGACATAAGTAATTTCCATTTCTTCTTGGTCTTTGTGGTTTATGGTTGGACCTCTCAAGACCAGGATCTTTTTGATAACTGTCACTAACCTGCTGCTGATTTATTCAGTTTTCATAGAAACTGGTGATTGTGACATCACTCCAAATTTGAAATTTGTAATGCAGACATTACAAAATCTGGAGTCAAGAGATGTTACAGTTTTCTCTTAAGTATTCTCAAGGATTTGACTCCAGATTGCTTTTATAGACAAAAGTGCATGCTTGGAATTTGGCAGGGTAGTTGTTTTCTTTTGCATATAGTAAAGAAATAGATTTGTCTATTACCGCTTGAGAACTCAGCTTTATATTCTGTTGAAGCTTGTTATAATCGGTGATTGCAGATGTAGTCTCTACTCAACTCTTCTGTTTTGTTTGAGTCACTGTAAGCCATTTAAAATAGAACAGAGGAGAACAGGGTGTTGATTTAAGTGTCTAAGTTCAGATGTGGTGTCTGATTTTTTTTTTCTGACAATATCCTGGAAGAAATTGGTGCTTTATAGTCATTCATTGATAGGTTAGTGACACAGATGTTTAATTAAGTTACGGTTTCTTTTGGATACTTGGAATCCAGAATCATGACTGGTTCTCCTGCTATTATTTGAGTTTAGAAATCGAAATTTTACAATATGTTTTCACCCTTTCTTCAATGTTATTTAAATTTATGCAAGCATACTATTTATGTTATGTCAAGAAGGTTTTCCAAAATTGTTACAAACTACTTCCACACTATCTAAAAAACTGGATACTGCCATATTTAAAGGTGAGCTAAAACCATATTACTTTATTTGTCCTTTTGCAACTGGGGAGACTTTAATATGCAAAAGGACATGTTCACTGTGAGCACCTATAATGCAATGGTTTGCCTGAAACGTATCTAGTAGAAAGTAATTTTAAATTGTAAATAGAAGATACTGGGTTTTGTTAGTGACACAGGGGAATAGTTGGCAAGTACTATCATTGTGTGCCAGATCTGTCATAAGAATTCCTATTAAAGAGTGGCTCAGAGGTTACTAAATTGTGCTATTTTTCTATTGAAAAGTGGCTCAGAGGTTACTAAATTGTGCTATTTTTCTATTGAAAAGTGGCTCAGAGGTTACTAAATTGTGCCATTTTTCTGTTGAAAAGTAGCTTAGAGGTTACTAAATTGTGTCATTTCACATCTCTGGCTCAGAATCCGCACTTCATGAATCTTCATCTGTTGCTTACATCAAAGAACATTTGCATGGAAGAACTGGTTATTACTTGGAGATTTTCCTTTCATCTGCGTCTTTCCTTTGATAATGTTCAGGATGCAGTGAACCTCTGTAATGGGAAAAGGGACAAAATGCAAACAAATTCTATTTAAGCTGGACTTTATTGGGTGCTGTTACAGACCTTTGAGATTACCAGAATGGTCATATTAACTGGAAATCATAACTAAACAAGCTGTGTTGTTCAAGTAGACTTTGAAAATCTTTTCTGAGAAGTATTCAAAAGGCTGAAATAGGCTATAATAAACTTTGGCTTGATGTACATATAGCATGTACAGTGGTAGTACCTAATAATTATCAAAACCATTATTGTAGGTAAAATGGAAAACATACATGAAACAATCACAGCTCACAATTTTAACTGTACCTCCTTATAAAAATGATGTTTTGGTAAGTATTCCAAACTAATTTGTGAATGTAAAATTGAAACAGTAGCCGCAAAACACTCAGCAGATGTTCAATTTTATGTATGTTTGATTTTGTGTATGTGAGTAATGCTGATTATTTGAATTTGGATAGTCAGCTGCATAAAATTAAATGGGTGTTGAAATACTTTGTTGGTTCAGGAATTGGGTAAACCAAGGAATAATATTTGTACATTCCAGCAGCAAATTAGGAAGAAGCTTTGCGTGTATGAGAAATATTTATTCCTTGGCAGCAAAGAGGGGTTTAACTTGTGAAAACAGAAAGTTAAGCTCGTTCCTTGAGACTTTTCAAAACATTACTGTTTAGTGCAAAGCCAACAGTACACTAAAGAGTTCCACACTACACCCCCCTCCCCATCACCCCTTGCATTATATGGTGGCTTAGCATGTTCCTCTTAAGGAAGAACATAATGAAGAACACAAAATTTCTTTTTTGGGCATAAATGATAAATCACATACACAGAAATATATGAAGGTATTTCACTTTTAGACCTACTAAGTACTGACTCTTGTTTCAGTGATACATGAAGCTGTGCTCTTTGTGTTTTGAATTAATTTATGTACTGTTACTGTTCAATTTCTTAACAGTTCATTTTGCAGTCATATTAACTGCACTAACCAGAGATCTGTTTCCATGAGATACCATCCTTTTCTTTTTCCTTCAAGTAATGAAGTACCTCTTATTTTTTGGAAATCACCTGAAGTACGATCTAATTAGTATGTTAAATGCGGGGTGAATAGGAGAGAATGTAGCCAAATTTAATTGACAGTAAAAGCTTGGATAGTCACACTCCGTTTTTATGACATAGTTAAAAATAAGTGTAATACATAAATCTGCAGTATACAGTGCTTAAATGCAGGGATGCAAGCGTTTTGGGTTTTGCTTTGGGTTTTTTATTGAAATAGTCTTAAAACATCAGTCTGAAGCACTTCACAATGTATGTTTAAAGTGTTTTCTGTACAGTTCAATAGGGATTACTTTTGTAATCCTTGTTCATAGCTGTGGTGTTTCATTTTTTGGCTACAGGTTTTTTACAGTGTGTGTATTTTTTGTAACAGTATGGTATATGGCAGCCATCTGCAGCTCAGACTTCTTCTAAAATAGTAGGGTATATTTTTACTTCTCTGTAGTATTTTAAAAACTTTGGATTTTCTTTGAAGAATTCTCTGCTTCTTATATATATAGTGTGTGTGGTCAAAATCACTGAATACTCAAGGATTTTGTATTGGCTTTTCCTTGCTGGGGACATACTCAGTTCATTATTTTACATAATGAAAAGGGAGGGTATAGCAGCTCTTGCTCCCTCTTTAATTAATTATTAATTAATTAATGCTCCCTCATTTCTTCTGGAATGAGAGCAGGATTTAACAGAGGTTCAGCAGTCCATAGCAGAGAGACTTTGAGGAATGAGAGGGAGTAGGGGACTGCAGAGAGGTCAGTGCTGTATGCAAATCATTACTAATCTTAATGTCTCTTGTTCCATCGTTTTAGAGCTGATAGATATCACGTGTACCCTGCTACTGCTGAACCCCGACTTCACCACTGCTTGGAATGTGAGGTATGTTGCTCTGAGAAAATGCCATCAGAAGACCTGGGCCTTACATGAGTCAGCTGAAAGCTGTTTCAAGTGGTTGTTAGTGACGCAGCGAGAACTTGTCAGCTAAGAAGTGCTGAAGGAATGTTAATAATCTCTTCTTTCTACTGTTGCAGATAGTTTGAGCCTGCCCTTTTTTGGTTTTTGTTGGGTTTGTTTGTTTGTTTGGGGGTTTTTGTTTGGTTGGGTTTTTGTTGTTGTTTTTGGTTTGTTTTTTTTTTTATTGCAGGCCGAAGATTACAGTGCTGCATATGAAGGCACGTTTGCACCACATTTTCAGGGTGCATAAGTCCTACTGAACTACTATTCCCTTTCCTTCTGCAGCTAATGAGGGCAGTGCTCAACTGATGTCTGCTGTGTGTATTCACTGTTCTTATTTTTACCTCTCTTTGAGTTCTTTTGAGATTCCAGCTCAGTTTGCTACCACTAGCAGTGCAGGCTATCAGTAGATACACTGCAAGAGAGGGGGAGAAGGTGTCTACCCTTTATTTCAAACACATTTCCCCCCTCCCCTCTCTTTTCTTGTACCTGTTTGGTTTAGCATAGCTTCATCATTGGTCAAGCTTCAGAACTTGTCCAGGAGTCATAATGGAGGAAGAGCAGGAATTTACCTCCTTGCTCTTCAGGAGGTGCAGAAAAAACAATTCCTTAGAGCTTTGTAATCTTATGACTGTTCTGTAAATATCAGAGTAGGAGGAATATTCTGTTTCTGCTGCCTGAGTAAGACTGGAGACAGTCTGTAAAAGCTATAGTTTCAGAAGGGCTGGAGGGCTGACAAAACTGTGATAGTCTCTAGGAATGCATTAATGGAAAACAGTTCTTCTGTAGTTAACAATGCACTATTGCAGGTAGTGCATTAACAAAATGACCTAGAAGGATTATGGCTGCGTCTGGTTGTCAGCCCTAGTTATGGCAAATTCAGCTTTTTGTTCTTTCTTCTTTACTGCTGATATAGTTCTGAAGGATTCTGCTGTGTTCTGTATATTTCTATCTCTCAGGTCTAAAAAAGGGGGATAAATGTGATAGCAAAGGGTTTTGTGTCATGAAAATATATAGCTTGAGTAGCTTTGAAGTGTTAAAATGGAATTAGGAGCTTGTATAAGTACTAGAGCTGTTACAGTAATCTCATTTTATGGTACTTGTAATTGATTTTTGGTTTATGTTTTGTGGAATTTTTTTTTATTGCACATGCATTCATCCTTATCAGTCTGGCTTTTTTTTGTACCTGAAACAGCTGAAAGAGTTAGCTTTTATGTACATGAGAAGAGTAGTTCAAAGTTGTAAGTGGAATTAAAAATGCTAAGGAATATGGATGAGGATTGTTTTCTCTTTTATGATGTTTATGATTTACCAAAACATACAAATTACTACAGAAGTTGGCTTTACTCCCCTAATTGTTGACTAGTGATCTACCAGCCAGTCTGCCTTTGAAGCTCTGTTGAGCATCCAGAGAGATCTTGTTACACAAGCCAGTCAGTATCTGTGGAGGTTACCAGTGAGCCCACTCTAGCAAAGGAACTGCTTTGCTGAATTTGACCCTACACTGTTCTAGGGTTCTGCTGGGAGTTTGCTCTTTTGAAGGGGAAGCATTTTAGTTATGTTGACATATATTTCAGCTCCTTTGTGAAATTACAGGTCAGGCTAGCCAGATGTGTGGCATAATCAGTCACAGAGTAGAGGATTGACTGTGTTCTGTACAGATGCTGGTGAAAAATCCTTATCCTGAGGTAGTCCAAGCTGAGAACTAATTGTATGAGACTTGCACTCTGCTTGCAGAACATGATGGATCTGCTGTGGGACAATTGGTTTCGTGTTGCTCAGATGATGTTTGTCATGCCAGGTTCATCTTGCATTCTCCATACACAAATTCACTGCTTTATTTTGAGGGGGAAAAAAGCATCACAGACTCTTAAGTAGCCTAAAAATATAAGAAGTGTTCTAGTTGTTTACTGAATAGCAGCCTTGCACACAGTGTGTTTCTTGTAATTTATTGTAGGCTGGGATAATCCCTTTTTCATATGTTGAATTCTGCTGAAAGCTTCATAGATAGTGGTCTATTTAGTAGCACTGAACTTGAAGATAGAGGAAGAGAGAGAAAAGGAAATCCCTTCCTAGGAAAGGACACAGGACTTGGCAGAGCCAAGTCAGAAGACTGAAATGGTGTTGTGGAAGACAAATGAGCATTTCAGCTCAGCTGACAATCATAGAAAGTCATATCTGATTAATGAAGCACAGGAGAACACAGAACTTTAAATGTTATCTAGGCTAGCTAGGAATAGATGGTCTGTCTGCCTTGACTTTTATAGCTATTCTGAACAGCTGTAATGTGCCTAATACATGTGTTCATTGTTTATTTATTTATTTCAATTAGAAGTGACTGGAAAGTTACAGAAGGGCAGGGACTATAAACTAAACCCTGAGACCTGAGCAAGAGGAGGAAGACTTGCTAAAGAGTAGGTGTGTCACTTCTTAGGAACTGAAAGAGAAACCCATGTTATACTGAATGGGATAAGAGATATCTCCAGTTGTTAATCCTAAATTCAGTTATCCTGTGTTTTTAGAAGTTAAAAAGTCTTGCAAGTTAAAATGACCAAAATTTTTATGTAAGTGATTGTAAAGGAATTTTCATAAATGCCTTTGTTCTTCGTGTTATACTTCCTGGCATGTACAATTGATGAAAAGACATTAGGTAGCAAGATGCTCTGAAAAGTCTTGTTTTGCTTTCAGATATGAATGACTTCAAAGGTGTTAGCTTAAGGCAAGTCAAAATTATTCCACATTATCTTTTATGGGAGCTGTAATCCTTAAAGCTGAATTATCTATGATCCATATGGCAAGAAAGTGAGCTAGAAATTGTATATCCCAAGTTGGATGTTAGCTGAAAGAGCTTAGAAGAGGTTTATGTGGAAGTGTGTGGTACTTGAGTCATACTAGTGCTTGCGGTCCTTTGTGAATAGGAGAATCTCTCATTTGAAAATAATTACAGCTAAAAACAGTTTTTCTACTACAGCAGTGAAGGTGGATCTTGTCTGTACTGTTCCTCAACTTTGCAAAAGCGGAAGTTTACTTTAAGAGTGTGTAAGTGTGACGCTGTTTACTTAGAGTGAATGTTTTAATATAGAAAGAGCAACTTTCTTTACTGAAAGTTGAGGTTTTGGGAGGTAGGTGGGCTAGTAATCTAAATCTTTGTTAAATATGTACATGTATTTGTTTTAAGTATCAGACTGATCTAGGCTGTATTTTCATTCTGTGTGTGTAGGAAGTAATTTTTACCAAAATGTCACCTTTTACATTGCAGTAATGATGCAGTTGTTCACCTGCTCCAGTGCTGACCCTGAATCTCTTTTTTCTGCTTTCCAAATTTGAGTGCATTGGCACAGAATGGTCTGGTCAGTCTGCCACTTCTGGTTGGTATATCTGAACTGCCTGTTAAAAACCAGCTAAAAGCATCAAATCTGAAGTATGCTGGAACTTGGGATAAAAACAGATGCCCCAGTAGTTATCAGAAGTAAAACTTCCAAAAGGATTTATACATTTCCCCTCTCTGCTTCAATTTTAAATAATATTTGCTCACTGTTAGTGTTGCAACCATTAGCTTCTGACTCTGGTTATAAGTTTCAATTATAGCAACACAAAGCTGAAGTACCAGATGGAGTCAGTTTCCGACTAAAAATTACCATGTCAGACAGAAAATATGTACTCACAGAAAGGAAATATGTCAATTTGTTTGTGAGACTCAGGCCATAACTTTAGGAAAACATTATGTTTTCTGCGTCAGACTGCAGAGGAGTTTTGCCTTCTTACTTGATAGCAGATCTTCTGAGAATCTATTTCCTCTCATCCCACTGGGGTGTTTTGGTCAGACAGTTGATAATCTGCTCCTCACTTACTAGTGCCATGCCTATTATTATGATGAACCAGAAATTATTAGAAAAACCAAAACCCAAACCCATGCCAAAATTGCTGCTGCTTCTTGCACTCTCCGTTTTCAATTGTGACTTCTGCAGGTTCTGGGAAGTATGTGTTTTCTTTCTGCAGATGGTAACTTTGGAACTTACTGTATCTTTACTTCAAAGCTGCTACCTGCTAGATTGGAGAATAGGATATGAAGACTAATGCCCTTGGAGTAACAAGTGATGGGGTGATGTCTACAAACATGCTCAGGACAGGCAATAAGAGTTATAAAGCTAGAAAGAGGAGGCTGAGGGGCAAGGAATTCTGTGCAAAGAAGGTGAAAAGGCCAAGTACAGATTTTCATTTTGCTCTTTCTGTGGGAGGTACTCTAGTAAGGGTTGTATTGGATGAACATTAAGTTTTGTCAGGGCAAATTTTCAGTTTTTTTAACCAAAGATTGTTTTACATTTAAGTAAACTGAGCAGTTGCAGCCTTCTTGCTAAGTTTGTAAAATGTTCTACACACAGAGAATATTTCCCTTTTCTTTACAAATTTAGGGAACCTTGACACTGTGTCTTGAACAGTATTTAAAAACTAAAAGTAAGTGTGGAGGAGTACTATGTGTAAGAGTATTTCCAGATGTACACAGTGATCTAAGGGCTTAATTTCAAGAAGGGATGTTTATTCATATAAGTAACCCTACTGGTAGTTGACTCAGTAATTTCTGGGTAGGTTTGAGAATGAATGGGTTATATGTGTTCAGATTAATACAAAGTTCTTTGTGCACATATGTATAGTACATATGTATATATATAGTAGAATGGATTAATGCACTAAAGGGTTTTTAAACTCTTGTAGTTTGACAGTGAAGTTCTGTTATGATACCAAGGAAATGCCATGCAATTCGTTATTGGGATTTGTGTTCTGTTTTCAGGTTACTACTTTTATTCACACAGATTTATTTTATCTTTTGTAGGAAAGAATTAATACTGTCTGGCACTTTAAATCCACTTAAAGATTTGCATCTTGGAAAACTGGCGTTAACCAAGTTTCCAAAGAGTCCAGAAACATGGATTCATAGGTTGGTTTCGTTTGTCTTCTATTGACTCCTCAAACATTTTTCCTAGGGTTTTTTAACTCCTGTTCTTGGGTTAAGGAGAGTCATAGATGCAGGAGGACATCTAGGAATATATCAGATTTTTTTAACCGGTCATTGCAGAATACTGTGCTTTGGCTTTTGAAGCTACTTGTCTATATTCTACACTTAGAACTGAAATCATATGCACCTTTTATGCTGCATACTTTTTAAATAAACTTCAGAGGGGGGATAAATTTCCTTAGAGGTTTATCATGTCTTGCAGCACCGAAAATTCTCAACCTGAAAATTCTGATTCCATCAATTGTAAGTATTTGAGCGCTGTAGGTTTCTCCTTTCCCTCCAACTTACTACTGTATTACTTGTCTACATTTCAGAAAGTGAAGAGTCTTTTAAAGCCAACCTTTATAAATAAAGCTGGGCTCTTTTCCATTTCAATACTGGTCTTTTTCGTTTGGTGAATTTATTTTTATAATTTCTAACTTAAACTAAATCATTCAGTCACCACTACGGGATACTAAAATAACAGATCACATGTCTGGAAAATTTCGTTCCAAGTTCAAATGCACAAAGCTAACCATCTCAGTCATGACTGACCATGTAGCAGAGCCAAGTGAAGTATAGATCCATTGCTCAACTTTAAAACAAAAAAACCCAAAAAACTTTGTACATGTGTAATCTTTTTTCCAGATAGAAATAAAGATAGATCAACGTTTTATAGACAGCCCTGGAGAGAATTAAATGTAGCACATTAGGAAGCAGTTTGCAGTGTTTGTGTTTAATATGTCCAGCATTAGGGCAGCTGTAAAGTTAATACTGCATTAGGGGCTTCATACTCTATAAAGGACATAACAAAACTTACTGACTACATGAGAACTTTTGGAAGTGGAGGTTGTTGGTAAACTCTTGTTTATCAGTGCATGCATGAGCTTAAAATTCTCAAAGTAAACCTTGTAAGCAATGCATGGAATATTCCAAGGTGTTTCATTGATACAGCAGCAACAATGAATTTCTGCAGCTTTGATTTTTAATTTTGATGTTTAACTTCTTGTCATCATCCTCATGCTACTGACTTGTGCTGCTTGATGGCTTTGAAGAAAAAGTATGTAGTTATAATGGGAAAAAAATCCTGCTGTTTGTCATAGTTTACCTTTCCTACATGGTAGCTAACACCGGGAAAATAAGATTTTTTTTTTTGTGTTAATACTTCTGAACCTGATGCCATCCATATCATTATGATGGTCGATATGTTTTTATCAAAAAGTCAGAATGTTAGGTACTTTATATTTACTTACATTTTCGAAATAATTAAAAATTCTGTCTATAATTTTCATGCAGACTTAAATTAGGAGTATTGTGATAGTGTTATAATTTGTTTTTCTTTCTCTTACGTGCCTACATCAGAAAAGTATATTTGAGGGTGATTGCACAAATGTCTGGCTTGGATATGCTGACCATGATTGATATGTTGACCATGATTGATAAATGTTAGAAAATAAGATTCGCAATAATATTTCTCTGCATCAGCATAATGATTAATTTTGGGCTTCCTATTCCCCCATGGTATTATATCTCAGACAGAACATGTAAAAACCTATAATTGGGCTGTAAATAAAATTCAGTAAAACATAACCAAATTGTTTTTTTTGTACATGGCAGATACATGCACTGAAGATGTCAAAATACCTGTCATTCATGTTGTCAGATGACCTCCTGATGTATATTTTGGGTGTTCAGATATATCTTGTCCATATACAGTCAGTATATCTATTGATTGTGCAGTTGTCACTTAACAACTGTCACTTAACAGTCCTTTGTTTGTTTGTAGTCATTCCAGGAATTGTAAGAGCAATAGGAACAGGCAAAAGTGAAAGTGACTCCAAATTATCTGGAGTAAAATAAATGCAAGAAATTTTGCATAAAAAACAAATAATACCATGATATTCAACAGATTCCAGAAATATATTTTAAATCTTTGGAGGTTGTGATTGCACTGTCTAGAAAGTAGCTGTAATTTAATTTTATGGGGTTTTTTGGTAGTGTAGCCACAGAGACCATAAAGTCTGTATTTTTTCACTCTCTCCTGCATATGTAATTTATCAGATTTCCGTGGTTTACAAAGCATGCTCATTTTAAGAAACTGGAATAATTACAGAGTTGAAATAATTTGTCTTTATGGTTTTAATCAGAAGTTGATGTTAATGAAATAATACATATCTTTTGTTAAAAGAGTGACTATGCTCATTGAGTTTTTTTGCCCAGGCTATTTTTGAATTTTCCATTTCTTGCATAGCTGTGGACTGAAGTTAGAAAATACAAAAGGTGATGTTTGGATCAAAGACATTTTTGAAAATTAAAAGTTAAGTCTTCAAAATTACCACATTTCATAAAATACTGTTACACAATAGTCAGAGCATGGTTTGCTTAGCTGTACATCTTTATTTAAAACAAATGGTGTATAGGAAGAAAGTGTTCGTACACTACTTGTAATTTTCTGCTGAGAAACACAGTTTAAAATTGCATTCTTATAAATTATCTTTAATATTGTCTTCCAATACTTTGTCCTTTTTTGATAAATGAATGAAAAAGAGACAATGTAGATAAAACCCACAGGTGAACAAGCATATGATGAATGTCTTCAAATGAGAGAAAAAGCAGATGAATTAACAATTTTTTAATACGTGTTTAACTTATTTTATATCTATATATACAGAGATACATAATTTTACGTATGGCTTGCAAAATAGAATTTTGTCTTTCAAGAAAATTCATTTATTACTTTTATTTTATTTATTGATTTCTTTTAACTTGGAGTTAAAAGAAATTTTGACACCTTTGAAAGTAGCAATTCATTGGTTTTGGAACCGATGTGAGCCAGTATAAAACAGGATAACCTCCATGTTGCACACCAGAGGATGTCCATCTCTCCAGCAATTCCATTGACATGGGCTGCTCTCTGGAAGTTTACGCCTCTGTAATCTATTTTTGTAGAACCCTTTTGTGTTGGGGCTGCAGATGCAGCATTGAGGTTGCCTCTAAAAATACTACTAAAACTTTGTCCAGAGTAAAATAAAAAACCAAAACATCTGTGAATCTGTGCTTATCTCAGACATGTGAAATCAAATATGTGTAATTTATCAGTAGAAACATTTGTTTTGCTTATACCTATAGCCCTTGAAACCATAAGCCCTTTGGACTTTGCTACTACTGGTGATGTAGAGAAACCAGTTTGAATTGCAGTGTGCAGTAGTGTCAGATGTAAAAGATAGTAAGCATAGTTAATTTTTTATTAAATCACTTTTTTTCTATCTCGCTTTGGCTACTTCAATTTTAGTGCTATGCAAGACTTTGAATGAGGGGCCTTTTAGAAGTTTCATGCACACACTGCTTCCACTCTTTCATAAATTTGCTGTTTCCTTCTGTTTTATTTTATTATGCTGTAAGTAGCCATGATCACTTAGAGTGAGCAAACTGATACAGCTGTGTTAGGAGTGTGATCATCATGTCATAGCTTTTAGCATGGCAAGCGTTCAGATGGTTGTTTACTACTCACTCATTACCTAGCTACAGTGTAGTTCAGAGAACAGAAATATTGGAAAGATTTGGTTTATGCAAATGAAAAACCTTTTTTTTCTCTCAAAATTGCTCTCTCACCATTTAACACTTTACATCGTTTAACCAGACGATGGGTGCTGCAACAGCTAATTCAGGAAAACTCCTTGCCCAGTCTTGGAACTAAAGGAAACTTGGGAACAGCACCTGTGGAGAGGATTCACCGACTAGTGCAGGAGGAAATGAATGTCTGCTCCGAAGCTGCTGGGAGATATCCAAGCAACTACAATGCCTGGTCCCATCGCATCTGGGTTTTACAGCATTTGGCAAAGCTCACTGTCAAGGTATAATACAATAGTGAATAAATTCTTAAATTTTCTTGTCCAAAAAACCCAAATACTGGTTTGCAAAGCAGATTGTATAACATGCATGAAGAATATCAAGTGAAGTTATCACAGGTAGCTAAGAATGTTTTAAGAAAGTGGGCAAAATCTTGCAGTGAGTATGTTTTGGATTTTTCTTGCCAGTGTATGCAGGTTCTGCTTAGCAGAAATAACACGTTTCTTGCCTGTGTACAAAGCTCTGTTTCTCTCTTAGTACTTGGTACTAATGTATGTGTGGGAAGAGTATGGATGGGACTATGTGAGCTGAAGTAAGGAATGGGCAACTCTTACGTAATTCTTCCAGCACTAGTCTTGACATTCCTATTAGAGGAAAAAGGTAATATGTAACAGATATTATTTTGATAATGTAATGTCAATGTTTTGATGCACTTATTCAGCTTACCTGTGGTTTCAGAATATTGAAGGACCAAGTAAAGACAGCAGGAATTTTGGAGTAGTGCTTGTAACTAATTTCTTCAGTTCCAGCAGTATTTTTTGACAGCATTTACACTGGGAGCTGATTAAACTATTTCAGGGACAGCAGGGACACTTTATGCAGTGTTGAATGTTTTTCATCTATAACATCAAGACCTGCGGCAAATTGAATTATTTAATATGACATGGTCTGAAATTACGTATGCAGTTTTGTAATACCATGTTTTCTGAGTGGTTAGGTGAGTTCTTTGTGAATATTAGGTTGATACAGTGACACATCACTCACTTTTAACAGAAGCTGCTGCATTTTGCCACATAGGGTTGTAAGGGAGGAATTTGCTGGACATTGTTAAGTCAATGCAGCCATTATTTTTATGTCCATTGCAGAGACAGAGCAGAATTTGGACTCTTCTGCCTAGCAAAAGGCATGAAAAGTTGAAAAGATAGTTTTCAGAAAACTCAGAAGAATTGCAGGATTGAGATAGATTGGAGGTTAGAGGTCTATATTAGTAGAAAACAGAACCTTTAATATCTTCAAGAGCTTGTTAAAAGTTGAAGGGAGTTAGCACTGTTAAAGAAAATTCAAGTCATTTTCTGCCTTAAAACAAGTCCTAAACAGCTCTGTGTCCATTATACTGGTAACCGTAGTCTGAGGATAAGGATTACACCTTGAGTCCTTTTTGCACTCGCTGTTCCTTACTAATTTGATTAAAGAAAAATAATTACATTGTAATAGAAATAACTCCTTGCAGAACTGGAATTATTCTGTGGGAGTTTATTCATTGTCAGTTGTGAGTGCTTTTTGTGACTAATCACAAGCATGCCTGTGAAGGAGATATTTTAAATTTGTTTGATCATTCCAAAGTTCATTTACTTTGCCTGCCATCTCACTTCCCCTACTGGTCTATTTTTTTAGAATGAAGACTATGGAAGTAATACTTTGGTCTAGAGTTGTCCACCTGGTTTCTGTTAACTCTGGCAAAATTTCACTGGTGCTGTTTTTCCTCCACCAATATGTTTAACCTCTTGGGAAGTGTCCATGTTGGCTCTAGGTTTTTTTCAGGACACTACCAATGCATCTCATCAGAGGGCCTAGTAGAAGGTGTTTGGGATACAGGAAAATTAGGAAAAAGTGTGGAACATAAAAGACAGCAAGAAACTTGTGATAAAATTTGTCTAGGTAACTTTAAGAGGCAGAATTATACAGTGAGTATTTCCAAGTATGATGCAAGGAAAAAAGCAAATAAGAAGAAGAACAACAGGGAAAAAGCAGGCATTACAGATTTTCACAAAAATATGCAGGTTCATAGAATCACACAACGGTTTGGCTTGGGAGGGACCTCCATGGCATTCCAACCACCCTGCCATGTGCAAGGATGCCACTCACTAGATTAGGTTGCTCAGGGCCCCATCCAGCTCAGCCTTGAATGCTTCAGTGGAGGGGGCATCCACAACCTCTCTTGGGCAACTTGTTTCAGTGCTTACGACCCTCACAGTAAAGAATATCTTCCCTAATATCTAGTCTAAGCCCACCCTCTTTCATTAACCATTACCTCTTGTTCAGACACTGTATAGTCACATAAAAAATCCCTCTCCCTCCTTTTTGTAACTCCGTTTAAGGTACTGAGCCACATTGAGGTCACCCCAGAGCCTTTTCTTCTCCAGGCTGAACAACACCAGCTTTCTCAGCCAGTCCTTATAGGAGAGATGTTCCAGTCCTCATACCATCTTTATCACCCTGCTCTGGAACCTGCTCCAACAGGTCCACATCCTTATGCTGGTGACCCTAAAGCTGGATGCAACATTCCAGGTGGGGTCTCACTAGAGTGGACCAGAGAGGCAGAAGCCCCTCTCTCAGCCTGCTGGCCACACTGATTTTGATGCAGCCCAGGATGCAGTTGGTTTTCTGGGCTGCAAGTAGGCGTTGCTGGCTCTTGTCCAGCTTTTTATCTGTGAGAACTCCCAAGTCCTTTTCCACAGGACTGTTCTCATACATTTCCAGTCTGTACTCAGGTCTGGGATTACTCCAGCCTAGGTGCAGCACCTTGCACTTCAATTTGTTGAACTCATAGGCCCATTTCTCAACTTCATCCAGATCTCCCTGTCTAGCATCCCATCCTTCTGTTGTGTCAGTTGCACTGCTCTGCTTTGTGTCATCTGCAAATGTGCTGAGGGTGCACTTAATCCCACTGTGTGTGTTATTGATGAAGATGCTAAAGAGCAGCAGTCCCAAGACAGAGCCCTGAGGGACTCATCACCAGTCTCCACCTGAACATAGAGCCATTGACCACTCCTCTTTGTGTCAGTTGCACTGCTCTGCTTTGTGTCATCTGCAAATGTGCTGAGGGTGCACTTAATCCCACTGTGTGTGTTATTGATGAAGATGCTAAAGAGCAGCAGTCCCAAGACAGAGCCCTGAGGGACTCATCACCAGTCTCCACCTGAACATAGAGCCATTGACCACTCCTCTTTGGCTGCATCCATCCAGCCAGTTCCTTACCCACTGAATAGACCTTCCATCAAATCCACCTGTCTCAAATTTGGAGATAACAGTGTCATGTGGAACCCATATTGGATGGCTTACACATCTAGATTGATGACATCTGTTGGTCTTCTCTTGTTGACCACTGCTATCACTCTGTCATAGAAGGCCACCAGATTGGTCAGGCACAATTGCTTGCTGCCTCTTGTTACCTCCTTGTCTCATAAGTGCCTTAGCATGTCTTCTGAAAGGATCTGCACCATGATCTTGCCAGCCACAGAGGTGGGGCTTACTGGTCTTCAGTTCCCTGGGTCTTCCTTTCTCCCCTTTCTAAAAGTGGGAGCAGTGTTTCCCTTTTTCCAGTCACTGGGGACTTCCCCCCTAACTGCCATGACATCAGATATGATGGTTTGGCAACATGAACCAGTTGTCTCTAAATTCTGTAATGTGGATCTTCAGATGCTGTAGACTTGTGGCTGTTCAGTTTGCTCAAGTGGTTCTGAACCTGCTCTTTGCTTATAGTGGGAGGGATTTTGCTCCCCCCCACAGGAATCTAGAGGATCAGGGACTAGAGAGAAGTGGGAAGGAGGCCTGAGACAAAGAACTCAGTACTTCATCCTTCTCCATATCAGTTGCCACCAATTCTTGCTCATCAGGGAGCATACACTCTCCTTGGTCTTTTTTTGTGACCTGTGTACTTACACAGTCCCTTCTTGTTATTCTTTGGGCCTCTTGCCAAGTCCTGCCCAGTTTTGCCTTGGTTTTTCTGACCCCATCCCTACCATTCTATAGAGGTTGTTTACTTGCTTGGTGTCTCATGTTTCACCTTCAGCAATTTCTGTGTTTGAATATCTGAAAAGTATGATAAATTTTAACAAGATGCAAGACTGAGAACAATGCTGAAAAACTGGCAGATAAAAGTCACTGATTCTACAGCCATTTAGTTCTTGCACAGTTGCCTGAAATTAAGGAGTACTTGTATTATTTAGGGCTGCATTTCTGCTGTAGTACAAACTTTGCCTGTAGTTTGAAGTGTACAAGGAAGCAGAGGCCCAGAAACATAAGTTGTATGTTGTATTATCATTTAAATATGACTTCTCAAAACAGGTTTATCATTAACAAAGCTGTTGGCCTGCTTTGGAGGATTTCAAGAGGCAAGTGTAATAGGATTTTGTTTGTTCTTTTTCTTTTGATTTGATAATCCTAATGCTACTGCAGACTGAATCTCAGCTCAAGCTCTGGGAAAAAGATTTAAAATGCTAGAGAAGAAGGTTTTGGCCCAGTAGGAAGACTTACTCACAGGATATAGATAGATGTTTCTTCTTTTTTACACAAGACAGTCAAAACCATTATCTTCTTTCAATATAGACATTTCAGTTTGTACTAGCTGCAGAATTTGAACGGTATTAGCAAGTTTATGTAGTGTTTAAATAGTGTTCATTAACATAAATCAAGGATTTGTCAAGAATAGATTGTTTGAAACTAATCTAATATTGCTGGTATTGGAATACTTGCCTTGGAAAGCCTGATTTCAGCTTTCTCACATGACTGTACAGTTATTTAGTGGGGTTAGATCATAGGCTCCAGATACCTACTAAAAGGTGGGTGCATAATTAGGTAGAGAACTGGGGTAAGAGAGTGGTAGGGGTATAGTCTTAAAATTCATACATGCCGTATTGCTTCAGTGAAATCACGCAGATAGAAAAATAGGATGTAGTTCAGCAGGGCAAACATTTTTGTTTTCTTTAGATTGGAATACTCAATTTCATAATTAAAGGATGAAGATTTACTGATCAGACCCTACAATAAAAAAAGTAAGCAAACAAGTATTGGGGTAATTGTCATGAGGCAACTTCTCTTGTGTGATGCCCAGAAGACAACATGTTCACAAAACACAAAGTAGTTTTTCTTGTAGCCATCCCCAATAAGGCCTTGGCTTTTTCTTAGATGACTGGGTCTTCAAAGGCTCTAGTTTCTGCGAGTGAACACTATATTTGTCTGGTTATCCTTAAAAATTTGTTTTCCAGTTCCTTTTCATTTCCGCGGTGTCCCAGACGAGGGAGGAAGTTTAGGTCTGCTGTTTACGGTTGGAAAAGCGCTCTAAAACAAGCAAGCACATGGCCAGGGAGAGTGTAAGAGGGAGTGCAGACCCAGAGGCTGAGACAAAGGTCACTGAGCACACATCTCATGTTCTGGGGGAGCCTACCAGTTCCATGGTAGTCAGCTCACCACCAGAGGTAGAAAAGAGGTTGTCAGGAGTGGGGAGGGAGGTATTTTCATATAGTTTCCTCTTTCTCCACAGGACAATGGCAGAGGACTTGTACTGATAAAGATGGAAATGGAGACAGGTGGCTTTGTAAAAAAGAACCTCTTGGAATTCAGACCTTAGCTGGCTTTTTCTTTTGCTTCCAGTTGTTAGAAGCTTCTTTTACTGGTACTCTAAGGTTCCTAGATAGGAGGCTCTGTTTTTTGTAGCTCTCAAGAAGTTTTCATGGCAATCTTCTGTGCTGCTTTTTTGAAAGAGGTGTTCAGGTTCAGGTAAGGAGTGATGCTGGGAATAATTTTATTCCCTTTGTACAGGGAGTTAAATGTGTAATTAAGATGTTCCCCTGTAAATTTGTAGCTTATAAATACTTCAGATAAATAAATTAGATTCTTCCAAGGTCTCAGTTGAGCATAAATGTATGTAGTATCAATCACAGCTGAATAAAGGCTGATCTGCTATTTCCTAGCCTTATGTTGTTCTTAATAGACTTCTAAATTTTGAAGTTCGGAAGTTTAAAATACTAAGCTCAATTCTATGAAGAAAGGAAAAGCTGATCTTACGGTTTAAAGTGCAGATCTGGACATGGGGTTTTAGCCCCCTTAAGAACTCTGTGGACTGTTACTTAATACTGCACTTCAGTTTGCTGATCTCTAAAAGGAAGGTGATGCTGGTATCTTTTGGGAAGTTTTAGAAAAACATGTTGACTATCTTGGGTAGAAAACACTTTTCATTGTATTTGCTCCAATTTCTTCTAGAACAGATGCCCCCAAAAAAGCTGTATAGCTAGCCTTGTGTGTTTCCATGGTTTTCTTTGTGGGAGGCTGTGGCTTATGTGCTGCAGTATCTAAAAGAAAGACTTCTACCTATGAAAGTTGTTTTGCATCAGCTGGTCCTGATGATGATGATGATGTAGGTAGCTCAAGAGAAGAGGTTAAAAGTAAGAGTATACTGTAAGGTTATTAAGATTACTTCCAAAAGTTTTTAGAAGTAAATGAAAAAAGTAGTTTTGATCTCTTTGCATAATTTAAGCTCTGGAGGAGAAGCAGTGTGAGGAAAGAGGTTAAGGCCTGTGAAAAAAACCAAACCACTGGCTCTAACAGAGAAAGCAAAGTAAAAGCTTTGTCTGGGAGCCAAACTTGCATTTCTCTTCAGAAATGAATTTAGAAGGTTTAAAAGCATTCAGAATTAAGAGACAATTCACAGGAGCCAGCAGTGTTAAAAACAGAGCTACAGTTGGCAATTTAAGTATTTACCAGAGTTGTTGTGAAAGCTTTTCTAGGGGTTCTTCAGTAGTAAAATGAAGCAACCTGATTATGGACAAGTACTTTTGTATTTCACAGGCTCTCAGACTTTAAACATAATGTTACGGTTGACATTCGCTCATGGAAAATGAAGGTGTAAACTAATTAAATAGGGTTTTTCCTTATAAGCAACTCATCCACCTTCTGGCACCCACCATCCACTGGGTAAAAAGTATAATCCTTAAAGCTAATAGCAGTGTAGTTTGTGCCTCTTCCAAATTTATTGCTAACCATTTTGAGATTCTTGAACTACTGCTTATTTTATATCAGAAGTGGTTTGGGTTTTTTTCCCACTCAGCTTTTGGGCAGGTTTCTGAAAAACCTGCCTTTTCAGAGTTTGGAAGAAATACTAATTTGTTTTCTGCAGGGATGCCAAGATGCTTTTCAGCACACAGTAGAAAAGGCTCAGTGATAGTTCATTTTTCTGTGTATTCTTAAACCATTACCACAGTGGCTGAAATCGCGAAAGAAGACGTTATCTTAATACAGAAGTAGTAGTGGTAAGTTCCTCGTTTATACTGGTTGATAACTGTCCCTGCATTTTTTTTCAGGTTCTCCTCGATGAACTTTCATCCACTAAATATTGGGTATCCATGCATGTCTCAGACCATAGTGGATTTCATTACCGCCAGTTCTTACTCAATTCCTTGATGCGCAGAACGGTGACTGACAATAACATACTGGTACAAAATCAAATGGTAAATGAACAAAACCCTAGCCTTCAGAAGGAGGAAGAGAGTGCAGGGACAGAAGCTGCCTGTGCAGAGGAGCAAAGCGTGGATCTCCCCCACTGTTTAGACGAAGAGATGGAACTCTGCAGTGAACTGATTGATAATTACCCAGGGCATGAAACCTTGTGGTGTCATAGGTAAGAGGACTTGGTCAAAAGAGTTTCCTTCTGATTTGTGGATAATTCTTCACATGGTATTTCCAAACGAATTGCTCTGGTTTTAGGAAGTACTACTCAATAAAAGATTTTTAAGCTACTATGTATTAAGCCTTTGGAAAATGTTCAAGAACATAATCAGAACTACTGTGTGGGAAATTTGATTTGGCTTAACTATCTTGTGGTGTAAGCTCCGCTTGTCCCTGTAATTTGTGCAAGAGACACAAGATGCTGTTAATGTGTCTCCTCACACTTTAAATGTTTAAACAACAAAAAATGAACGAAACGTAGACAGAAGATTGGCTGCAGAAAATGTTTGCTTTGCTAGCTGGGTGCAGATTCCTGACTAGGTAACAGTAGACTTGCTGGTGACGTGGAGCCCTTTCTAGTACAGTGGGTGCAGAGACAGCAGATTTGTGTCTGTGAGGGAGATCTGGCAGTGGAAATCTGGGATGGCAAATGAATTGAAACAGTTCAGAAGCAGGTTATTTTCAGTGCATGACTTTTTTTTTTTTTTCTTTTCTTTTCCTTTGAAGAAGGTGTGTATTCTACCTTCAACAGCACTTAAGCAACAGACTTCCTCTCGTGAGCGCAGTGGTATCATCTGTGGACAGCAGTGATGAAAGTCTGAATAATTCCCACCACAGTCCTGCAACAAGTCACATGGCACAAGCTATGGATGTTGATGGTTTGAATGAATCCAGCAGCAAACAAGGTTATACCCAAGAAACAAAACGCCTGAAGCGTGCTCCTGTGCAGGACTCTCTTGGTCCAGAAATGGAATACCGATTTGTTGATAAAGTATTATCAACTTGTAGGGATGTGGACCAAGCCAGGTTTGCTACTGCTTATAGAAAATGGTTAGTTACTTTTTTAGGTCAGTGAAGGAAGCGTTTAAAGCTTTCAGGGTTCTTCTCTTAGTGCAATATTCTTTTTTCAGACACAAATGCATGTCTTGGTTGCAAGTGTTAGCTAACTCTGTGTTTCTCTCTCTTTGGATGGTCAGTCCTAAAGCTAAATTTCAGAGCAGACGTCTGTCACTTTATTAAAGATATGGCATAGGTTTTTATTAAGCAAATGCAGTTTGTCACTTAATCTCTCTAGAAAAATCACTCTTATCAGCTTCCTACCATGACATTTTCTTTTTTCTTAACTTCTGCATTAAAGTGGACTCAGAATCATTTGATTTTAAAAAAAAGAGGTAAAAGAAAAAAAGCTTGAAATGTTTGTGAAACAGAGTGTCTGAAAAAAGAATGAGAGAATCTGTTAGTATCAGCTAAACCTGTTCCCAGTTTGTTCCTGTATGGCATCCTGCTAATACCTGATTGGATCCAGACAATATTTGGTTAGTGCTATTTTTTTTGTATAGCAGTCTTTGGTGGAACACCAGAATACAGTGTTTTTTTCTGAAGGTTCCAGTAACAGTTTTGGAGCTCTCATGCCTTTTACTGTTTTAACTGGGGTTTTTTTTGCATATTAATTGTCATGTTAACTTTATAGGAAGGTCTATAAGGTTGAAATCTTGATAAGCAGATACAGGAAATTGTGGCAGAAAATAGTTCATATACATGTTCACCCACAGTCAGAGCTGTATTAGGCTGTATTTGCAAACAGTTTTTTTAAAACAGACTACTTTACTTTCATTTCTTACTTGGTGTTTATTTATTTTTTAATCTCAACAGTCCAGATTTAATCACGCTTGATACACATTTCTGAATGTCTTATTTACACTACAGATTCTCACTCTGCTAAATCACACGTTGGTAACTGGTACTTAACCAAGACCCCAAAAGTCCAATATTGGATGGAGTAAAAAGGAGCTCTTCCAACTGATCATTGAGGCCATACAGTTAAAAAAAACAGTGACAGCAAGGAGGGAGCTAACTCTTCCCTTTTGTTTTTTTGAAAAGCTTCAGTCTTTTTTTTTTTTTTACTCCTAAGGAAGAGCTCTACTCCAACCATATACATCTCTGTTTACATAACTGTAAATTTTAAGGGAATTTGAGATCAAATAAGAATGGTGTATTTTGTCATTTCCTTAGAATTTGTCTGTAAAAGGGATTTTTTACACTAGTAGAGTTGTGCTGGTCCACAGACACAGGGAAAACATTCTACAACTGTAGAAGTCCATACAATGGCACCATTGCCTCTTAAAAAAGCAGACTATTCTCTGGGGGGATTAGATTTTCAGGTTAGTGTCCTTGCCATAATTGCTTTATTTATCTTCTGCCCCAAATGCCTCTTGGCCATAAGTTTCAAGATGCTGTTTCTGTTGGGCGGAGAGAAAAACAATGAGGGAGGGAAAAACACGAGTAGTCTACTCAAAAGGTGTCACTTTGAATCAAAAAAACCCACTCGAAATGTGAATTTTTCTAAGTAGTTTGATGAATGGCGTTTACTCTTGCATTTCAAAATGAAAACAGACCACCTCCAGTCTTTGAGAGTATGTTCATGATTCATTTCAGGCACAAAGTAGCTAACAATGACATTTCTAAATGTACACTGTTCTGTTTACAGTACACAGATACGACTGATCTAGGCTTGAGCATCTCCATGTCAAAGCTTTGTCTCAGAGGGCATCCATACTTGCCTCTCCATAGGTAATGGATGTATTTACAGGGTCTTTAGCTTTGAGGTGCTGTGGGATGCTGTGCTGGTTTGGTTGATGGTTTTACTTGCAGAAGAACATAATTGTTTCCTGAAGGAGGTGTAGGATTGGCTTGAGAGCATAGTTCTGTCATAAGATGTTGCCTCAATGATCACTGACAAATGGGTAGGTTCAAGTACCAACAGGAGCCTGAATTTATGAACTTAACTTGTGCAAGAACTTTTACACATCCCAGGGGACCTGATGTTTATTGAATGTGGATGATACATTAAAGTATGTGTAGTAGCCTGGATCAGCTTGATTAACAATATCCCATTAATGACTCTTATGAACCTGGAAAGTGTGAAGTCAAGGGGGCAATGTATTAAAGATTAGGTTCTTGGTCCTAGATTACTCAGTAATGTTATTTGTGTGTTCTGTTTACCTTGGCAAAAATTACCTGTTTATGAGAAAAATATTAGTAATAGGAGCAATCTCGGAAGTGGGAGCACGATAAGAAACATTTCTTGAACTGTGGAAGGGAAGAGATTCTTCTCTTCTTGCACTGGAATGACTGACGCTTTCAGAAGAAAATATTAATATTAGAATCTGACTTGAAACTCATTATATAGTTCTTCCAGACTGCAATCTGGGGTCTTAGTTAGCATTCGTAGAGCTGAACTGTGGAAGTTCTGTGCTTTTGAACTTGACATCATAAACATTTAAGCAGGTGCCCTCAAATACGTGTGTGTAGCTCCTATTCACATCAGCACAAGTGATGCCTTCTTGTAGGATGACAAGATTTGATCCTATGTAACTGAATAGAGTTGCATTGAATTTTAGTACTTGGAAAATGTTCTGAGAACTCTGATTAGAGATAGTGCTGATATTCTTACTACTTTTGCAAAACACTGATGGCTGTAGTATAACTCCTAAGTGTGGGTTCTTAAAGTCTGCACTTGATGGAAATATTCCCCTGCACTCTATTTTTTAAATCCAGTTAGAATAGTTACATTTAGAAATGTTTGCAGACCTGGAAACTAAACAGTGAAATTGAAACAAGTCATACCTTTCTGTTTGAAGGAAATGCAAACAGTAAGTTGTTAAATTTGAGATTTAATTTTTTAACAGTAACAATATAAATTATATTAAAAAGGAAAGTAGTATCTAAATTGCTTCAAACTGTCAATGTCCTGAAGCCTCATGCATGAAATGATTGAAGAGGTACTTCTAACATACTACATTAAGCTCAAAACTGATGTGAAGTTCTGGAACTATGATCTTTGCAGCATACCTGTCTAACCACTTGGTGTTACTGCAGAGTCCTGTTTGGGCACTGCTTGAAAAAAAAGAAAGCGGCTTTAGGTCATTGCGGTAGTTAACATACTGATCACGGCTACTTTACATAAGGCATTTCAGCTGTTTTGTGTTTCAGAGATCAGAGACTAAAAATTTAGTGAGTGTACATTCCTGCAGAGAAAATGTCCAGCAGAAGCTGCAGAATACAAGGCTCTCACTCTCTGAAGTTTCTTGAAATATAAAATCAAACTTTGTACATCTTTAAACATCTTAGTGTAAAGTTCAGCATCTTTCCTAATTTTGTCTTCTGCTGTAGTGTGTCATTTGAATTGATTCTTTTTGTTCACTGGATTAGTCTTTGTAGAAATTTGTTTGTACTAGAAACAAAGGGTTTCGAGGAACAAATGTAAATTGAAACTACAGAATTTGGAGTAGAAGGAACCACGTTTTTATCTGGTAAATTCTCAGCTGCTAAATACAGTAACTGTTATTTCACGGGCATTTTGTTTGTCTTGTGTTACAGTCACTGGAGAAACATGCAGCATTAAAGATAGTTACAGTAACAAACTTGTATGAAGTTATTGGAACACATTGTTATAGCTGCTCTGATTAATATTCTTAATGTACTCATGTCTGCATATTTATGTTTTATTGACTGCTTACATATTCTTTATACAACAAAATCCATATGTTATTTAAATAGGGGATAAAGTAACTTGTCAGTTTATACTATTTGATTAATTACCTTGTATGTAATTTGCTTTAAGACAAATAAGCAAAGTGATAATATAGTGAGAAAGCTTAGATTTTTGTCTTATAACCAAAATTTCCAGTTTTGTTCTAGTGCTGCTTAATTAGAATGAGTAGCTAGACTATGAATGGGAGTGATTTTTTTTCCTAAGTAGATAGTTAATGAATTTTTAAAACAGTACTGTATAATATTGCTGAACAGAAACAAAGGGTTTTGGAAAGGTTTGTCTGCATAACCAGACTCAAAAAGCATACTTTTTCAAGAACATATAATACACTGAGCAAAATGTGAGTACCAGAGAATAATTTAAGTTGTGAGTCTTTAGAGATTTTTGGACAAGTTATTGTTTGCTTAGTTTTGTTTTACTTTCTGTAAGGGAAGAGTGCTTTTTGGTTTTTTTTTTTTTTTAGTTTAGTAGGAGGTGAACCATTGCACTTACAATGTGGGGAGAAAAACCCCACATTGTTGAAATGCTGAATTGTATCTCGTAGAGTAATTTTGGAAAAAGCAGTGAACTGACACTGAAACGTAGATGTCACTTCGAAATGCATCTTTGCACTCATTGGGTGATGAGAGATACATATAATTAGATCGTACTGTTTTATCAGTGTCAGATACAAAGAATAGAGTGTAACTCACCAATTCTTAAATGCACTTAACATTTAAGTTAGTTTCAAAGGAAGTTCAGTGTCCCTGTCTATGATAATTTTCCCTGTGTACTCAGAGGTATGTTTCTTCTCAGCCTCTTCTCTGTTCTTCCAACCAGCAAAGAAGAATGTAGCAAAGCATTGGTGAGGTGGCCTAATTCTGTATTTGAGTAACTCTCACTACCTCCCAAAAAGTACTTTGACTGATGTCCTTAAGTGGAGTTCATCAGGCTCAGTTATTTCAGAACCTCATGTTAGGCCTATATCCTCTTTCAGATGTGAAAAGCAAGAGCTTTATCAATGAATCTATCAAGTTTTCCAGGGAGAGTTTGAAGGAGAACGGAAAAAACTATCTTAAAGTTGGAAAAGCTAGAATTAGCATAAATTTTCTTTCGTCTTTTCCTCTGAAGAAGCAACTCTGTTGCTGAGAAATGGAGGAGGTATGCTTCCAGGGAATTCCATATATTATGCTATTGAACTGCAGACCTGACACTTCCTAAAGGCTTTTGCTTAGTGTGTAATGTTACTTCTCAGGGCATAGTCTATTGTAGTGAATTAGGGTGCATTTTTACAGTTTATAATTATTGATTAAAAAGAAAAAAAAAAAGCTAAACATGTGATAACTGGCCTTTAATTATTTTTTTTTGTCTAGCATAGTATTTTTTAATCTATCCACATGCCAACACTGTACCCAATAATGTGCACTAGACCTCACCATCTCATTTGCTTACTGTTATTCTGAATCTTGAATTGCTGTTGCAGTCTTGCAGGAAGCTCCTGACAGTTGTTGGATTTATTCTCTGAGTTTCCTAGTAGTATTCAGTAAAGTAGTTAGTATCTCAAAGTATGTTGTAATGATGCGGAAGCTTTTTACAGCATCTGTGTTGATGCACCATAGGTCTTAGATTCAATATTTAAAAACCTTTTTTTAGGATTCTGAATGCTAAATCTTTTTTGATAGCTGTCAAACTCTTACGTGCAGCAGAGTTATTCTGGAAAACAGAACTCTTAGCTGAAGTCTGGTTTGTTAAACATATTTATCTGCACGATCTGGAACCTGCTGTTCATTCCACTGTATAGACAGAGGTGGTGAGAACCCACAGTGAGGTGCATCTTTTCTTCATGGGACATTTTCTGAATGGAATATAATTATGGTTAAACATAGAGCTTTTCTTTGATGAGGTACACCTGTCCATTGTGAATAAGGTTATGAAATTGGTACATCATTAATATGGTAGTATTTCCTGAATGGCTGCATGTAATGAGTAGATAAAAGGAATGTAGTTTTTTTAACCTGTTGTTAAAAAACAAAATTACATAAATGATAGGAGGTGCCAGAATTTGTTTTTAGAAAGCAAAATATACTTGTACCTACTGTGTTCATTCCCTTTTGTATCAGTTTTTCTTTTTTGAAGTGGCTACATTTAAAACTGGGTAGTCATCCTGGAAAGTGTGCTTGGGAACACACTTTACTTCATATAATCTCATTACTTTCATATAAGCAAAATAATAGATGTCTTAAATGTTTTTAAGTAGCATTAAGATCCAAGGTAATGGCAGCACTACAGTGTTCAAGTGAGCCAATAAACTCTAATTTTTAACATCATTGTGTTCATCAAAGTACTATTCTATGTAGGGAAATGTTTATTTTATCAAGATATGTGCAAAAATATTTAATTCTCTTAGCTTTCTTATTGGGGGATATACAACTAGTTTTAAACATAATATTTTGCAATATTTTTTCTATGAAAAGTTCTCAGATGCACAGTTATGACCATTGTAAATTTTATGTAGATTTCCAAGATAAATTAGATAAATCATAAATTTTGTAGCAGAAAGACTAAAATTATGACAGGACAGTAAGACACTGGAAAGTAATCTGCTAAATGACCAGTGTTCTACAGGATAGTGAATGTAAAGCATTAAGTTTGTTTTTCACTGGTCTTACTTTGTCATAGGATGAATTCCTGTCAGATGGCGATTATTTTCTGGTTTGTTTTTTTTTTTTTGCTAATCAGTAGAGAATTTATCTGTGAATAAATTATCTATATTTATTATCCCACAAAAAGTGTGCATGTATGTGTGAATGGATGGATGGCGGAACTGTATTTATGTCCTGTGAACACTGCAAAAATCACCCACATTTGGATATCTGCTAACAGACTCCTCCATGGATGCCCTGTCCTGAGTCTGAGTCTAGCAGGGTCAGTGCCAGATTGTCTGCTGAAAGCAGTGAGATCTATTGCTTCCCCTCTCTGTCTTAATCTGCCTGATTATCATTTTACTTGGGCAAACGCCTGCACACACCAACCAAATCATTAGTGGTGGTGTTTATTCCAAGTGCTTGTACAGAGTATTTGAGACTGTGAAGGAGTTTGTAAGGTCTTGCAAGGTGGGAAAATTTGGGGGTGCTCAGCCAATACCCAGGGGATACTTTTCACGAGTCCTCCAGAAATGAAATGAACAGGTATGTTTTGGATGAGTGCTTTAGCATCACAGGAGACTGAGAAAAATATAACTAGTGACTTAAATTGGTATTTAAATGCAAGCAACAAGTAGTCTTTTTGGTACTTTGTTTTCTGTATTTTTCTCACGTTCTTTTTGTAAAAATAAATCACATAAAATGTTTTGAGAATTACTCTTCATTTTGAGTGTCTTCTGATTTTGAATTATTGGATTTGAGAGCTTTCCTTAAAGGAAGCAGTTTTACTGGAAAATGCTAGCACCTTTCCTGTTTCCTCTTAGACAATGTGATTCATTCTGAGTGTTCTAAAATGAGCACCTGAAATCACAGGGTGTCGCTGAAAGTATTGCTCATCATCCTAAATGCAAAGCTTAAAAAAGCTTCTCTCATTTTTTCTTTTTTTTCCTTTTTCTCTCACTAGCTGCTAGATAGAAAGAATGTGTAAGGAAGCCCATAGTCAATGTGAGCAATCTTGGTTTACTTAATTTGGATGTTCATTAGTTCTGAAAGGAGCAAGTAGTGAACCAACCAGGGTCCTTATATAGAAGTAATTTGCAGGATCTGATTATTTGTTTGTGATCTTTGTGAATGCTTTGTTTTTACATCTTTTGAAATGAGTTTCAAAATTCCCACAAACTTCATTGACTTCAGATCAGGCCAGGCTGTGGAGAGAGTATCAGCCTCTACCTGATAGCCATGACATTTAGTGTGATGAATTGTAAGGGACTTGTTTGTCTTACACAAATGGTTGTATTTATAGCTTCAATTTAAAAAAAACCAGTTAGTATAGTGTATAGTCATTAGCACTGTGGAAAAGGAGCCACAAAGGTTATGTAATGTTAGAGGTTTAAAAGGGCAGCTAGAGAAAAACTAAGGGTACTACAGGGTATCAGTAGCTAAGGAAGCTTCCTTTTCCCCTCTGATTTATTTTCCCCTCCATTTTATTTTCCCCTCCATCCTCTCCTTTTCTCTCCCTCTTTCCTCCACCTCCTGCCCCAGCTCAAAACTCCCTGTTATCTCCCCTGCCTCCATGATTTTTCTTCTTTTCTAGTGGCAAAAAGTTTCACACAATATTACCTGTGTGCAAACCAGGATAACACTTTTCGTTTTGGAAGTATTGCACATCAATAGCAAATAGATACCAGTGCTCGAGGTTTGTGCAAGATATTTAGGGATGACTGGTGAGGTTTTAGTGCTGTGTGATAACTGATGCAATATTGAATGGGAACGTCCTCATAAATAGTGGATGGCCTGAGTGTTGCTGTTCTCCAGGCATGCTGTCTGCATTTATGATCAACAATAAACTGCACATTTGTCACCCTTCCATCTCCACAAATGCTTATCACTAGCTAACAGCGAATCTGCTTTGTAAAATGCATCTACATATTGCTGATTTGAGATGTTCTACAATTATTTGTTGTTATCTAGTACTAGATAACTTCCACCATGCCTTTAGTCCTTCTTCAGTGGAGCCTGGCCAAGTATAGATTTTCATTATTATAAATCTGGTTTTGCCGTGAAGGGAATTTGAAATTTATATTCCACCATATAAAATATGCATTTTCCTGATGTCTAGTTAGAAACGTAGAAGGGCATCTTAGCACTGTTTTCCAGTTGTGTACACTGAGTTTTACCTTGTTTATCTCAAATATTTTGTATTGCATGTTAATTAAATTTTTGCATATCCTCATAGTTCAAAATTACTTACAAAATAAAAAAGAGTACCCTTACAGTTCTAACTATTCTATGCAGATGTCTTCCAAAATATACAGGTACAATTTTAGTGGTGGTGGTTGGTAAACAGATTTTTTTTCACTTATTTATCAGCAGACTTGTTTTTATATGTATTAGTGACAAAATGGACTAAGCACCGCTATAAGTTATTGTATTTCTGTGGAAAATGGAAAATAGTGTAATATCGTTTTTGTTAAATGTTGGCAGTTTATAAATAAACTTTTCATCTCCTAAAACACATTTGTTTTCTGACAACACTGAACTCCATTTTCATGCATTGTGCAACAGACACCCCTTGTAATTACTGCTAATCTCTTTGGTGATACTCTTCTTTTGTCTGGAGCTTCATCTTCTCTTGTGAATTAGGTGACAATAGCAGACTTACTTTCTGTTCTTTTAAACATTGGCACTTAGGCCTTTTTCAGAAGCTTTCCTAGGTCTTTGTTCAAGCTTAGTTTCTAAAAGGACAGAGACTAACAGGAGTGTTAGTTCTTTATAGGATACTTCTTCCTGGCAATAGACAGGTGGTGATGCCTTAACCTGGGCTTAGAATTAAAAGCTGAACACGGTTAGAGGGGAAAAAGGGATTTTACCCTGGTGTTTATTAAAGATCCTTTGTTCCAGGCAGGAGCACCCTGCAGAAGTGCCCGCCTGGACTGGTGCACGGAACCCCCCAAAGCCCCCCGCGATGGTTCACGTACACAATTACAGATCTTGCACATCAGCTTATCTATCACAGGTTTCCCAGTGGGAGGATCAGGAGAGCCTCGTAAGGAATAACCCCCCCTGCACGGGTCTATCTTAGTTTACAGGATGTGTTCTGGAGAGGACCTTGGCTCTGGGGCTCTCTGACACCCTAACTACGATGTTTCCAAGATGTTTGGTCTCTTGGCTTAACAGAACTTTGGGTCTAAGCTGGTTATCAAGCTTAGGGAATTACAAGTATGTGGGCTAAAAGCACTTGGGATACATAAAGCTTCATAAAAGTATATATGAAAGGGGGACTATGAGAAAAGTATATGAAAAAGCAAAATCATCATGGCATCACTGGCTACACTGTCTAGAGTTGTAGAACTTGGACAGCTGATTACTACTTACGTTTCTCTAACTTTTTAAAATTTCAGTGTGATGTTCTGTGACGTGCTTTCCTTTTTTAAAATCTGAAAGCAACCAGAATAGCTTGTGAAGGGAAAGCATTTCACAGATATTAAAATCAGGTACTTGACCTCTTGTGTTAAGAAAATATACCTTCTTTGATTCGTATTAAAGGTAGATGTAATATAGAAGTACTGCTATACATGGTACTTTGATTCCAGTTGACTGCCTTTGGAACATAAATTCTGCTGTGTAAATTTTACGAGACTACCTGAGAACAACCCTCCCTAATCTGACCCCTGATCTGAACTGGATGAAAAGATACTTGAGGTATGCTCATTATTTTTGTAAACTTTCTAATTATGCACATACATATACATGAACAGCTGGATCCATAGTGTCAATCTTCAGTTAAGCTCTTCAATAGTATTCTACTTCATGTATAGCTTTATGATTTCATTTACGAAAAGTTGTTAATTCTTTTGCAAAACTGACTAGATGTTTAGATCTCTTTCATAGACTTGAGGGAATGCTGCAGTAAATTTGCTTCCAGTCCTTGTATATCAGGGCAATCAGTAACTCTGTAAAGAGCTTTCATTCCAGGGTGTAATCCAAATAATTCTGAGGTTCATTTAAATAATATAATTTAATGACTAAATATTAATATAAAAGAACGTTGAGCTGTCAGAGCATGTGGTTGGGATTGGGTTTTTATTTCATTAGTCTGTGGCACTGGGATATTTCAGTGTAATGGCACATGGAAAAACTCTTTAAAGTTAGAGAGTTTTGTATTTCATGTATATTATAAGGTGTGACTGGAACCGTAGGTCCAATATTTCTTTAATTTACTTGGGGGTTTCTAGGATTGTCTTGTCATCTTGGTATCCTGTTCAGATATATAGGGAAAGAAGTTAAAAATACATCTGCATGGTCATTCTCTTCTGCTTGCACTTTGTAATAGTTTTTTGTTCTCTGACACAGGCCTTCAAGTCTTCTATTGTTTTCTAGTTCCAGTAATCTAAATCTTACAGAGCTACTAATAGCCCTTTAAAACTCCTTTGCTGGATACCAGAAGGTGGTGTCTGCTTTTCCAGAAGTGCAGAGTATCCATCTGTTAACTCTGTAGTCTGTTTGAGCTTCAACACCTCTGAAGCCAAACCATGGATTCACTGCTTCCTTTGTAACCAAACATTTGAAGCACTTAGAGAACTACATTTTTGCAGTGTTTGGTAAAGAGGTAAAAAAGAAAATAAATGGAAATGTTATGTCAAGAAGTATCAGTAGAGAGTGGGTTAGTGTGTGTGGGGCACAGCATGGAAAAAAAGCACAACAGAAGCAGTTTTTTTAGTTTTTTGTCTGAAACTTGGTATTACCTGCATGAGCTGTGTCTGACATGCAGACATGTTGAGAAGCTAGGAAAGCAGTTTCTGGGGAAAGATGACAGCCTTTGGAGGGTGTTGTGATTTGACACTGGCCCAACACCAGGCACCCACGAGAGTTGCTTGCTCACCCTCCCCTGCTACAGCTGGGCAGCAGAATGGCTGTGGGTGTGGATCCCCACGGGCTGCGGGTGGATCTCTGCATTCCCTGTGGATCCCCATGGGCTGTGGGTGGATCTCTGCATTCCCTGTGGATCCCCATGGCTGTGGGTGGATCTCTGCATTCCCCGTGGATCCCCACGGGCTGTGGGTGGATCTCTGCATTCCCCGTGGATCCCCACGGGCTGCAGGGGCACAGCTGCTTCACCATGGTCTCCCCACGGCCTGCAGAGGAATCTTGGCTCCAGTGTCTGGAACACCTCCTGCCCCTCCTTCTCCACTGACCTTGGTGTCTCCATGTTTTTTCCCTCACGTTCTCACCTCCTCCTCTCCTCTGACTATAAGCAAAACTCTGTGCAATTTGTTTTGATTTTCTTCTTAAATCTGTTATCACAGAGGCGTTGCCAACCTCTCTCAGTGGCCCAGCTTTGGCCAGCAGCACGTCCATCTTCAGAGCCATCCAGGACTGGCTCTGCTGGACATGGTGGAAGATTCCAGCAGCTTTTCATGGGAGCCATCTTTGTGCCCCCCTGCTACCAAAAACCAGGCTGTGCAAAACCAATACAGAGAACAAGTGTTTTTCAGATTCTGTAGTGGAGTGTTCCCAAGGGAAGTGGGAAGTTTTCTATTTAATAGGAGACAACTTGGGGTTTTTTTTAATCTTGAATGTATTCTCATATATATACCCTCTAGTATCATTTTTTATGCTGAAGTACCCTTTGCTGTTGTCTTATAGCTCAAAAGATGAGGATAACAAAGATTTTTAGCTGCAGAACCTGTGAAGCTTTAAAGGCTGTGCTTTGTTTCACCATATAAAGTTGCTTGTTTAAACAGAGGTATTAATCTGACACTTTTGTCTGATTAGGAAAAGTGACATAATTGAAATTGCACTTAGGTGTTTCCATGGCAGTTAGTGATTACCAAGTGGAGTCAAACAGAAGACAGGAAGAGAAAGATCAGTCTAGGCATTATCATTATCCACTCTAAACTAAAAGCTTACATCTTTTAACACATACAGGCATGCAGCAAAGAAAAACGAAAAGGTATCCGAGTTCTGTAGTGTCACACCAGGTTAGCATGTCTGGGTATGCATCTTTGGCTGTATGGGACGTGACTGCTTTAAGCCAGAGAGATTTGTCAACACTTCAAACAAGTTGGTGAAGCCATGAAAATTTAGTAGCCACTGATAATATGTTGATCTTCATTTCTTTCCTTATTGGGGTATCTTCACTACTGAAGGACAATATGGCTTTTTCTTACGAAAAGGGGGAGAATCTCTGTGTGTAACTACTGTCTTTACAGGATGCTGTCTGGCTGTGTTTTATGAGTAACTAGTCCCTTTTGTACCCCTTGCTGTCTGCCACTGTCCACTACCTCCCCATCCCCCCTCCAGCTAATCCCTCACACGTCTGCACAGGTACACCCATCACCTTGGACATTCTGGACCCCCAGGTTTGCATCCTCATCAGTTGCAACTTTTCCAATTTGCCTGTGATTTTTTAATAACCCCTCATTTAGGTTTGTTTCTTGTCTTTGCCTCTGTTAGTTCATCTGTTGGGTTTGTGTCTCTCTCTCTGCTGTGTTTGTGGCACCCCCTTTACTTGTTATGCCCTTTGGTATTTGAAAGGTCCTTGATCAGATACCTATAAGGGAGCAGAGACTCTCTCCCTTTACATACCCTTGCACAAACAGGTTTGCCTGTTTCCAGGATAGCTGAAAACCTTGCTTCAGTGTAGGTTTTTTTATCCCATGACAGCTTTATTCTTTACTTTCTGAAGCCTTTTCACTTTGACTGGAAAAGTAAAAGCTTTCAAAAAGTCCTCAAATGAATAGCTTTATTGGTTCCTACAGTCCCATGAAACACAGGCTATTCAGTTGGGTAGTGCTTGAATTGAATTAATACAGAAATTAAAATTCACTTTCCATCTTCTCATGAGATTCAAGCATTAGTTGCAATTTTCCCTGTAAGATAGTGCAACCACAAAAACAAAGGGGAAAATGCAACTACGGCTTGAACTGAGTAATTGGAGGTGTGGGTGACAGACCTGAGAAGTAGTTTCTAAGTGACTGTAATGAGGATGGAAAGGGAACAACATGAAATATAAAAAGATAAATTCCCTTCTGTCTAGAAGGACTTTGGATTGTCTCAGTCAGCAGTTGCTCTTCAATTGATGAAGAGAACGTACTTGCATTAATAAAGTAGGTCCACTGGGTTAAAATTAGGGATGCAGACTTAAATGCTTATTGATACACAGTAGGTCAAAGCTGGCTGCACTGAGTCATAATTAGGAACATGAACTGGGGAAATGTCAATTCTTTGCTATCCCTGCTAGCAGAATTAACCACTGCAAACTTACCAGCTTATGGATTAAACTGTCAGATCACACTGGAACAACTTGTTGATGACTCTGGACATTGAGGGGAGAGAAGGGAAGATGCATATCTCCATTCCTCTCTGATTAGGGGTTTCCATAAAGGAAGCAGAAATAATAAAGTATATCTTTCTTAGAACTTGGAGGGCAAAGGAGGGGATGAGAAACCTACTGAATGTACACAAAAAGTAACATGGGCTCACCACCCTAAAGGAGAGTAACCACAGAGCATGAGAGACCTGCTTTACCACTGCACGGAATGGGCAAATGGACCTGCTTGTCTGGAAGCCTCAAGGCTGATATCTTTTGTGAAGGCTAAAAGCTACTTTATGGCTTCTGTGAGTCTGGCTGTGTCAGTAAAGTTAAGCCTTCCTGCATTTGTCTGTATGGTAACTAGTTTGCAAGATACCATCATACTTCTTTTTATCTCCATTTTTTATTTTCTGTATCAGTGAATATATTTGTTTGGGGTTTTCGTTTTGTGGTGCTAAAGGTTTGGTAAGAAGAATAAGGAGTTTGTCCCTGCTCAAGCCAGGAAGACAACTATGTTTGAATATGATACATTAATTAACATTAACATACTGTTAAATATGCTAAGCAGGATGGTCTGGCACAAAACAGGAGTGATTTGTTTTGTTTTGATGAATCTGTAGCAGCCAGGACAGGATTTAGCTGTGCTTTTGTGTTTAGCACCTGTCTGCCGTGGCTTCTGGAGGGTTTAAGTCATGTGTTGGGAAAGGGCTTGTTAGTTCTACTAAAGCAGACAATTTCCCTTTCTGCACTGCTCAGTGCACCATGGGTCCTACTAGGCACCCAAAAAACAAGGAACAGTTGGTGTGCCTATATTTAGCAAATTGCTTAATGCATTGTCATATATGCATCTTGTTGAGGAGGCGTCAGGGAGGTGGCTCTCTGGTCTGGCTCTTGGCCTCCATAGGATATTGGTCATGCACTCAAAGGAGAGAAATTCAGTCTGCATGGAAATTTTTTATTGCACTTTGAGTGATCTTTGTAACTCGTATGTTTTTCAACAATGCAAGTATGTATGTGTATTTTGTGATTGCAGTTTCTAAATTCCACAAAACCAATAGCTGGAAAGTATTAGAGTAATGAGTAGCAGACCTAATATTTACTAATACTGCAATGTTGTAACTGCAGCAAAGAATCTGTGGCATTTTTGTGAGAATCTGTGGCATTTTTGTGATATACCACGTATGAGCCACAGTATTCAGTCTCACTATTGATACCTTTTGTGTGAACATACTTCATACAGAAAAAAATTTCACAGGTTAACTGTTTATACTTCTGCCTCCTACAATTCATTTTAAAAGCTGCTACTGAAACTAATTTCTGCACATACTGTTTTCACTGCAGCCATTGCTCAGGAAGGTCTCTAACATTACAGTTTCTGACCATTTCCCTTTTCATGCCATTAGTTACATAGTAACAATTAAAATGCAACTGGTTTACAGTTAGTGGCATCTTGAGGTGCATTAAGTACCTCTGAAGCATGATCTTCAGTACAGATCAATATAAAGAAATAAAACTATAAATAAATCCAGGCTCCATTTTAATAAAAGTTAATACAAAAAAAAAGTACACTTCCTTCACCCTGTTAGCATACTTCAGTTTATTCTAATGGTGATATGTAGTAAAACCATGGCAACAAAAATATCTCGAGATAAATCATAAAATATCAGATTACCTTCATCTAAAATTAAGCTGAAAAAAAATTAATAGATTGCATGTAATCACAGGAGTTTGCTACATCTTTAGAGCACAACTAGCAGACTATTTAAAGGAACTGTGCTGTCAACAATTTTAATTTGCCTGTACTCCCACAACTCTCCTAAGACTGACAAATATTTAGACATAGGATTTGCTCTTTCTTGTGTTTTCCTTCTTTGAAGACAGAATGGTTATATGTGAACACACCTGTATATGTACTTTGAGCAAGGCTGAAATTTCCTCAGCAAGATAATCAAAGATCCCATTTCTCTGGCAAAACCTGCCTTTCACCTTAACTTGGTTCATATGCTAATGCTGGAACTTTTCTCACCTAACCATCCACCAACACCTTTCAATCATGTGCACTGCCCACTCTTTTCACTTCTCCAAATGGCAGTCATTCTTCAACCTGACCCAGCATTCTTACTTTGCAAGAGTAAAAGATGTTAGTGCATGAAATACATCTTCCTTCAAATTCACTTTGCATCTCATTTGTTGCTGCCATCTATCATAGAGTGACTAATGTTAGTTCCCCACTAAGTAAAGCTTTTCGAAATGGAGGGTATAAAAGGGTCTTTCTATAATGAACATAACAGATATATCTGAACTTTGTCTGAACAAGGCAGCCTCCTGGGCTAATTTGACCAGGCGGCGGCTCCATTTTCAGCCTTCAGTCACACTTAACATACAGAAGTCCATTTATTGCTATGCTTCACCATCACATTAAAAACTAGACTTCAGATAACTCTTACTATTTGAATGAAAGTAAATACAAAGTGTACACGCAAGACTAGACAGACCTTTGTTTTCATTTATTGTGTTCCTGTTGTTTTTTCAGAGAACATGAAGGTTATTTCAATTATCCACAAGGCTTTATTATCAAAGTTGACTCATCATTCAAACCACACAAATATCCCTGATTGCTATGACAGCATCTCGTGTTGGCTCTGCTAAACCTTGTTTATTTCACTTGCTTTGTACTTGAGTAAAAATGCTTGACTTTTTTTATTGTTACATTTGCTCCCTTGGTCTGAATACAGGCTGCTAGCTGAATGATTTTGTCATTGATTTGGAGTAAATTAAGCTGGGTTGGGTTTTTTGTTCTGGTTTTTTGTATTCGCTGAGCTTTGACCAAGACAGCGACTACCTCAGACTTGTATTGCTTTCCTACAGCATTCTCATCAGCAAGGTATCACAGTATTATGAGACTGACACATGAAAAGGGATCACATACAATTACTGTCCACTTGAAAATAAAATTTAAAAAAAAAATCAGTTTCACTGGCACTTCTCTTTCAAATGGTTTTGAAAGGAGCACTTCCATACTGCCAGGCAGTGTGGTAAAGCTTAAGTTGCAAAGTGTTCAAACAGCAGGTCTGATATAATGGATATATTTCTTGCATAGTATAGCTACCACTGTGACATTTATGTGCTTCAAAGAGTAAATGGTAAAAGATTGCACCTGATATGTCACAAACATCACCTTGAAATAACAAGACTTGCAGCACTTTCTGAAAGTCCCCATATGCAAGTGATGCTGGATTCCCTTTGTTAGCAGAACAGAGCTTATGCTTCTGAGGATTCTTGGCTGGGTGTATCTCCTTTTGCTCTCTCTTAGGGTTAATAGTGGAAGTGCCTCAACTGAGGCTGAAAACTTGCTGAAATCCAAAATCAAAGGGACAGTAGTGCCAAATTTAAAACTTGAAATTACAGGCAGAAGGCCTTGTGTCCTGGTTCCAGCCAGGACAGGGTTAATTTCTGCAGTTGCCAGGAGGGGCAGGGACCAGGACTTACAGGTTATTCTATACCGCCTGATGTTGTGCACAGGGGCAGGAGGAAGGGGTCTGTTCCAGGCAGGTAGTGGGAAGTGAGTAGTAAAGGGTAATGTTGTGTCTGCATGGTGAGCACATGAATCCTTCACCTCTCTTGTGCACTCTGTTATTAATATTGTTGCTGTTAGTGTTCATTTATTATCTCATTGCTGCTTCCAGTAAATTGTTCTTATCTCGACCCATGATCCTTGCCTTTTGTACCTCCAGCTCTCCTCTCAAGCCTTCTGCAGGGATGAGGGGAAGAGAGGGGGCAGGGGAGTGAATGGGTGGTGCATGATTTGTAATGTTTCAGTGCCAACACTAAATTGGGGAATACCATTCCTAAACCATGACACTATGGGTTAAAAAACTGGACCTGAGCCTGCTTCTGGCTTGGTTTTGCCAAGCAGTTGGGCTGATCACATGAGCGATTTCTATGGCACTGCACTCAGAAGTACCTGACTCCAGGAACCAGCCCACCAGTGAGGATACCATTTGGCTTATTGCTGAAGTGATGAACAATCCTTATCAGAAAAAAATATAGTCACTTCATTAACTATAGAATTAACTTGGGGTTTTTTCATATTCTGTAAAGCAAACACCCCAACTTTCTGGGAACAGTGACTAATGTTTGAAACAGCACTAGAAGACTTAAAGTGGTGTTGAATCCCAATTAATTAGGGATATATTACTCATGTGTCATAAAATATAATCAAAGATAAGGCAGAAGAAGCATTTACAGAATAAAGTGTTTGATTTCTTCCAATACTACCTTAAAGACTACACCTACCTAGGTGATAAAGAAGAGCATCCTCCTTCTGCACATGGGGATTGCAGGAGTGCTTGGAGGTATGTTAAGGTATCATTCCCTGACATGAAAAATCACTGCCTGTGGAACCTAAGTGTTTCTTATACTGCTAAGGAGTTACAGGCTGATTGGATGAAGGCACAGTGAAATTTTATATGGGAAGTCAGAATAGTTGACAAAATTAGATTTTTATGCTTGAAAACCATATATCTGATTCTATGCTATTGACATACCTATTTCAGACCAAGAAGCTAGTAAAGAAGATAAGAGGGTTGAGTCTGGAAGACACTATTCTTAAAACTGCCTTCCTTTGGTTCGTTGGTCCAGTACCAGAATTTGAAAACATTTAGTTCATTGGTCCAGTACCAGCAAGCACCCCTGAAACAGCCTCCTCTCTTCTAGCAACAGGTAATGCACACACCACTAAAATCAGTGATTAATGCTTTTTGAGATATGAAAGCTGTAATCCTAAGCTTTCAGACACCTAAGATCATTGCAATGTCAATTTCCTGAAAACACATAGAAACTGATTAGATTAGTAGACTAATGTAGGAAGAGTATGGCTGAACTGCCAGGGCCAAAGCTTTTATCTAGGCTAATGGCTATATAAATAGCAACACCCTCCCTTCCTCTTCCACCCCCTCCAACAATGAAAAAATTGGTTCAGTGTAAATAGCACTTTTTACCTAGCAAGATTGTCTGAATATGCCAGAAGCTGGCTGATACGTATTTGCCACTGATTACCACAGCTACATACAAAACTGTCACCCTCAGAAGGTGATAATTTAATATCCAACAGACAGTATTGATTCATCCACAGCACTACTTGATTTTATAAATGTTACAGATTAGTCTTGGTGCCTTTCCTACTGGTTTTTAAGTCGGTTTTAATCTTCTGTATTGAAATTTGACTAAATAATGATGATCATGAAAACAAGTAAAAGCCTGAAGGTCAATGCTAATGAAGCATTAGCAATACTAACACTGTTGCATTCAAGCAGTGTCTGTCTCTTCAGGTTCACAGACAACGTATGTGCTAGAAGGCCTGTCAGCATGAGCTGTGAAACACATGCGGTACGTGGAGCTCTGGGAGAAAAATGCGTTTAGGACATGAAACATTTTTAGGATATAATTTAGCAGTCGTTGAGACTGCTATTGTTAATCTTTTAACACGATAGAAATGTAGCAGAAAAACGTGGGGCGGGGGGACCCCTAGAGGTCACCTGGGCAAACCTCCCTTTTAGAGAAGGACAAATTTAGATCACATTCAGGACCAACTGCTTCATTATTTTGAGAAGAACAGGGGAAGGAGCTTGATTAAAAGTTAAGTGTTTTATCTAACATAACTCTCCAAGAATCGATGGTTTTGGAAATCTGTCATGCGCATTCTATACATGTTAAGTCGTGGTAACCTTGGGCTATTCCAGGGCCATATATGCAGGACATAGCAAAGAAGAAAGGAACAGACTTGGCCTCCAGGCTTATTTATTTTTGCTACAAATGTTAGGTTCCTCCAGAACACGATAGAAAAACAGTGATGAATAGAAACTATTAGCATAGGAGGGAAAGAAATTAAGTGTTGCAATGTTTTAAAAACAGAGGAAGGGACTTTAGTAGCAGTTGTCCAAAGAATAAATTATTTGTGTTTCCTTCACTTCTTCACTCTTTTCAACATTTTTTTTTTTCATACTCTCATTTTAGAAGTCTTCATTTGGAGAATACTGTGGCATTTTGGCATTGGGCATTTAAAAATGCATCTGTGCAATAGAGAGTGACGGAACTATATTGTAACGGGAATAGGTGTTGTTACCAAGAACCAAAAAGTCTCTATCTACCAGAAGGGGGAAAACAGAATTTAAATCTAAATTAACACCAAGTTATCATAGTAATTAGCTAGAAGCCTTTATATGTAGATTACTTAGGATAGCTTGCAGTGGGGTTTGCCTAAACACTTCACAGATGTTTAACACAAGATGTTCCCTGAAGAGATAAATTAACAATGCAGTCAAAATGTACCAATTTAGGTTGTCAATACTACACTTTTTTTTCATGAGTTGTTAGCCTTTTTAAAGTCCCCTGGCCTCTTTTAAAATGAAAAACTGGTTAGGTGTCAATCTGGCTGTGAAAAAGAAAAGGTGTATTTCTTCTGATAGTTTATTTTGTTTAAATACCATAAATGCAAGACACTCTCTTGAAGAATTTAGGATTTTGTTTGCATGTGTGGAATCACCGAGGTAGTTAGGCACAAGGAGCAGGAGTTTGGAGAAGATACGAGATAGTTTACAGCCGGGCTATAGATGCAAGCCAAGGTCCAACGCCGTTTGTATATGTGAACACGGGCGTAGGTATTTTGGGAAAGAGGCACTGCCAAGCCCTTTCTAGCACGGCAGTGAGCCTCCCTGCAGGCTGCGCGCACAATTTGGTTAGGTGTGCTGCCCCTCAGTGTCTGCAGCCTCCCCCCTGGTGTGGGGAACGCCCAGGGCCCGCTCGCAGCTGCGATGCGGATGTGGTGCCTTGGCACACCCACCCTCACACGTCCTTCTCGGCCGTGGGAGCCTCCTCCCTCCTGGGCCACCGAGGCTGCGGGGCCCGTGCGCAGGGAAGGTGAGACGGACAGGTCGGTGCCCTGCAGGGCCTCGCTCGCTCCGAGCTGCCCAGGCACTGGCAGCCGGTCCAGAGAGTGCCGGGAGCCCCAGGGAGCTGACGAACCGCGCCGGCCTCCGACCCCGCCGGGGCGCCGGGGCACCGGGGCGGCGCCGCCCACAGCCG